>JANIHZ010000210.1:37423697-37438272 GCA_027478365.1 Erythroxylum rufum | reverse complement strand
CTATTTGATCTTCACCTAGTAACAATTTCAAATTTAGGCGCTATTTATGTCTAAAATGGTAGTTGCTTTTTTCCAGGTGATTCATTGCATTTGTTCTCCATATTTCCAACATTACACTCTATTGTACAACTTGCATTAGATGTCATCTCTTGTTTCATTTTTTGTGATACTTCATTATTTTAGCACTATTTACATTTAACATCGTTTTGTCTTCCATTTCAACATCATTGGCTAGTACAAAAGGATTTTGGACTGATGCAATTTCTACATTCAATGTCTCCATCAGATGTGTATTAAGAGTAAATGATATGTTTTCTTTTGCTACTATACATTCATCAACTTCATTAACTGGTACACGGTAAGTAATTATAATTGTTACGTCTCCATTACATGTCTCCACCATGTTTGTGTTATGAGCTATTAATGTGCTTGCATCTGTTGCTCTAATTTCAGCCACTCGTTGACAACATACTTCTCATCACTATTTAATAATAATTCCTAAAAACCACCTGATTTGAAAGTTCGCCTTATAGGTATCCCTTTTTGTGTTTTCCTAATTTGCAGCCTCCATATTTATGTTACTCGAACTAAACTTCACTGGGCTCTAGGTCCTTGTTTAATCTAATGAATGGGATAATATCAAGTAAATCAGTTAAAGATGTCACTAGGACACATACTCTAGCATAATTGACGTGCATTGTTTCAGTCCTTGCTTGACCAAGCACTATTGGTCATCTAACAAAATTTGCAAGATATCTTAACTTGCTCGTTGACCAATATTCAAGCAAAATTTCTTGTAATCTTAACCATATCGATATGCTGTCAATTTTCAAATCTTCTAATATCAATCCAAGTCTCTAAGCCTGTATTAGTAGCGCTTGTTCTATATATGCCAACTTCTAGATTGCAAAACTTGTTTAGTTTCCTCTGAGATGGAAAATTTAAGGACAAACACATCGTAAATGTTTACTAGGACCTCCATTAAACCCATATTGCTTCCATGAGTTGAACACCCAATATTTCATTACAAGAAATGCAATTCTTTTATTTATAAAGAAACTAACAAATGTAGTTGATAGTGCATCGTAATGCTAGTCAAAATAAAAACTAGACTACTACTATAGCATTGGTGAGTTTAGGTTGGTCCCACAAAGAGTGTGTGTAAAGTTGTTGAAATGAAATAAATCAGTGTTTAGGTTTAGGGGTTTTTGGTAATAAGAAATAAAATGGAACTAAATTAATAAAAATAAATTAAAGAAAACATGAAAAAAATGATAAAAGTGGAGAATTTGGTAAGGACCTGGTTCTTTGGTTCAATCTCGGCCTACACCATAATTTAACATATCTCATTGATTTCTTGTTCTCAAACCTCTCCTAGCAACTATTCGTCATGAGTTAACAATTAACCCAAGTTTTCCCTTAGGTAGTGTTTAATCAAGATACGATTGTTAATTAAACCTAACCACCAAAGACCCTAGGATACGATCTCTAGATTCAATCAGGCAGTAGCATTATGAATTTAGAAAATCTATTAATCAAGGCAACAACCCTATACGATATACGATGGATTATTTAACCTAGATTGTGTTATCCCTAATGATTATGAATCATTGGTCACTACATATAAATTTCAACATAACAATTAAAGATTATATCAAAATTCTAGAAATACAAATAATGATTCAATGAACGCATTAAAATAATCTTTTCATACCTAATGGGTTCATACACAAATAATCGAACAATAATGATAATACAACTATCCATTCAAAAAACCCACATCAATTAACATAGGATAACATAATTAATTTCTAATGAGAGAAAGAAACAACAAAAATAGTGAAATACACTTAACCCAGGTCATCGCGTTGATGCCACCTCCGAACTGACATCGAGACATCTAGCCCTTTATGGGTCACTCCCAAAAAAATGCTTCAGCCCTTATTGGAATAACCCAACTGAAACACCTCAAAACCTCACTACTGTTATGTTCTTCAGCTCTCTACTCCATTCTCACACTATCACTATTGTTCTATTTATCTCATTTAATTGTTGGTCTACCTCTACTATACACACTACTCATTACTGTGCGTTTTAGTTAAAAATGCCTCTGCACTGCATATTGAATGTCTGCATTTTGTAGATGCTGTCTGTGTTAAACGCAGATGCTATGCACAACATCTACGTGCGTAGTTTCCACAAGCTCTAGCTGCTGTGTGTCGTCGTGCTATTTTCTACCCAACTACTGCGTTTCTCCTTTAGATATATGCATTTTGTTCATACTTCCAGCAAACTCTTCACTTCCTCTTTTACTACGTAGTTGTTGTTTGCATTTACGCAAGCTCCAGCTGCTGTGCGTCATCATGTTATTTGCTGCCCAACTATTGTGTTTCTCCTTTGGTTGTATGCATTTTGTTCATGTTTACAGCAACCTCTTCTCTTCCTCTTTTGTTGTCGATTTCCTTAATGTCTGTTGCGTTTTCATCACGTTGCAAAGGTTTCTGATGAAATTTCCATGCACAACTTTTGTACTTCTTTTCCATCAGTAACTTTGATTTATTTATGTTTCTATTTTTTCTTTTTGTCTTCAAATTTTCTTCTTCTTGCTTTATGAAGACAATTGAAAATTAATCTTCAACAAATAACCCAAATATCGTGCTTTTGACTCACTTTAACTTCTTTGCTTCTGAATTGTGCCTAAAATCACATATAAGTCAAAATGAGCATCTTAAGCAATTTCATGTCATTAACCTCTAAGTGTTATGGAATAATTTCATAATCAATTAAGCACCTATTAGTAGTTCTCCATTTGTCCACACCTACCTGCAAGATGTCCAAAGGAGGAGCAATGATCCTTGATTCACCAGGTGGACAATAAGTGAGTTTTAGCTCAAGTTTAGTGTCACCTACCACCTACATCCAAGTCTTGCGGGTTAGAGGATTATCTTGGCTTATAAGATGAGGATTGGCTAGTCTTGTTGGAGTGATCTATTGCTAGTTTTCTTGAGGGTTTTCTGGAGAGACCTATTGCAAGGTTGTGTTGGAAAATGGCAAGAATTTTTTATCCCTTAGGTCCATTTATGGGCTCTTGGATAATGAGTAACCCCAGGTCACCAAGAGTAAAGGTCCAGGGTGAGGAAGCAAAACAAATGTCGATGGTGTGGTCTGGACAGTTATGTTGTTGGTTGGGTGGTGGAGAAGGTGTGGATTGGATAGGCTGGAGAGAAGAGTTGTGCGTATGTAGCAGAGAAACACAAGATAGTTGAGATAAAATCTAGGGGGTTGGAGCATCATGTCTTTTACCCCCCCTTTTTTTTAGTTTATGCATTAATATGACTGAGAGAATTTTGCTTATGTTTAAATGATTTCTATAGGATTTAACACTCAATTTGGTTTATATTTTGTTTTTAATCCATGTTGTAGATCCTTATTGATGAAGAATGAATTTGAGTAATATGAGACAAAATTGAGTGATTGGTGTAATTTAGAGCAACATAGAATCTATGGATGATAAACATAAATCTATATTACACAACATAGACTTATGTTCTTTGAGGTGGTTAGAGAGTGCTTAAAGCAAAAGTCTAACATGTCTATACTAGGGACCATATTGGTAGTTAATTTTATGTAAAATATGCTTTTTTGGAGCTCTTAAGGAAAATAAGAAGGATATAGTTCCATATTAAATTCGCAATGGTTGAGACATTTTAAAAATTGAAGGTTCAATGAGAATAAAAGGAAGCTTTTGGGATTAGATTGGAACACATCTTTAGGGAGACAAATTAGAGCACCTTGAGATAAAAAGGAAGTAACTTTGGAGAGATAAGAAAGGGTTTCCATTAAGATTTAAGTGAAGAACATCAAGATTTTAAGATATATGAGAATGAGTTCTCTATCGTGTTCTTTCTTGATTCTTATTCATTTTATTTATCTTAGTGTGAAATATATTGGGATAGATTTATATAGGATGATCCTTGTAACCTATAGTTTAGATTATTTATTTTATTTAATGAAAGAATTAAGTTATCTTATAAATTATTGATTATTTCTTATGTTAAATAAAAAGTTATATTTTGATTCAATATAATATTCATATATATGGATTAAGAAATCATATTTAGGAATAAATTGTGATATGCATAATAAGAGTTATATAGAATCTTAGATATAGGATCCTATAAATGTTTTAGGTTAGAGCTAAATCTATCAGCATAAATTATAGAATGAGTTAATGCATTCTTAGGAGTTTCGATTAAAAATAGATTTCACTCATTCTACCTAAGGGTAGGAGTTGTATGTCTAGAGAAAGAATATAGTTGCAACATAGAAATTTCAACTAGTTTAAGAAATTACAGTTAATTATAGAATTATGATAAATTCAAGCATAGAAAGGTTCTTGATAAATGCTTGATTGATTATCTATTTATTCCATAATGCTTAGTGATTAATGTTTGTGTTGCGTCTAAGATACTTATTTTGGTTTATGTACAAGTTGGGGGGAAAAGACCCAAAATGAGCCAAATTCACATCCTTGGTGCAATTATCCTAGTGTTCAATTTCATTTGCCTTCATAGATCAAAAGGGAGATAAGTTATGGTCAAAATGTGATAAAGAATGGAAGAAATTAAGTCAATATGATTAACACGCCTCTATAGAAGTGAGCATGCTTGTGTATAGGACTATGTAAGTGTAGCACCCTACTTTCATAGTGCATATCCTCGAACATACTAATGGTATTCGAGAAAATACTCTACGAGGGTGACATGCTAGAACAGTCAGTCAATCATAACCATTAAAAACTTTTCACACATTACACGCATATTTCGGAAAACCAATAATCAGATTGGGCCCATTTTCTTTATAAACATCATAATCACAATAAATATTACACTCGTTAATCAATCTCATTTACAAACATTTCCAATTTAGAAAGTTATTACAAAATAGAATTATTTAGATACGCATGATACAATAATTGCGGAATACATACTTTAATACAAAATAATGAAAAATTTGTGCAGACACAAAATGATCCCAACCTCTATCTCTTACTCGAATGCAATGACTAGATTCCAATTTGTCTAACTACAGATCTTCTCTAAGCCTGAAAAAATGTTGCAAATTTTTGGGTTGAGTTTTGGGAACTCAGTGAGTGGACCAACCTCGATGGCTCACTCAATCACATAATACATTAATTCATCAATTCAACATGTTGAGTCATATACATTTCATATTCATTTAAGTCATATTTCACATTCAGAAATCATTCAAACTATTTATTTCAACCATTTAAATTATACATATCAGATGCATATGCAATGCTCATGAGACTCACTTTCAATTGTTATTGTTGTGACCGAGTGCCTGTAGCTGTCCTATATCTATTATAGATACCGGGCTTATTAATAACTGTCCCTTATCTGTTGTGTATACAGGGTTCATTATACATAGTGAGCCGTTGGCTCTTAATCACTTTCTAAGTTTTAAGCTCTTTTTCGGTGGCTACTCGTGTCACAATAACCTTTATCTATTCATGCATCATATGTATTCATTCTATCAAATGTGCTCAATGTTACACATTCTTATTCACAATCACAATCTCATTCACATTTGTCATCAAACTTTAGTCTGACATTTAACATATATGTTGAGAATCACTTATTTTGTCAAATTCACATTCAATGAGCACTTCCAATGATTTTCTTACATGCATCAAACACCTTGGGCATTTATTGTCTGGAATTAACACATTCATATCAATCATATCAGTAGTAATTCAATACAGAAATTTAAAACATAACAAACAATGAAAATGAGATCATCTAGGTCGACTCACAGTACGCTCCAGATTAGCATTTGCTTCCTTGATTTGGAAACAACTGGATATAGATGTTCTATCCTGTATCAACATTATGCAATACACATATTGAACACACATTATTAATTGTACAATCATATAAACATTCAATTGTACACATATGTATAGGTGTAATGTATAATGCATGCTAAATTTGACTATTTCGGGTATGGTTCCTTAATCACGTCTCTTGATCATTCAAACCTTATCATTTGTATGTGTCTATCTTATTCTTAGGTTTACACCTCAAGAACACTTGGTTATTCTAATATCATAATTCAATTACTCGTCATTTATTTTCTAGCATTATTTGCTCTCATAATATCCAATTCTCATTCACCTTTACTATTACTCAACTCCTTTAAATCACAACTACAATCATATGAACATATGCATTCCCATTATACTCATGACTTTAGTACTTTAATATAAACAATTCATTAACTAAGTTATAACCTCAATTATCACCTCATACATATCACACATTTAGTCACTTAATCTAAGCATCATTCCAGCTTTTCTCAAAACAAATTTTCGTGTCAATTTTGCATGGAAATTTTCACAAAGCAAATGAGGTCTTTAGGCGATACATTCTTATAAAAAATGTTCTTTTATATCTTTAGTTTCTAATGACATCAAGTTCATGCAATTTGGTTCAGTATTTTTCAAGTTATACCTAAAATACAACAGACTATTCCCAAATTGTGACAGCATACTGTACTCAACTTCAAAACAAAATTTAGAACCCTTAAAAGTCAGAATTAAAATTCAATTCCCTCATTAAAATTGTATCTATATGTCTCTAGTTTAATATAAACTTAAAATCATCCTATTTAGATAACTACAAATCGAGAGATGGCCAAATTATAGATGCCTGTTTAGTGAAAGCACTCCATTTAACCTATTCTAGCACACTTCATCATTTTCATGCTAAACTCATCAATCAACCATTTACTAATTCTTTCCTAGTGAATTCAGATAATAATGAATTATGGTAGAGAGGAATGTGTGAGGAGCTTGTGGTTCAAATTTCAAGTCAATCGGAGGTCTGGAGAAGAAGTTATGGTCAAAAGAGTGAAAGGTGTTTAAAACTATTAAAAAGCATTGCACCTTCACTGTCACAATTGTGCACTTCCTATTGATTCCTCTCTATCACGATCATGCTTGTTCATGATCTTGTACTACCTGATATTTCCTCTCTGTCACAATCGTGCTTGTGCATGATCGTGCACTACTTGATATCTCCTCTCTGTCAAGCATGATCGTGCACTTTCTAATGTTTCCTTACTCACGCATTATCAACTTTCTGCACTTGTTCATCTTCATTTCCACTTTCATTTCACTTCTAACTATCACCTTAATTCTTCCCATTTTAAGACACCATATTAGTCCCTTTCTCAATAGAATCAAACTCATTTTAACTCATCTCTATAACACTCAAAGAGATCCATGTTAATACACCAAGAAAACATGACATATAACCCCTTTATTTATCTATCAAATTTTGTTTGTATTTTTTCCTACATCATCTTTAGTGATTATTCTAACTCAAATCATCTCAACAACAACTTATGAAATATTTATCATTATATATAAAAGCAAGACATGAATCTACCCACATTTCTCATTCACATTTCAGCATGTACCCATCCTCATTTTATGATCATTTAACTCTTAACAATCATCAAAACATCTTTCATTCAACAAAAAAAGAACATTAATGTTTTATACTTACTTGTTTACTCCAAGATCTTCAAGTCACCATTAATGTAGCGCCCCCTTATCTAGGTATATGTACTGGGGCATCCAGAGGTCATTCCGGCACATATCCTAGGATAAGGGCACGTTACGTTCCAACACTATACTCACTTCACATGGCATGGTAATGTAATCACTTGTAAAGCATCAGAAGAAATCTACAAATCCCTTTTTTTTTCCATTTCATAACCACCGAATGTCTACGTTGTCTTTCAATAAGCTCTATATGTACACTCATAAAATCTAATACATGAATACTATATAGAAGAGGAAAATACATCAAATCTATCTAAGCCACCTAAAAATCCTAGCTGATCGACCTTTAAGCCATGAATTCTCTTGCCAAACCATAGTCTATTAGGTAGTCGAGCTCTTCAGTAGCTAGAGTCATCTCTCGGTCCTGAAAAGACAACGTTGCAATTTTGATGAGTTTTGCAAACTCAATGAGTAAACCATCATTGATGAATTCACCGGATCTTATACACATATCACATTTTGCATAATTACATATTTTAAGCATACATTTACTGTCAGATATTCACATATCATGGCATGTCACATACGTATTCAATATCACCTTGCAGATCATAATATTGTATGCATAAGACTCATGTTCATTCTTGTTGCTATTGTGATCGAGTGCCAATCACTTATACAAATACTAGCCCATAGGGCTCATTCATAACAGAGTTCATGGAGCATAGCTCTGCGTACAGAATCAGAGTTCACGGAGCAAAGCTCTACATGCAGAATTAAAGTTCACGGAGCAAAGCCCTACATGGAAGCGTTTCAAACTGGCTACTCAAGTCATAACGCCTTTATTTGAGCATGCATTTTATGAAATGCATCACATATTGATCATGCCATATTGCATATGATGTTAAATCAGAAACTCACATTCATCGGACCTAAGTCCGGCTTTCAACTTTTATGAGAATACACATAACATACAGATCAAACCACTTCCAATACATGCCCAACTATTATACTCCTCAAACTTCAAGTCCGAAAAATCAGAATCAGATCACAAACATTTCAATAATATGGAATTTTAAACAAATCAAAAACCATTCAGAACAAATCAATCCTAGGAAAACATCTAGGTTGACTCACAAGTTGCTCCCGAAGCTAATTCCTGGAAGATCCGGCAACGTCTGGAGGTTTACGTTCCAGTTGCCCCTCTACAGGAAATAATATACAAAATATCACAATTTTCACCATCATAAGTATTCGATAATGCATATGCATGGCATGAATTATGAACAATGCATGTTCATGATAATCCCGGGTACCATCCGTCACAAAATTGATCTCATATCGAAACTCATCTAAGCAAAATTTATACTTAGGTTTATGCCTCACTAAAGCCATTAATTTCACCATTCATTTCTCATTGAATCACTTCAGTCTTTTCCAAGACACCCCTTTTGGGTCTACTGTTCATGTACAAACAGAAGGTGAAACTGAGATAATTAGGTCAAACTTTCTTCTTTCTTACTTTTGCATCATCTTACTTTACTTCATCTTACTTTCGCTACGTCTTAGTTTCCATTCGTCTTACTTTCCAGTCTTCTTACTTTCCGTTCATCTTAGTTTTGTATAGTCTAACTCCGCTTCATCTTACTTTCCATTTGTCTTAGTTTTGTATCGTCTCACTTCGCTTCATCTTACTTTCCATTCGTCTTAGTTTTGTATCGTCTCACTTCGCTTCATCTTACTTTCCATTCGTCTTAGTTTTGTATCGTCTCACTTTGCTTCATCTTACTTTCCATTCATCTTAGTTTTGTATCGTCTCACCTTGCTTCGTCTTAATTTCCATTCGTCTTAGTTTTATATCGTCTCACTTTGCTTCGTCTTACTTTCCATTCGTCTTAGCTTTGTTTCGTCTCACTTCGCTTCATCTTACATTCCATTTGTCTTAATTTTGTATCGTCTCACTTCGCTTCATCTTACTCTCCATTCGTCTTAGTTTCCATTCATCTTAGATGAACAGTAACTAAGATGATAGGATGAACAGTAACTTCGTCTTACTTTTGCACTCTGCAGAACATCTCCACTTATAAAGATCATAACTTCCAACTCAGATGTTTCAAAATTTTTATACTATAAACCGTTGGAAAGATAAAAGAAAGATCTACAACTCTCAAGAAGGCATGTTTGCTAAAATCTATCTAGATTAAATACAAATTTTCTCCCCAAGTCAAAACACGAGTTTTACAATCAACTCCCAATGTCCTGCACCCAGTTCTCTACTTCAAGACAACTTTTGAGGTTCTTAGAGTCAGAATTGAAGTTCCATGTCTTCATACGAAATATAACCATATGTTTCTTGTTTAATCCAGATCAAGAATCATCTCGTTTGGACAACTAGAAAAACTTTGTGGCTAAAAGACTGAAGCATACTTAGTGATCATTTTCCAGATTTTCAAACTTTCAATATTTTACAACACCTAATCGCTCATAATCTTTCAAGATGCTAAATTAACACTATAAAAAAAATTTCATCCCCAACACACAGTATTTATGAACAAACACGTAAATGCCATTTTCCATGCAGATGATAGTAACTTATCAAATTTTATTTCATAAATCCCCAACTATAAAAGATTTATTCGCTACTTACGTACTGAAAACTCCAAAATCTTCAAGCCCTAAACTCCACACGATTTTTGTACTTCACTGAGTACAATGACTAGCTTCTGGTTTTTTCTTAGGGTAGAGGACACAAATGGCAAAGTGAGTTTGGTGTAGGAAAGGAAAAGCATAGCAATCTCTTAGAGGGTGTTTCATGGAAAACTTTGTGTATGGGAAGAGAATTTGAAGAAGATGATAATGAAGAAGGGACTTAAACATGATTTAACCTGTCAACTCTCAAGGAACGGTAACCTTCTTTAAGCAAAACTACAAAAGCCTAAGTGACACTTGTCACTTTCCTATGGTCTAAGCTCTAACCAAGTTCCTTTTGAACTACACTCATTAACTCCCATCTTTACAAACCAATTATCTCCAATTATCTCCAAATATATATATCACAATACTCCATAGGTAACTCCTAAATTCACCAACAATTCACAAATACGATATTTCCATTTATCACTAATATTTCCAATATAAAAAATTCATAATTCTCAAATCAATCCAATTATACCTGGAATTATTCATGAATCCATGTACAAATTATTCATATGCCAAAATTTCACTATTCACTTGTACGAGCATGTCATATTATGCATGAACATGGAAATGCATTTCTAACTCTCATTAGTCACTCACATTTACCATTTTAACCTTTCCACAGGTAATGGGATGTTACAACTCTCCCCTCCTTAAAGAAATTTCGTCCTTGAAATTTTACCTGTTTGCTCGAATAGGTGGGGATATTGTCTCCTCATATGCTCCTCTGTCTCCCATGTTGCTTCTTCAGTTGAGTGGTTCCTCCAAAAGACTTTCACCAATGGAACGACCTTGTTCCTCAACTGCTTGTTCTGTGATCCCACAGTCTTGATCGGCTCCTCAACATAATGTAAGTTACTAGCAACCTCGATTTCCTGAGCCGGGATCACATGTGTCAGATCAGATTGGTATCTTCGGAGCATACTTACATGAAACACATTATGCAATTGAGACATCTCATTTGGTAAAGCTAACTTATAGGCCAAAGGTCCTATCCTCTCAATGATCTCATAAGGACCAATGTACCTAGGGCTCAACTTGCCCTTTTTACTGAATCTCAAAACTCCCCTCCAGGGTGGCACTCTCAAGAATACTCTATCTCCCACATTATACTCCATATCACGTCGATGTTGATCCACATAACTCTTTTGTCTATCTTGAGCCACTCTGATTCGACTCCGGATCAACTTCACCTTATCTATTGTATCCTGTATTAACTCTGGGCCTTCAATCATTCTCAAGCCTTCTTCATCCCAATACAATGGTGACCGACATTTTCTACCATACAACGCCTCATACGGTGCCATTCTGATACTACTGTGGTAATGGTTGTTGTAGGCAAATTCTATCAATGCCATGTATTGATCCCAAGCTCCTCTAAACTCCAATACGCAAGCTCTAAGCATATCCTTAACATTCTTGATTATCCTCTCACTCTGTCCATCTGTTTGAGGATGAAATGTTGTATTGAAGTTCAACTTAGTACCCATAGGAGACTGCAAGCTCCTCCAAAACCTCGAAGTAAATCTGGGATCCCTATCCGATACTATGGACACTGGAACCCCGTGCAGTTTCACCACCTCATCTATATATCTCCGAGCCAACTGATCAAGTGAGTTATTCTCTCTCACCCATATAGCATCATGCTTCCTCGGAGTCTTTGGCAAACCCATGATGAAGTCCATAGTAATCCGTTCCCATTTCCACTCCGGAATAGGCAACGAATGTAACTTCCCTACCGGAGCCTGGTATTCAGCCTTAACTTGCTGGTAAGTCATACATTTAGACATATACTCTGCCACTTGCTTCTTCATTCCAGGCCATCAAAAATGTTGCTTCAATGTGTTATATATCTTAGTAGTACCAGGATGCATAGCATTGGCGGCCGTATGAGCTTTCTTAAGAATATCCTTCCTCAAATCATCCACATTAGGCACACACAACCTCTGTTTCAACCATAATGTCTCATCTTTTAATTCAAACTCAGAATTTGGATTTGCCTTCACTTTCTCCATAAGCTTCACCATATCAGGATCTTTACCCTAGACTTTCTTGATTCTATCATGTAGCATCGGCTCAACTTCAAAGTAGCAATAAGTGCCTCATCTTGCTCTAGATTTCAGCTCCACATTCAGAGCTCTCAAATATATCAAATTAGGTAGCCTCGATAACTGAATCTGAGCTACACTAATATTAGACTTCCTGCTCAAACATCTGCCACCACGTTAGCTTTCCCCAAGTGGTACTCAATGATGCAGTCATAATCTTTCAGTAGCTCAATCCATCTCCTCTGCCTCAAGTTTAACTCTTTCTGACTCAATAAATACCTCAAACTCTTATGATCAGTGTATATCTGGAAGGTCTCCCCATACAGATAATGTCTCCAAATCTTTAGAGCAAAGACAACCGCAGCTAGCTCTAAATCATGTATCGGATAATTGATCTCGTGAGACCTTAATTGTCTCGATGCATAGGTGATCACCTTGTCATAATGCATCAGTACACATCTCAATCCTTGATGCGAAACATCACTATACACTACGTAACCTCCAGTCCCTGATGGAATAGCCAGCACTGGTGCAGTAGTCAACCGATGTTTCAGCTCCTTAAAACTCTTCTGACACTCCTCATTCCATTGGAACACTACATTCTTCCTCAGAAGTTTTGTCAGAGGGGCCGAGATCAGAAAAAATCTCTCGACAAACCTCCGATAATATCAAGCTAAGACTAGGAAGCTTCGGATCTCTGACACATTTCTCGGAGCTTCCCAGTTCATCACTGCTTCTACCTTCTTCGGATCTACCTGTATGCCATCTCTAGTTACTATGTGCCCCAGAAATACAACCTGATCCAGTCACAATTCACACTTACTGAATTTGGCATACAGCTGCTTCTCTCTCATAATCTGTAAAATAACTTTCAGATGTTCAACATGCTCCTTTATACTCTTTGAATACACTAACATATCATCAATAAACACAATGACACAACGGTCCAGGTAGGGCTGAAACACCTTATTCATCAAGGCTATAAAAGTTACCGGAGCATTAGTTAACCCGAACGACATCACTAAAAACTCAAAATGCCCATACCTGCTCCTGAATGCACTCTTAGGTACATCGGCCTCAGCTATCTTCAACTGATAATACCCTGACCTCAAATCCAACTTGGTAAATACTTGAGCTCCTAGAAACTGATCAAGCAAATCATCAATTCTAGGAAACGGATACTTATTATTTACTGTCACCCGATTCAGTTGCTTATAATCGATGCACAACCTCAAAGTCCCATCCTTCTTCTTCACAAACAGCACTGGAGCTCCCCAAGGTGAAACACTGGGTCTGATGAAACCCTTTTCCAGTAACTCCTGAAGCTGAGCCTTCAGCTCCTTTAGATCCACAGGTGCCATCCTATATGGAGGAATAGATATAGGAGCGGCACCTGGAACTAGACCAATCGTGAACTCCGTTTCCCGATCTGGTGGTAACCTAGGTAACTCTTCGGGAAACACATCCAGGAACTCCCTGACCACAGGGATGTCCTGTGCATTCTGTTCAACCTCAGTATCAATGATATGAGCCAGATAAGCCTCACATCCCCCTGCATCAACCTCAATGCACTCATGAAGGATATCGTCCTAGCTGGTACTGCCTGACTAACTCCTTTGAATACTGCCCTCGGCTGACCAGGAGATTCTAGTACTACCTCCTTGGTGTAGCAATTCATGATGGCCCTATGAGCAGTGAGCCAATCCATGCCTAGGATTACATCTATCTCCCTCAACTATAATATGATAAGGTTTGCCTCCAAAATTGCTTGATCAATCCTAATCAAGAACCCCTTGTAGACCTCTCCTATGACAGTAGTACTACCTAGAGGTGTACTCACCTCTAGCCCAAACGACAGTAACTCCCTATCATAATGCAATCTATATGCCAAAAGCGGTGCGATAAAGGAGTGTGTGGATCCTGGATCTAGCAGTGCAAATGCCTCCAAATCATAAACAAGAAGCGTACCTACAACCACCTCTGGTGAGTCTTGGGCCTCCTGTCGGGTTATAGCATAGACCCTAGCCTGGGACTGTGGTCGGCTACCCTATCCCTCAGGACTCATGGGAGATCTCCCAACTCTTCCTCTGTCTCTCCCTCGGCCTCTTTGTCCAGATCCACCACCTCTGCTCTATTGAATTGTTGTATTACTCCCATATCGTCCACTGACAGCAGTTTGAGTCCCCAAAGTAGCTGGACAATCTCTAATCTGGTGGTCCATGGAGCCACATTTAAAACA
>JANIHZ010000210.1:37382946-37403418 GCA_027478365.1 Erythroxylum rufum | reverse complement strand
CAAAATACTGAAGCACAAATACGTACATAATCAATAAGCAAGAGCAAACATAATTCGTCTTAACTTCATTTACTATTTTAACCCCTAATTTGGGGCGTTACAGAACATTAACCCAACTTTGACTCAAAAATTAACAACCTTAGGGACTAAATTTAAATTCAAGTCATTCACATGATTTGTAGTCCCATATCTCAATTTTATTTTGCCTCAAGAATCAACTCAATCGGATATTCACAGCTCATGAATTTTGTAAAGTACCAAACCATGTTCAGAAACTTTCTCAACTCAATTAAAATCAATCATCTTCAATTCAATATCCTAATATTCATAATTCTTCAGGAAAAATAAAATTAATTGTCTTAGGAATCTAACACTTTAAAAATCAAATCAATCGGATATCGGACGGAGGAATTATAAGCAAAGATTACAAAAGGGGTCGGAGTAAAAACAAAGTAATGGAACTTAAAAATTGAATTTTTTCAAAAATCATCTCTTAATTTCGGACACCAAATTTGATAAATTTGATGTCAATAGAAAAACCAAAGGAAGCTTTAAAACATCCCTGAAGAACAGAAAAATCCAATTGTCCTCTAAGGAAGTCAAAAATTCACTCAAAGATTTTGCCCTTATCAATTTTTCCTAAACAACTTCCAAATTTTTGTCGATCATAACTCCTAGTCTCGATATCAAAAAGTTGCATACTTTATGACGAGAAAAAGCTTGGAATATAAGCTACAACTTTCATGTAGACTACCTATTCCAATTCAGACTAAATCCATACGACGAGTGGCCTCGAAGCATAGAACACATAAATCTATACTTAATAGCGATTTCAAAACAAAGCAAAAGAACCTTATCTTCGAAAAATCATATCTCTCAATCCCAATATCGAAAAATAGTATACTTTATGGCCACAGAAAGCTTTTAACAAACACTACAAGTTTCATGTAGATCACTTTTTCAAATTTCGCCTAAATCAAAAAGTCAACTTTTAACCCCAAAAAGTTAAACTTTCCTTTATTTTAAAAATTTTCACATTTTTTCTCCGGTATCGAAAAATTTCATTTTTTATAGTAACAGAAAGCTTTCAACATAATCTACAAGTTTCATGTAGATCATTTTCTCAAATTGTGCCTAAATCAAAAAGTCAACTCTCAAGTCAAAACTTTCTATCACTATTCATCCCCAAAAGTCAAACTTTCTTAATTCTTTAAATTCTCACACTTTTTCTCCTTAATTCTTGCTTTTCAACTTCATTTCAATCATCTCATCCACTTGAACTTTCATAACCCATCAAATCTCCACATTTATCAAGAAACATTAAAAATCCCATAATTCTTTCCTCATAATTTCCTTAACACATGAATACATCCATTACACAATACATATATAAAACACTTATTTTATATCATTTATTATTTCTAATTTCTACTTAAAGATCGGGGTCCAACAAACAATATCTCTTTCTATGGCAAATTTTCTGATGAAGTATTTGTTATATGCCAAGATTGCAAAGAGTAGGAATGACATCTCTTCCTATGCCCATACTAAATCTAAGAATTTGTATGACACATGGGAGAGATTTAGGGATTTATTAAGAAGATGCCCATATCACATTCATCTTTTATGGTTATAGATATAGACATTCTATAATGGTCTGAATCCTTCAACTAGGCAGATGATAGATTTGCCAACTAAAGGGACATTAAATAGAAAAACACTCAAAGCAATCCAATATTTGATTAAAGAGATAGCTATTAATAGTTACGAATGGAACTCAATAAGAGCTAAGCCTAATAAGTCGCTAGATTTTATGATGTAAATATGGTTACAGCTATAACAGTTCAAGTTAAAGCTCTTAGTAAAAAGATTATTAGATTCTCGTTAGACAATAAACCAGTTAATTAATGTTGTGTGAGTTATGTGGAGGAGGGAATGAAAGCCAAAATTGTCAAGCCATTAAAGCTATAGCTAAGTTGAACAAACTTGTCGACTGTATTAATATTCTCCTTAATAGCAACATAACCCATATAATAACAATTTAACAAAAATGGAGACACCATCTGAATTTTTCTTAAGGGAATCAAGGATAATAATGATAGAATTCTCTACATAGATTTCAAAAACACCCTCCACAAGATAAGAAGCCTATCTTGGAAGATATTATGAATAAATTCATTCAAGCATTTGAATTTTATTTCCAAGCCACTAAAGCTTCATTAAGGAACCAAGAGGTTTCTATAACTTGGAGAATCAAAGAGGCTTACCTGAGCAAATGAAGGTAGCCACTCTTAGAAGTGGCAAGGAGTTGAATATGAAGAAGAAATAAGTTAATTAGGAAAAAAGTTAAAACAAAGGAAAATGATAAGGAATGAGATAAAGAAGGCGAGCAACTCAAGTTGGTGAAGGCATTTAAGCCTTTTATCCTGTATTCAATAAAGCTAAAGAAGGATTACATAAATGATCAGTTTGGCCATCCTTCAGAACAAATTGCCTTAGAAGATTTAGTATCTAGAAAGTAACACCATCCCTTGTTTAATTGGTAGTTTATCAACAGAAAAAACATTAGCTGACTTAGGGTTTAACATTATAAGTTATTTAAAAGTTTAGGATTAGGAGAACTAAAACTAACAAGGATGAATATATAATTAACCAATAAGTAAATTAAGTATCATAGAGGAAATATAGAAGATGTTTTGTCTAAAGTAGATAAATTCACTTTACCATAGAAGTTTTTCATATTAGATATGGATAAAGAAATTGAAGCACCTCTTATATTAGGCCATCCATTTTTAGCCATGGCTAAGGCATTTATTGATGTAAGTAATGGTAAACTAATATTAAAAGTGGTAGAAGAAGAGGTCACCTATATAAAGTATGAGGCTTTAAGACATTTTCTTGACCGTGATGGCATTATTTGACCTAAATATGTGAATCTCTATTCATTGAAATTCATCAACCTAGCTCTAATATCAATAAAGGGTTTTAAGGGGTCTAGTAAGCGTATATACAATTCCGATATTATATCTCAATTCAAAACCTTAGGCAATGGGTTATGGGTCATATCTTTATATATAACTTACTTAATCCTTATGTCTCTTTTTGATACGTGATTACTCCACTTGTAAATTTCCAACGGTAGCTCCAACTCTCCCCTTGATTCACTAAACCTAGTTTTGGATTCACTTTAATCAATAAATAACGTGTTCAAATTATAGATGAACTTATTTTATATTTTATATACGTAAATTGAGATTCAACAATGTTTCAAAGTTAGTTTCTATTGCGAATTTATAGGATCGGCTTGATTACTATATTCCAAATTTGAAAAATAAAAATTGATGAATGAAAAAAAAACAGAGAAAAATTATATTATGTAATATTGAATAGGTTTTTGAAATAAGAGTTGTACTCGTTCATATATCTTAACAAACGGACAAGTCGAGGCCATACTAATATTGTTGCAACCGTAGGATAAATGCAAATTGGATTCATGCAGTTGTAGTCATATCCTGTAAGTCCTCTGCAATCATCTCTTCTTTTATTTTTCATTTAATCTTAATAAACCTAAAGATTAAAACCAATAATTAAAAGTTTTTAGGTTTAGACGAGGCGATTTAAGCTTGAAGCTATTGGAAGACAAAAGTGTGAGACGAGAAAGAGACAGACGTACATACATCTACGCTGCTATGGTTTTGAAAACCAATTGCCAAGCTCGACAGACATCAAAGGCAACTTTGCAAGTACCGTGTAACATTCCGTGCAATGATTCCACGCTACCGCTTTGAATTTCTTCTCAGTACTTTTCATTTGATTATAAAATTCTTTTCAAGCCATAACGTCACTTGTCGGTGCTCGTATCGCTTTTCGACACGTGTAATTTTGGCGCGACGGGTGGTTGCGTGGCCTCAGGATGGCTGTTCCTTCCTTAACTCCCGATTTTCATTTTTCCTTTTAGGGCGGCTCACCAACACGGAGCCTCATTCCATATTCATACTTATTGTAGATACGAACCAAACGACGAGTGAATACTAAGTATCATCATATTTTACTTCTCTCCTTTATCATTTTCTCCGTCCAGAGACATCCATCTTCCAACGTAGCTTCTCCCAAAACGATCTGTAATATTCCTCTTCGAGTATGTGATTTATCTTTTTCTTTGCAATCTTTGTTCTATTTGATCGTATTCGTATCTTCAAAATTTCCTGTTTCTATTCACAATCAATCGTATTTTCACTCTTCGCTGGATTCTAATTTTGATTGCTTGCCAAGTCTTTTTTAATCTTGCACCCAATCGCATTTCCGCGTCCTCCAGTTTACCTAAAAAATGTTGCAAGTAAAAACTGCTGCGAGAAATAATAAGCGGAGGTACGGCATGGAGTTTGACTGTATAGTTTGCCACTATGGTTTCGTGCTTTTATATGAGAAGGTCTTCAATGAAAATGGAGTTTCCCAATTAAAAAAACAACGTGAAATTTATGGAATTGTTTGTCCATCATGTTTACACTAGCTTCTAGATCTTAATTGGTCAGATATTAATGACGACCATGTATTAGTTACTGATCACGTTTCCAACGACTTCATTTTGTTTGTCATCCTAGTGTTGTAGTTTTGCTTCCAGCAATATTCTGTAAATTTGACTGCTGTTAGATTGCTTTTTAATAATGACTAGGATGGGGTGGGGAACCATTTACAGAAGGCGTGTGAGAGTATTCACGCTGGCCATTGTGATATACCTGGATTATAAGGTATGTTCCTTTATTACTAGTTGCCTTAATTCAGGCTATTGTGATCTCAGTATTTGTGGACTAACTGATTGTGGCACTTGCTTCTTGTAACAAAGGCTTTACAGCACAGAGAGAAATGGATTAGCAAATCTAAAAGAGATGCTCTATGGCAGAAGGCTCATGAGCGCAATGCAAGGCGTGTTCTTCAAGCGATGATAGAGTTGGAAGGTTTGTGGGTGAAACTTGGACAATACTTATCCACACGTGCTGATGTGCTTCCTAATGCATACATAACACTTCTCAAGCAGTTACAGGACTCTCTTCCTCCCCGTACTTTGCGAGAGGTTACAATCTTTTCTTAGTCTTAATGTCATTCATTCTAATTCTATGTTATCATGCTATCACTAAGTACATCAAAACATTAGTAGCTGTACTGCTGTAGTTTCTGTGTTTAGGTTGGGAATTGCCACAAGTTGCTCCTGGAACCGGAATTGAGTTTAGAAACATATATTATGATGATCCGCTGCTACCCTTGCTTTTTCTTTTCATTTGGGAGATTTCTTATCCTTCCATCTACAGAAGGAAGAAAAGGAGAGGAACTGGATTCATGGCTTCACTGATTGTAACTGTGACCTTGATGGTTAGTACTGGGCTTGATGATGGTTAAGTTATACATAAAAGAATTTTCAGGTTTTTGGAAATTATTTGGGTTCCATTGGCTTGGCCAATGCTAGACCACAAAGCAAGCTTGTTGGCACATATGAAACAACAGAAATGATATTTATGGCTGGAGGAAACACTAAAAAAGACCTTATGTTAAAAGAGGCGTGTTAACTTGTTTCTTTAATTTTGGTGATCCTGAGCTGTGAAGATCGAATCCTTCCCATCCATTTCCCTTTTTCCTGGATTAATCTTTGACTTCCAAGGTGGAGACCAATACGTGGGCTTGCACGGTCAATGATCAGAGATGAGTTTATTGTTTGTATTTAGCAAAATTGAAGTGGGTAATATCTGAAGCCTTAGTCTTCTTGCACAGTTAGCTGGAGATGAATCCATAAATAGATTATTAATATTGTGCCTCTCCATGTTTCAGTAAGTTCAGTTAGTGATATACTAGATAGTCTCTCTAAGGTAGAGAAAGGAGACTAGAACAAAAGATCAGTGTAGCCAAAATTAATATCTTAATGAAGTCAACTCATTGAGCTAAAGAGAGCATGGAGATGACTGAAAATATTGAAATGAAGGAATGATTGTTAGAGTGAATGGCCATCAAAATAGAAAGTACAACAGGAAATTGAAACATCTGCAAGCTCTTTCAAATAGTTAATCAGATTGTTTATGGAGATGAATTTGAAGAAGGAACATGGTTATTATATTCTGTCCCACGTCTCTATCAGACTAGAAGTTTCTATTTATTAAATTCAGTCTGTACTGGATTATGAGAAGGACACTGAAAGAAAAATATCTTTTCCCTTCACATATCTCTTTCAGAGTGTTGTTTGTCTGTCTTTTGAGTCCTTCTTGCATGCATAGAATCTCTAGATGCTGAATTGACGTTTATGTTGGACCAGGTTTGTCATACAATAGAGAGAGAGCTGGGGAAATCAATGGATGGTCTATTCTTGGAGTTTGACGAGGTTCCTTTGGCAACAGCATCAGTAAGGTTCCTAGACTATATTGATGTATACAGTTAGAAGCTAATTTTTAAACATATGATTAAATACTCGATTTTCCTGTTTGGCTCCAAATGCAACAATAGGTACTTTCTAGAAAATTTTTACTGATTCAGAGCTAAAATTAAGTGCAGATTGCACAAGTGCATCGTGCAACATTGACTAATGGGCGGGAAGTGGTAGTTAAAGTTCAACATGATGGCATAAAGACAATTATACTTGAGGTTTGAACTCTTTGGGTTTTGAAGATACTGAATGAGAAGCAAGTAGTTGTAAATTTATATGGTTGTTATATTTACCATTTTCTTTTTTACCAGGATCTAAAGAATGCCAAGTCAATAGTTGACTGGATAGCGTGGGCAGAACCTCAGTACAACTTCAACCCCATGATAGATGAATGGTGCAAAGAAGCCCCAAAAGAACTTGATTTCAATAATGAAGCTGGTATGGTTTCTTAAGTTCACGCTGTTTGAGTGGATCGTTAAGGATATAATATTATGGGTCTTCTGGATGAGTAATTTGAAATTAGATTAGGAATCTGTTTTCTAAAATTAAGTGGATATTTGTAAAAACGTATCAGATTTTGGAATTACACAATGCATGAGCCTATTAGCTTCCCTGTGAATCAACTGACTGGAAAACCAATGCTGGCAGGAAGGTTTTGCAATGACACTAACATAGTTGAAAAGGTATATCAGAAGAAGTGGTCATCGCAATTTTGTGGTTTAGACAATATGGCTGTTCTATGAGACTTCTTTTGAGCTTTGATCGTACTTGGAGGTAGTTTTAGAATTGGTTGGTTTGTCACATTTCAGAGTGATATTAATAAAAACTTCAATTCTCTTGGTCATTTCATTGAAAACTTAGTGCATGAATTGGCATTCAATCCTAGTATTTGTTGCACATTTTCCATGTAAAGTATGTGGTTTGAACTTTTAGCATTACTTCCTAAGTTCTTCCTACCCTAAGTATCCCTTTTTTTTTAATAATCTCATCCCATGTGCTGTTTGTGAGAGTTGTTTATCATCCTCATTCTTACTGAAGCATTTCTTTGTGGTTGTAGAGAATACAAGAACTGTGTCAAGAAATCTTGGCTGCAAAATCAAAGACACCAATGACAATCCTAATAAAGTAGATGTTTTGATTCCAGAAGTTATTCAGGTACTTTCTTTCTAAAATTTTCGGATGCCCTGACTGTCTTTTGTCTGTTGTAGTGGAGATGTCTTAAAAAGGATTGTTCCTGTTGTTACTTGAGAAGCTTGGTGATAGAAGTCAAGAAGGAGCTACCCACTCTATGTGAAACAATATGAATGACCTCGATCTCTTATCTGTCCCTGTTAAAGCACATTGGATATCAGTTGACTTAAAATGATTGCATATAATTCTAAATTATTAGAAGTTTAAACATAAATAAAGTATTGGAGTGAAGGTGCTATATTGTGCTAGATGACATGAAGGATCCTTAAGAGAGAAGGATATCTGTGTTAGCCTTTTAACTGCCTGCTTGATTTTGTTCTTGCTACATGGTAACTTTTCTCCTGTCTATTACACTTGTCTTACCTCAATTTGTATTGCTATCTATGGCAGTCAACTGAAAAGGTCCTAGTTTTAGAGTATATGGATGGAATACGTTTGAATGACCTTGCGTCCTTGGAAGCTTGTGGTGTTGACAAACAAAAGATTGTTGAAGAAATTACACGGGCCTATGCCCATCAAATATATGTTGATGGGTTCTTCAATGGTGACCCTCATCCTGGTACTCTACTCTGGCTATAACCCACCACCATTAACCTTATTTCTTTGTCACTTGTTGGCTGTTATAAATGTCAAGGGTGAGATACAGCTACATATGTGGCTGAACTATAATTATTACACTTCTAATAACATCTATTGCCTTTCATTTATCACAGGAAATTTCCTAGTGAGCAAACAACCTCCACATTTTCCGGTTCTACTCGACTTTGGGCTCACAAAGAAACTTTCAATCTCGATGAAACAAGCATTGGCGAAAATGTTTCTTGCATCTGTTGAGGTTTGTGTAAACCTATTCAACCTATTTGTGATGAAGTTAGAGCTATGGTGTAAGAAAACCCAAATTTACATGTGTCAAATAGGTCATTGCTATGGTATGATAAGGTATTCAATGTGAGCTATAAATGAGTACCTTCCTGGGCTTCATCCCTTCCCCTCTTCCGTCTTTCCTTCTTTTTGTTATTCATTCTATCCACTCTCTCTTCTTCTTTTGGCACTCAATTTTGTTGGTTTGCTAATGATGCCCCATGTTTGTCATCATATGCCTTGAAACTAGCAATGTGGTGATTTTCCCAAAAGAATTGGTCAAGTATAGTTGGGATTTTTCAATTTCCTATTTTCCTTGATAATAATGTCCAACATACACAGTTTCAGTTTTGATAACTGTGTTCATCAGTCAAAACTTTCCTAAGTTTGATATATGAAGCTATGTACTATGTTGCAGGGAGATCATGTGGCTCTTCTGTCTGCCTTTGCTGAAATGGGACTTAAGCTGCGGCTAGACATTCCAGAGCAGGCTATGGAGGTTACAAGTATTTTCTTCCGGTCATCATCGCCAGCCAGTGAAGCTCTTGTAAGTATCATGCACCTATGTCTTGAAATATCATTTCAAACATTAAAGTAATACTATAAAACATTGCTTGCGAAGGAAAATGTGAAAACCTTGTCCGAGCAAAGAACAAAAAACATGAAGTTGATACAAGAGAAGATGAAACTTAACCAAAAAGAAGTTAAACGTTTCAATCCAGTAAGCTCCTTTGTCAACTTTCTACCGGAAGATACTTTTTTTATGTGTGTGAGTCCACTTTGCCTTTCTTTTTCTTTTTTTTTCTAAATTCGTTCACAATCCTTTAAGGTGGATGCATTTCCTGGTGATATTGTAATATTTTCAAGGGTCCTCAATCTTCTACGAGGTTTGCAAGAGAAAAATTTTCCATTATTTAACTTCTTATGCAAGGGTTCATGCCTCTATTTAATGGATATCTGATTTGATATAGGTCTATCTTCCACTATGAATGTTCGGATTGTGTATCAAGAGATCATGAGACCATTTGCTGAATTTGCTCTACAAGGGTAAAACAAACATAACCTAATTGTGGCTCGGTTCTTGTTTATCTCTGTCTAAACTGTCATCTTCATATCAGAAACATCTACAAGGAACCTTCAGTAAATGCACAATGGATATATGACACACCAGTTCATTGTGATTTGGAAGCGAAGCTCAGGCAGCTTTTAGTTGAGCTGGGGAATGATGATAGAATACTTGGAATTCAGGTTGATGCCATGATTTGACTTTAGTGAGTTAAAGGATTTCTTTTTGGGGTGGCTGAAAACAAGTTTTCGTTAATAGTTTTGACAGGAAATAAACATGAATGAACATATACTCACGCATATGTTGTATCATCATGTATTTGTGAAAATAGATGTATGATATGATTAGTGCAAATGTCTCTTTTTCTGTATTAAATTGAAAAGAAAAATTTTCAACTAAAAATACCCAAAGAATACTGTCAATTCTTTGGTTGTTATGAGGCTTCCTGTCAAAGAAGGAATAAAAGTGAAAAAAATGACAATCACTGATCTATTACTAATATGAGATGTAGTCTCCTTGAAGGATTTTCAAACCTTCCCATGTCTTTAACTGCTTGATGGATGATCTTCAAGGAATGACTTGGGTGGAGTTGATTTTCGAGATTTTAAGATTTAGATTTTTTTCTGAGGATTGATTGTAAAAGAGTATTAAAAGTGTTTTTGGGTTGAATTCAGCTAATGAGATTATTACCAACTGAATGGGTACTAGGAATGTTTTATGAGTTGTGAAACATTCTTAAAAGCTTATTATATGAAAAATAGTAATGCTAACATTTCTTGATGTAGACAGGGTCTGACAAGTGAATGAAGTACTATTGTTGTGTTATATGGTATGGTTAAATACTTATGTAGGTTGATGCCCTTCTTGAAACTCTTAAGAAGATGGAAATTTGTTATTTTTCTAATGATCAGAACTAAGTATCAGAATTGACACACTTGGGAAATTGTTATTTGAAACTCGTAGAAGAAACTGGAAATTGTTAAGTATAATACTTTTAAGGTGATAAATTTATGTTTGAATTGACCCTTTGATTAAGTAGCTTACATCTGTCTTGAAATGATGCATATTCTACTTTGATCTCTTAAGGTATGTGCATACAAAGATGGAGAGGTTATAATTGATACAAGTGCTGGAATACTTGGCAGATATGATCCTCGCCCAGTTCAGCCAGATAGCCTTTTTCCTGTGTTCTCCGTGACAAAAGGCATAACAGCAGGAATGCTGCATTGGCTTGTTGATAGGGGGTATGCATCCTTGATTTCCAAATCAGAAAGCTTTCACTTTTAAACATTTGGGAAATGAGTTCTTAAGAATAGATTTTGGTTACCGTGGAGACACTATTTTCTGTACTAATGCAGGAGCATATTCCAATTTATTGATTTATGCTTTATGATTTAACTATTCTTCATAAGGTTCTCCTATTTTGGTTAGATTTCCTTCTCAATAAGATATACTTATTTTCCTATTATCAATAGGAATTTTCTAGGACTTTTTTTTTTTTCTCTATTAGGGATTGGATTTCTCAAAAGAATAGTACAAATAGGGGTTTTGCCAGGAAAATACAGCATCTTTTGAACCAAATTTTTATTAAAGAAGGTTCTTGATATAAACTTGAATTTTTCCAGCCTGATCTATCACTTCTAGCCCTAATATGTTGAAAACTGGCTGCCCTAACTCCTCTCCCTACATCACGCAGACACTGAACAAACTCTTCTTTATGATTGATGTCTTTGAGCCTCTGTGTTGCAGAACTAAAAAGAAAAGGTGTAATTTCCTTGTAGAAAAGGAAAGTATTTCTCTTTCATTTTGTTCTTATTAGTTTAGGGTTTAAGTCTATTAAGGAATATCTTCTTATGTTTTCAAAGTTCAAGGAATAGGAAGAATAGACCAAATTTTAAATGTGAAACTTCTCGCTTAAATTGATTCTTAGATACTTGGGAGTGACTTGTGAAAATCTATTGGTGTGATTCCAATAGGTGTGATTTGTAGTTCTTGATACAATCTTTAGGAGTGATTCCTAGATCTACCGCTGTTGTTGTTTCCTTATTTCATAAATACTAGCCCTAAATCATAAATTTCAGCATAATTAAAAATTTACAGCAACCCTCCATTTCGTAAATTATATGTATTTCTTTTTAGAATTTACTCTATTCATCGTACATCACCTTGCCAGGAAATGTATAATTTGTGTGCATGCTGGAGGAAATGCTAATGGAGTTGGGATGTAATGCTTTTCAGAACCCTTCTTGAAGATTAACATGTCTGAAATCCTTATCATAAGCTTGAAATCAATTTATTGTATATGTTGTTAAGCTTAATATGGGAAACTGTGGATGCATCGAAATGTAGCTGGGTTGGACTACTGAATAAATAATCTGGTCTGCAAATCACTTAGGATGTTCACTGTGGCTGACTCTTTTAAGTCTTATTGTTCCAAGATAATAATCATGCAACATGTTGCTTGCAGCAAACTCCAGCTGAGTGAGAATGTTGCTAATATTTGGCCAGAATTCAGAAAGAATGGGAAACATCCTATTAAGGTATGGAATTTAATGTCCTAAGACCACACAAATAGTTCTGATTAGATCTGGAAGTAATTATCTATAATTTGCATATTGGTTGTTCACATTGGAGGTTCACCATGTGCTAAACCATACATCTGGTTTGCAAAATGCATTGGCCAACCTAAGAGGAGAAAATCCTTTGTTACTGGCTGATTGGGATGAATGTCTAAATCAAATTGCAATGTCAATTCCCGAAAATGAACCTGGAACGCAGCAGCTGTACCATTACCTGTCTTTTGGGTGGCTTTGCGGTGGGATAATTGAGGTATCCTTCTATCCTTTTTGTATTACAATACTTAAGACTTCAGGGCTCCAAATTAATCATTTATTGGTTTGGCTTGGTTGTCAGGAAACTAGCCTTTTCTTGAGGATCTTTCCAATTTTAGTTGGATAGTAGAATAGACCATTCTCCAAAAACTTCAGGTTTTTGAATTAGAGAAATCAGTTAAATTTAATCGTAGTCACTTATCAAGACAAATATTATGTCCATGGTGCTTCAATTTAAAAGCTTTTTCACTGGATCAAACACCTAAAGAATCAAGATGTTCTTTGGGAACCCAGAAAAACAATGAAAGAAACAGAAATGGAGTAGACAATAAGCAAACATAATAGTAATCATTTTTGAAGTAACTGGTAGTGCCCTCATTAATTCTCCTAGTGATTGTTGACTTTTGAATCTGTTGTTCTGATTCTGAATGAGAGCTGTCTAAAAGGTTAGAAGGGTTACCTTGATGACAATCTTCACAATTCTTCCTCGTCTTTGTTTATTAAGTAAATTCGGGTAACCTAAAAGAGAAAGCCTGTATGACTCACAAAGCACCAAATTCTGCGGAAAAAAAGACAAGGGCAGTTGCATAGAATACTTCTCTGTTGTTCTGCTATTCGTACCTAAAAACAGAGATATGTATCTTTTTTGTAGAATACGATGAAGCACTAAACCATACAAAGTCTTAACTAACCTAGTACAAACATTACAAAGTCTTAACTAACCTAGTACAAACATTACTCCGAAAAAATAAGATTAACACATGGAGCTCAATTACTCCAAGTAGTACCCAACCAGGTTACAAAAATCCCTAACTATTTTCTTTCATAATTCAGCTATAAGTTTTATCTAGAAACCCATAATGTTCTAACACAATAAAATTCAACGAGACAGAAAGCATCAGGGAAGAAATTTCAGGAGGTCCTTGAAGAAGCAATTGTTCACCCTCTCAAAATTGAAGGCGAGCTATATGTCGGAATCCCACCAGGTATGTATCAAATAGTTAATTTTCTTGCATTACTGTTATTAATGACATAATACAAGTTTTGGCCTCTTTTCCAGTGGGCATATTGCCAACTTTTATGTTTTGGATTATGACCAATATTTGAAATAATATAATTTTCACTTAATCTCCTTATTGCCAATGTAATTTGTCTTCATGGTCTCTTTTTCCAGGTGTGGAATCTAGACTTGCAGCTTTGACACTGGATACAAATGATCTCAGCAAGCTCTCTGAGATAAGCAAACGTCCTGATCTGCCCTCCTCATTCCAGCCGGAGAATATTTCTGAAATGGTGACTGCCCTACCAGTTTTATTTAACATGCTGAACATCCGCCGTGCCATAATACCTGCTGCGAACGGACATTGTTCAGCCCGTGCTCTTGCTCGGTACTATGCAGCTCTTGTTGATGGAGGTGTTGTTCCACCACCGCATTCCTCCTCATTCAAGCCACCTCTTGGTAGCCACCCCCATATCCCAGAATTCCCTTCAGCTGAGAGGATAAAAAAGGGGAAAGGAAGACGGTATAATGAGATTGTGACTACTCCCAAGAAGAAAGCAAATGGTTATGAGCAGATTAAGGGCGACGATAATGATACTAAGCGTATCTGTGACAGTCACACAAGGCTTGTCGATGATAGCAGTGGTGGCAGCAGTTCTGCTAGTATGCCATACAGCTCTGGAGATGATTCATGCAGTAATAATGCTGACAGGATCTTCAGTAACCTCAACATTCATGATGAATTCTTAGGTGTGGGTGAATACGGGAATTTGGTAATAGCTAATGGCAAATTTGGATTAGGGTTTACGAGGTATAGATCAAAGGATGGATCATTTACTGGCTTTGGACACTCGGGCATGGGAGGATCCACTGGCTTTTGCGATATCAGAAACAGGTTCGCCATTGCGGTGACCTTGAACAAAATGTCATTTGGAACAGTCACCAGAAAAATCATGCAGCTTGTCTGTTCAGAGTTGAACATCCCATTACCGGAGGAGTTCTCGGCATTTGATGATATGAGAGGTGATGTAGAGTTGGATATTAGTAGACCTCTGATTAACTGAAAGCAAACCTGCTTTCTAGAGTTTTTTTTCTGCTATTGTTATGATTATCGTGGGATTTTAAACACAGATTTGTCCTTTCCTTTCCAATATTCCTTAACGAGCTCATTTTGTGTATCGAAAAAACATTGTAGACAAAAGATATACCAACACTTTTTTATTTTTGATACATCGGAATATAACCTATGGATACTATAAACAATCTGCTGTAATTTGTTTCTTGATCATGACCTCTTAGTTGGGACTGGTTTCTGAAGTCTAGCATACGTTATTACTGATGCCAGAGAGTAAGGCGACTACAAACGAAAGGTCCATGTAGATTGCCCGAAGGCCTGGTCCAAATGGTTTAATTTAAGAGATTGTGAATTAAAATTGTGATGAGGGCCTGTAAGTTATTATAATTTTAAAAAAGATAACTGATCTGGAGTCAAGATTTTTCAAGTTATGTAAATATCAATATCATTTAGATTGAGCACATTATTTATTTTTGTATTATTAATTTTTTACGTGACTTACTTGAAATATATAATTTATAGATTATTATTTGTAGTCGAAAGTTTACAAAACATGCAGTTAAAAGGTGAGGATTTGGATTGGATGGATCCCCGGTCCCCCCAGGACTAGAGCATGTCGTGAAAGATATGATCGTTACAAGATGTGATGTTGCATGGAATGTATGTGCAGGCTAGCTATGGTATATTGATGACAATGTGTAGTTTTGATGAACCAAATGGGCTGAGAATTGAGAGTTTTATGAAATAAAGTTGGTGTTTGAATTGATATGAAGTGATTTGACACTAGAAGAGTTGAATTTGGGAAGATTATGAATGAATATGATGTTAGAAGGGATGTAGGAAACATTAGAGAGGCTTTGGAGGAGTTTGGGGAGCCCCTATGTCCGTTAGATGGGCTTTAGGTCCATTAAACGGACCTTCTCAAGTAAAAAATGACCCCCAATATCTGTTAAACGGACCTTTTCGGGTGAAAAAGAGCCCCCAGGCCTGACAATGTCTGTTAAACGGATATTCACGGGATAGCTACAGTAAATCACGATTTTGACCTCTTTTAGAGGTAGAAGCTCGCTTCTAGTCCTTTATGAAAGTTGTAGATCTCGAAGTCATCTTTCAAACCGTCCAAGAACGAACTCAATCAGACATCTGTAGTGAAAGTTATGGCAGTTGCGCCAAGACAGGTACAATATGAATGAGGACTTAAACATGTTGGATTCTTTTGGTCATAACTTCTTCATCTGACCTCCAAATGAAGTGATTCTTGAACCAATAGATTTTTAAGACATTTTTCTATCTCTACATAAAAATCAGCATCTTTTGGAGTTGATTTGAAAAGGTTTTCGTTAGAGAAAGTGAGGGGTTGGTTGGGAGAGAATGATTGGGGTATGAACACACTTTGGCCTTTTAAGCATATCTTGATCTATAGAGCTCCGATTAAGATGGTTCTTCCTTCAAAACAAACTAGGGACTTAGAGCTACAATTTCTTTGAAGAAGTAAAATTGAAATTCTAGTTTGAGGTTTCCCAAATTCTGTTTTAAATTAGGAGAAATGAGTTTGATTATGGTGATTGACTTGTACGGGCACGCCACTGAACAAATTGTGAAATATTGGAAGTTAGAACTATTATATGTAAAATGTTGGAAGTTAAAAGCTAAAAAATGTAGTTTGAAACATGTTTATTGAGTATGCTTCGGTGTTTTAGCCATAACTTTTGCTCTAGTTATCCAAATAAGATGATTCTTGATTTGGATTAAACTAGAGAAATAGGGTTACAAATTGTTTGATGAAATCGAGTTTTAATTCAATCTCTAAAAATATCAATTTTTGGATGGAAGTTGAGCACATAATATTGTTTTAATATAAGAACAATCTGAAAAAGTTTGGGGTATAACTTTTAGACTATGGAACCAAATTGAATGATTTTGATGTCATTAGAAAATTGAGATAATGAGGAACATTTTTCTAGAAGGAAGTGTTATCAAATTCCTTCAATTACATGATTAGAAAAAAGTCTTGATTTTTTAGAAGAAGTTAAGCATGATTTAAATAATTTTGAGGTCTTGCTAGATTAATTATTTTTATTTGGAGTTAATTATTATGTTAATGTTGATAGGATTTTAAAATATAGTTTAGTTGAATTAAGTAGTAAGCGTATATATGTATGAAGGCATTTTGGGAAGATCACTTAAGCATTTAAGTTACAAGGCATTTTGGGAAGATTACTTAAGCATTTAAGTTACAAGGCATATAAGGAGGGGTAGAAGGGTCTTTGTCCAATCATTAATGGAAAAATTGAAATAAGAAGTGTGGGCTTACTTTTAAGGAAGAAGCAAGAATGAAAAATTAGAGAGAAAGAAAGGAGAGAGAGAGGAAGAAGGAAAAGCTAGGGTTTCATCATTTCTTGGTTTTTAAGAGGGATTTTCAAGTTGTTGAAGAAGGGAAAAAGGAAGAGGAGGATTAGAGCTCTCATTCAAGCCAAGAAACTCTTCATTTGGTGAAGATTCAAGAAAATCAAGAGAGAGGCAAGAGGAGCAAGAGTAGATGCTTTTTGAGCAAGGTTTTCAAGAAAGGAAATTAAGGTGGGTTTCATATTTATAATTAAGTAATGAGCCACTGATGTTTTTTCCAAATCAAGAAAGTAAAATGATTTCAATTACTTTATAAATATTGCATTTATTACTTTTGAATGATTCGTGAAAGCTCTGCATGTTTTGGTGTATGAATTTTGATAATGAATTGTGAAATGATGATAGAAATGCATATGAAATATGTCATGCTCATGAAAGACAAGTTTCCAAAAATGTGTCATATGGGCAAAATGTTTTTAGTTCATGAATTACATGTTATGTGGGTTTGGTTTGGTCCGTTTTGTTCTGTCAAGTGCACTTATCTAAAGGTTTCTCCTGCCTGCCCGTTAGTGGCATGGAGCTCCTTCATGGACTCCCTTATGACTACATAAAACCACTATGTGGGATTGTGTTAATTCGTTTTGTTCACGACTACACAGGACCATTATATTGGAATGTGTTATTACGTTCTGTTACAGACTACCCAAGCCATTCTGATGTGTTTATGTGTTTCTGATTAGTGAAAAAGTTGAAAAAATGCATAAATTGTATTATTTGTGATTTTAATTACTTGACAAGACAAGAATTTTGAGAAACATGTGTTTTATGACTCAATAAGAATTTTCTATGACTATGAACTTTTTGAACAGTTTTGCATGTTATTCGTTATAAACTTGTTACCCACGAGCTTTTTAACCTTACCTTCATTTCTGTCCCATCTCCAAGTGATGAGCAAGAGACAGAGTGAAAGAGAGTCAAGGCATTACTCTAGATTTGCATGTTTTGTTTTGTTTTGGAATAATTTATGTAAAACAAGGATGTGGTTGCTTTTTGAGCAATTATCATTCAAGTATCTTGTGTGTTTTGGGGATTTTGTGAAATGATGTATTATGGCATGAAAAGCTTTGCAAACATTTATCTTATGATGTTAATGAAATATGAATTGTGTATGGATGATATGAGTTAAGTTGGATTTAGATGTATTTGAAGAAGTTTTCCGCATTAGTTGATGAACTTTGAACATGAATTATTGTTATATATATACATTAGGGAGATGTTATGGAAAACAAAATAGGAATTATGAATGAAGAAATGTAGTTGAATGGTTAAGAATGATGTTGCATGAGATGAGGTGAAGTTAGGACAAAATTTTCAAGTCTTTCGTAAGGGTAAATTTTATAAACTGACTCCAGGGAAAATATGAAATAATCTAAGTAGAACTAGTCAAATTTGTCTTCTTGGAAGTTGTAGATTATCATTCTATCTTTCTAACGATATAAAGTTTGTAATTTTTAGATATCGGAGTGAAAAGATATGATCGTTAGAAGATGTGATGCTGCATGGAATGTATGCATAGGATAGCTATGGTAAATGATGAGAATGTGTGGTTTTGATGAATCAAATGGGTTGAAAATTGAGAGTTTTATGAGATAAATTTGGTGTTTGAATTGATATGAAGTGATTTGGTACTAGAAGAGTTGAATTTGGGAAGATTATGAGTGAACATGATGTAAGATTGGATGTAGGAAGCATTAGAGAGGCTTTTGAGGGGTTTGGGGAACTCCTATGTCTGTTAGACAAACTTTAGGTTCGTTAAATGGACCTTCTCAGGTAAAAATTGACTCCCAGAATCGCCAATGTCCATTTAAAAGACATCATGTCTGTTAAACAGACCTTCTCGGGTTAAAAATGGCTCCTAAGCCCGACAATGTCCGTTAGGCGGACATGTATGTCCGTTACACGGGACAACTTCAGTAAATCTCAATATTTAACCCTCCTAGTGGTGAAATCTCGCTTTGTGGTATTCATAAAAGTTGTAGATCTAGAAGTCTGGTTTCAAAACATCTAAGAATGAACTCAATCAGACATCTCTATTGAAAGTTATGGCAATTTCTCCATGATAGGTACAATATGATTAAGGGTATAAATATGTTGGATTCTTTTAGCTATAACTTCATCATCCGACCTCCAAATGAGGTGATTCTTAAAGAAATGGATTTCTAACACCTTGTAATATCTCTCCATGAAAATTGGTATCTTTTGGAGTTGATTTGAAAAATTTTGATGGAGAGAAAATGAGGGGCCGGTTGGGAGAGCATGATTGGGGTATGAGCACACTTTGGATTTTTAAGCATATCTTGATATATAAAGCACCAATTAAGATGGTTCTTTCTTCAAAACAAATTAGAAACTTAGAGGTACAATTTCTTTGAAGAAGTCAAATTGAAATTCTGGTTTGAAGTTTCCCATAATCTATTCTGAATTAGGAGAAATGAGCTTGATTATGGTGATTAATTTGTATAGGCACACCATTGAACAAATTGCGAGGAAATTTGTGGGTTGTTATGAGAATGAAGATGAACTGATGATAGCTAGTGAGGGTTCAATGCAATAACCCTTCAAGTTAATATGCACGCTCACGTCTTATGATGTTTCGGATAGTTGGGTTCTGGAAATCGGACCCAACAGTTATGGTATTAGAGCAAGAGTTGGGTTTCAGAAACGAGATTCAACATTTATGGTATCAAAGCAAGAGTTGGGTTCCGGAAACAAGCGGGATCCAATAAAAAGCATCTCATATAGCAAACCATCAGGTATTGTTATGATCTCCCTTATCCACCATAAACTTTATAATCATTGCTAGGAGGTTCATCTTATTGCCCTTTAAAAGATCATAGACCATATATGTATCCAAAAGGTTGCATCTTTCAGCTGAGCTACTCCTTGGAAAAATTGAAGTAGTCGACATGGAAGGAAGGCATCTTGGCAGTAGGTCCAAGTGTCTACACCAGGGTCTCCCTTCATGGGCATTCTCAGTGTGCAGATATATAAAGTCTACAACCACTCTTAGATCTAGGTCAGCAATATCCCACTTATGACAGGGAAGGTCAGTCCGACCTATTGGAATTATATTAAGAATGTTTGCCAAAATTTCTTCCATAATCTAGATCTCACACTCACGTACCCATGATATTATTGCCAACTTTCTATCAATTTCTTTTTTTTTTTCTCATGCGTGTGTAAAAACATATAACTAAGTCATCACACACTGTGTCATTTAGGTTCACATAATTTTCCCAAGCGAAAGCAAGTAAATGAGAGGAGATGGGAATACCGATTTCATCGAACAGGAGAGGAGGCAAAATGCATCCTACAACTATCTTGTGCTTCTTATACCACATTTTGTATCTTGCTTTAACTTCCATTAATTGAAAAAACTTAACAAGTGCTGAAGATTCTCCTTTTTTTGTTTCTTCAATTTTGATCATTTTTCCTTCAGTATTTCTTCAAACAGGCCTTCTTCAAAAATTGGCTCATCTTTAACGGTTAGATCCTCATACACTATTGTATTTCTTCAAACAGGCCTTCATCTTCATCCCCTACTGAATGAAATGTTCTCTTGCCATTACATTTCAATTCCTATTCTATGATATAATTCTATTGCAGTACTTTAACTTCTCCCAATGAACTCTTCTT
>JANIHZ010000210.1:37362934-37374121 GCA_027478365.1 Erythroxylum rufum | reverse complement strand
TTTAAATTATTGCAATGCCATGAGGATTATTAGTAGAAATGTTCTGGTGGTGCACCTTTATCGTGGGATACTCGTCGAAGCGACCTTCGGGTTTCCCGTTGTGTACCCTACGGTGAGGGGGCGCTACATAAAATCTATAATTCAACCTTCAAAGGATGTCTTTTCTCAAGGGGTTCTTGAGTGGAGCTCCAACTTTATCAAATTCTTCATTAATAAGAGGCATAAATTTCTAACCATGTTATCTTAGGCTAATATGCACAAGAGGAAGATGGGACTAATGGAAACTCTCATCAATCCTCAAGGTCTTTATATCTTCAAATTTAGTTTCATGGAAGAAGTTAATGAGGTACTTGAAGTGGGACCTTGGCACAATAAGGACAAACCTATATGTCTATAAAGATAGACCCTGGGGGTGAAACTTGACCAAATGAAATAAAAACATATTCCAGTCTAGATATCATTCACAATATGTCACTGGAATATTGGTCCACTAGTAGATTAATGGATCAATATATAGTTGACTTTGAACAATACAAGTTCTTTAAAAAGTTGTAGTACTTCAAATCAAGCCTTAAAAAAATTCATTAGGAGAAATCGAAAGTTTAATGGTTTATGGTAGGGGATAAGAACTCTTTATTCTTCTTTTAAATCCTTAGTGGCCAGGATGAACACTAATAAGATAACCTATTTTTGAAATAATAAGGGATAGAAAGTTAAGGTATAGCCAACCTCAAAGGTACTCTCCTCCAACTACTTCCAAAAGGTTATGGGAAATCCTTTTAAACCTAATGATCTACTAAAACACTAAGAAGCTTTGTTTTTTTTAATCTATATCTAAGAACCAATTAATGGAACTGATTAAACCAATTAAGATAAATGAAATTGAAGCAACAATCTTCAGTCTTCACCCCAACAAAGCCCTTGGCCCATATGCATTTAATTCCCTTTTTTTTTGGAATTATGGTCACTAAACTCCTTAAGCAGTTAAACATGACTACAATTTGCTTGTTCTCAAGTTACCTAACCCAAACACTTTCAAAGAATTTAGACCTATATTTTGTTGTAATATAAACAAAATAATCTGTAAGATAATTTCATATAGATTCAACTCTATGATGGACTCTCTAATTTGTAAATCCCAAAGAGCCAGCCTTTATTAAAGGCAAACCTATTGGTGATAACATCCTATTGGTTCAAGAGTTGTTGAAGGGATACTAAAGTGAGAGTTTTAAGCTTTATTATGCTATGAAAATAAACTTTTAGAAGGCTTTTGACACTATCACTTGGATCTTCATTCTTCAGAACTTTAAAGCTCTAAGTTTCTCTAGTAAGTTCATTGGTTGGATTCAACAATGCATCTCTATAGCTAATTTTAATATTTTGATCAATAGTAAGCTTACTTAAACTTTAAAAAATGAAAGAGGAATCAGACTAGGTGATCCTATATCACCTTATTTATTTACAATCTTCATTGAATTTTTCTCTTGGCTTTATTTATTTAGCTTGTCATTTGCTAATGACATGCTTCTCTTGTACAAGGTTAAGTCTACCTCTATTAAGGTACTTATGGATTCTTTTAAATGCTTTTACTCTCTTGCACGTTTAGCCTTTAGTAAAGACAAAAGATCCATGATAATCTCTAGCTTTATAAGTCTTAAAACTAAACTTCTAAGCTCCACGGAAAATATCTTAGCATTCTAATAACAACCAAAAGGCTATCATTCATAGATTTTCAAGTTGTATCTTTGACTCCATCCATAGAAGAGTAGGACATTGGTCCAGTAGAAGCTTATCGTATATTGTAAGCACTTAACTTATCAAATCTATTCTGAGCAACTTGCATGCTTATTGGTTATCATACATGGCATTTCCTAAAAGCATCACAAAAGGACCAAAGAGAATAATGAGGAATTTCCTCTAGATTAGGGATGCCTATAAGAAAACTCATGATAAGGTTAAATGGGAGGAGAATAGATTGCCTAGAGATAAAGGAGGACTAGGAATCTAGCCAAATCAATTATGTAATCAAGTATTACTATCCAAGAGAGTCTTGAAAAATATTGATTAATAAGGAAAACCTCTAAATTAAGTGGGCTCATTCTTACTATCTAGAAGGTTTCAGGCATTAGAAAGTGCAATCCCATGCTAACTACTCAAGAACAATGGTTAAAATGTTGAAGTTAAGGAGTAAGCTCTATCAAAACATCTAGTATATCATTAGAAATGGAGAAAGTATATGGATGTGGTATGATACTTGGTCTAAGTTAGGGCTCTCTATCTGCTCCCTCAAGTATTCTAACTGAGACACATGATGAATCCAGGAGATAAAGTATTTGAGATTGTTAATGGTTGTGAATGAAAGATTAAACAAATGGGATTTTATTGCATTAAGGACAATCTCCTTTAGTACAACCTCGATAAGATAAGATAAGATACTGTCATATAGATCAAGCATTATTCAGGCTTATTTAACAAAAAATCAACTTTCCATATATTTAGGAATCCTAGATATTAAGTGAGCTAGAAGGAATTAATATGGTATAGCAAAATTGCTCCAAAACTCTCCTTGTTATGTGGCTAGCCACAAAGAATAGACACTCAACACTTAATATGACTGATAGAAACAATCCTCTTCTAATAGCCTATAAACTTTGCAATATTGAAGAGGAAACTAAAGACCATCTCTTTTTTGATTATATCATCTTTAAAGAATTCTAAATATTAATTCAACAATTGAACAATCATTAAATGTGCCACTAATGATTATAACATCATCATCTCCTGGTCAAAAAAGAATGCATCTAAGGGTAGGTGAATTTCTCATAACAAGTATCTCCTTCTGTGATACCATTTATACATTGTGGAAAGTAAGGAATGAGAGTATCTTCAATGACAAGACATATTACAAAGGAACATTTTACTGCAATACTATGGAGTGGATAACAACTTTATCATTATTAGCTAAGTCATTAACTTATTATTCCCCTTATAATGGCTTTAAGATAGAGACTTAACTAGACTGATGATCCCTCCATCTAAGTCCTATTTTGAACTATTCAAAAATAAGCTACATCTTACAATTGGACTATAGCTATATAGATAGTATGTTTACTGTGATAGCTAGAGTTTAAGCAACTTGTGTAATCATCAACTAGTATTACGTTAGGATTGCTAGTTCTTTGATATCTTTATTGCCATAAAAGGTTTTACCTCCTTGTATCTGATTTGGAGACCTTTCATTAATAAATACCTATGAAGTGTTGTGATATTTACGGGGTAAACATCCTACTCAGGAATGTTAGGCATCAAACTATATATAGGAGCATCCAACTTAAATGGATAAATGGCCTCAAGGGACCTCTTATAGGAATACTTATAGTATATAGTTCAATTAGTATTGCGATTTTGCATGAAATGATCAAGCTTCACTTGAATTTCTATAATAATAGTAAAAAGAGGAGTATCAATGTCTTAAAGATGTCCTCACGAAATTCATAGTTTCAACTGAGGTTGCTTTCTATAACACTAAAGAATCATGTGTTTTATATGGATACGCTAAGCCATATTTGAGGGAAGATGTGACTATAATAGTGTTATAGAGTACAAGGGGGTAAAGGTTGAAAAAAAGGAGGAAGTTGTTGTTCAAGAAGAGAAGGAAGAAGAGATAAAGATGCAAAAGAGGTAGGCTTGGCAATTAGGCGCAAGCCTAGCTTGAGGCTCGATAACTATAAAGAAAACGACATCATTTTTATTTTTTAATTTAAAAAATAAATTAAATGAAGCTGACCAAGTTAATTCAGTCTTCGAGCTACCCAAGCCCAGTCAAGCTTAGGTTTGACTACCTTAGGCTTGATTAGGTCTTGAATTGAGCCCAAACTTAGGAAAAAGTTGTCGAGCCAGGTTTGTGTCTAGGTTGGTCCGGCCCAACTTGACCCATTGCTGCTTCTAAGAGGAGGAACTAAATAAGAAAAGATTGAGGAGTTATCAACAATCATTTAAGTATTTTTTTTGTCTTATTAAATTTTTAGTAGTTAGGTTTTAGTGAAGTACATTTATGCATAGTACATCCAGGGAGAGTGTTATGAAGCAAATGTCTTAAGTGATTGAATTACCTATTATACAAAATTATTATTTAAACTAAACATTTTAACTAATATAAATACTTTATATGTAGTTTAATTAAGTAGAAAAATTGATAAATCACTTCATATCTAAGATAAGAAGATTATATAGATTGTAACCATCACCTCATAAAATTAAAAAGAAAGCCAACTAGTAATTTAATTTCTCTACCCCGTTGCTCTTTTTGTCTAATTATTCTCTTACTTTTATTCTCTACATACTCTCTCAATAATAATAATAATCCTCAATTTTTGTAAAAATGCCCTAGTTCTCCTTTGATCACTGTTAGTGTTGTGCTTCCTTGTTCGTACCATTTTGTCGCAGGTTGTTTGCAATTCGTATTTTATATGCACCTCAACAAGTGCATTAAAAATTCATTGCTACGTGCTTATATTAAAGACAATACTGTACAGGGATGAATAAGATTATACATAGAATATCTGTCCCACGTTCAATAGACTCTCGTGGGGAACATTAAAAATTACACTGTTCTCTCTGCATATTTTCCTAAGGAATGCATACATGTAATCAACAGCTATCTTCTTATAGAATCTTGAATCCCTGCTTGCCCTAATAACTGTGTTCCCCATTATGTGTACCACCCCAGCATCCCTACAGCTGTTCAAAAACTCTATCTCATCTACGTCTGTCTGGCTGCTTAGATGTCCAGATGACAGAACTGTTGAGTTCACATTTGACGGGGCAATCGCTGGCATAATCGAGTCGACTGAGGAGATTGTAAGATCTATGACAGAAGTGGTTGCGTGGCCATCATTTTTCAGTAAGGCATCCCTTGAATACTCGGTTTGTTGATCATATAGACTATATTCGTCGGAGTCTGAACACCCTTCCATCATGGACTCCAGCCGAACAAACAGGAAGAGGTTATCAAACAGTTTCTTCTCAAATTCTTCATCTTTCTTATGGAGGTCTTTGTAGCCATATCTTGCAACACACCTGAAAATGTGGAAATTCTTTGGCCCTATTCGCTTGACAAGGAATCTCTCTTCTTCAGGGACCGTGTATACAGGGAGGTATTTCACACAGACAAAAACAACAACAGAATGGATGGCAGGTAGGTTTGTGATGAAGTGGGAAAAGATATGAGGAACCCCACTAGCTAGCTCGGTGTAAACTAGTCCTATCCCAGGAACTCTCACTAGTCCTAAACTAGGGCCAAGTCCAACGATCCACGCCATAGAAACCTTACTATGCATCTCAAATTCGTATCTTTTTACTGTACCGTAATGCCAAACATACATTATGAGAAGAAAGGCTCCTGCAATGACCAGAGGTACCCACCCTCCTTGGTCAACCTTGAACAGAACTGCAGAAAAGTAAGTGCATTCCACAGCTAGTGATAAAGCTGTGAAGATGACCACAAGAATCCAATGGCAACGCCAAACAAGTATCATGACGAGTACCATCAACAATGTGGTGACAAGCATTACAATCACAACAGCTGTACCTGTTAAAGATTATTTATAGCAGCCAACATATCAGAAATGAAGTCGCTAAGGTCCATGGAGATTCAAACAAAAATAATGGGTTGCACAAAACCCCAAGGATGAACTTACCATAAGCATTTCCAATTTGACTTTGGTTTTTGAATCCAGCAGTCACGCAAATGCAAAGAATCATAAGAATCCAATTGATATCTGGGATATAAACCTGGCCAAGGAACGTCTTCGAAGTATGTACAACTTTGACTCTTGGGAAACAGCCATGTGCGAGGGCCTGCTTTATTATGGAAAAAGTTGCAGATATGGTAGCCTGACTTGCAACTACAGCAGCAGCAGTTGCAACAATAAACACAGGCCAATATATGCTATCTGCAAAGAGGTAAAAGTTAACATCTCCCAACACTAGCATGGAACAAGGCATATGACTCTCAATGCCATTAAGAAGTGGAATGTCAAAGCTATCATCCTTTAATTGTGCTGCTACAAGATCTCCTCTGGGGATTTCCCCCAATGAAAAATAATGTGGAATTGCAGTGCACTTAGTTTTCTTAAGGCAGTCAATATTAATAGGGTCGGCCCAGAAAGATTATCAAAAGTTATATGTTGTCCAAAAACTGTGAGTAAGCTGCCGATGAGTATGGCCCGTAGATTTATATGGTTGAGTTATTGGAAGGATATTTTTTTGACGGTATGTTGTGTGCCTAACTACCTTAGCTAAACATGGAAACCCGATTTGAGCCCATAAGGAGAAACATTATTGATAACCTTTTCGTTCAAACCATGTAGTAGAATTAGCTTTCATGTCGTGATAACAAGCCCTCTTTGCACCATTTTTCTTCAATTGAATAGCATAAATAGTAACTTATCTCCTCTGGGCTATAGCTTTTGCTGATGGCCTCGTAAATCATCAACTTTTACCAATAATTATTTCTTTATTAAATTGGCGGGCTTCATCCAGGAAAATATAAGCAATTATGTAACTTCAGAGGTTGTAGAAATCAACAAAAATCTCTGCCCTGCTTAAATAGCTGTTAAGGTAGTTATTAACCTTAAAATATACCATAAATTGAACTAATTCATGAAGCTTGTTTTGGTTCAAATCCAGTTCGAGTAACTTAAAATATTGGACACGCAGATCTCCAGTAGAAAGGCATCTAAGGGTATGGTATGAGACTGACTGATCAAGGAGAACTTTTGCCCAATTATTAAGAAAAGCAAACAAAAATAGTCCCATCAAGATTCCAAGACAGCAAGCCTGCCCAGTAAAATTCGCAAAATGTTCTTCACCCAAAGCTATGATGCAAGTATAGCTATATGAAAATTCCAAGCGCATTATGTTGCAGTTTTGTAGGCCAAACAAAAAGGTTGCATGTCAGGGACAAATAACAAGATACCTGGAATGGAGCGATAAAATACATCGCTCACATGATCCTGGTTTTGCATAAGATAAGCAGCTTGTCCAGAATATGCTAAAAGAAGGCAAGGAAACACGACTACTGTAAAGGCAATTTGTACAGCTGAAACCGGAAAATGGGCTAGATCTGCAAAAAGTGCCTCCGTACCTGTAATTATGACTCTAATCAGAATATTGGAAAAGGTTCATATACACTGGTTTAAACTTAGAATACAATGTAAAGCATAACCGCTTAAAAGTGTGGAGTACAAGAAATTTATGCAAAACTTTCGGTAAGAGCTCATAGTTACCTGTTATACTGAGCATAATGCCACCAAGGGAAGTAAAGCCATCTTTACCTCCCCTTCGAAAGTACCGATAAATATACACAGGCAAAAAAGCTTTAAGGACACTTCTGTCATATTTCAAGATGTTGAACATACCAATGCCTCCAATTAACAGGAACCAAAGAAGCACAATTGGTGCAAAGAGCCATCCAACTCTATCTGTCCCATAGTGTTGCATGCTAAACAAGCCTACCAATATTATGACAGAAACAATTACAACTACATCTGCATCCACAGACAAAGTTAAAAGAAGTGGTTATAAATGAGGTTAAGATTGAACGATACAGTTTCAGAAGTATCTGGGAGAGGAATATACCATTACTCATATGAGGATGATCTACCTTGATGCCACCAGAAGCTGAAAGAACTGCCAAATATAGTACAGCATTAAACATTTTTGAGAAAATTATGAGGAAAGACATGATAATATATCAGTATTACCACAGATACTGTAAGATCTATATATTAAAAGAAAAAACTCTCCCAATATACACATCACGAATATGAGCCATATGCAGGACATGAGAACCAATAGGTATTTTATCCTAATCTAATTCCAACTGTACAATGAAGAACAAGAAAAAGAAAAACAATAGATTTATTCTCCTATAGATTTCGCACACACATCAATTCTGTTGGTGAGTTTTCAATTTCATAAACCAAAAGTCTGCTGTCGCATGTTTAGAGACTTTATCTATAACAACGAATACTTTATTACAGTGAAGATATGAAAGTACAATCCACTTGATTAAAAAGTTACAGTTCATATTAAATAACTTTTCTTGTCTCCTAAGATGCATATTCACACAATTGAAAGTGTTAATATGTTTTTCTTCTTATGCAAGTACTATTAAACCACATTTCTCACCACAATTCCAGAAAGGAAAATAGGAAATGGAATATAATCATAATGGCACCACACGTGTCTGGTTATAAAGTCGAAGGTATAAATGGCATGTGGTGCTCTCACCAGACTGTTAGAACACTCATGAAATGTATGTTTGATCCTTCCAATGAATTGCAATAAATGTTCTATCAATTGCACCATGATGATGGCTATTACAATCAGGAAAACTTCCCATGAGGCAATCTCTATATCTTGCCAATAATCATAAATGTTTGAACACAGATTCATACGGGTGTGTGATAGAATTACTCGGTTCTTATTTTATTCCAAGACCAGCAATAAAGAGCGCAGAAAACACAGCAGGCACTCCCATGTAAATCAATATTGATAATAAGTTAGATGGCGAAGTACCAGATATAGCTGGAGTGAGAATTCCATCGCCAATCACCATACAAGTGCCAACTAGGACAATAATAAGAAGTGCATTCTTCCTAGATGCGTGTCTCTCCAGCCACCGCTTAGTTTTAGCAGCAAATGATTGTTCATGGAAAGTTGAACGACTATATGTTGTCAGCTCCTCATCTGTCCTGTGCTGATTAGGAATCGACTTTACTTTTGCATGTCGACAAAGCACTGAATAAAGTGCAAGCGTTCCACCTAAGAAATGACATCTAGGGAGTTATCAGTACCAATAGAGGAAAACATTGCATACTAAGATATTGAAAGAATCAGATTGTTTTGGTAAAATGTTAAATTCCCAAACCGTAACTAGTCTGAAGAAGTAAAAACAAAGAAAATATATAACGAGGATCTATTTTCTTATGTCTTCACAATTGCATATTGTCAAAAAAACTGTAAGAAACTCCCTCAGCATGTTTTCATCACATGGCACTACAAAGACCCTTATAAGGTCAACGTTTAATATCCAAGCCAAAGTGTATAGTCTAGTGAAATTCATTTACCTTGACCATTGTCAGTTGCCCTACAAACAATGAAGACATACTTGAGAAGTGGGATAAGAGTAAGAGAGTAAATGATCAATGAAAGCGCGCCAATTACATCTTCTGTATCTTTAATTCCATGAGGGAATGTATTGTAGAACACATACAAGGGTGAAGTCCCCAAGTCTCCATAAACAACTCCAAGACTCTGGAAAGCAAGCCTCAAGAGCAAAAGCGCAGAGAATTTCTGAAGGAATCAAAATTGTACATGCAACAAAAATGAAATCAGTACCGACTCCAACATTCTTAAAAGTCACTAACTCAATGACCCAATAACAGATTTGTACTTATTTCTAAGTTCTTAGCATAAAGCATGTAAGTAATAGAGGTTGAGAAACTGCAAATCCATATGAAGAAATTCAAGTTGGAGATGGTAATTTTGAAATTCATGGGGTCTAGCACAGAAGGGTAAAAGGAGTATAACTAAAAAAAACTATCTATCAGTTCATGGCTGTGCGCAAGTATCCAATAGTGAAAATTCTAACTTAAATAAAGAACTGGTTTATTGGTCAAAAAAATCGCACACAAAGACAGAGCAGAATCAATCTGTTACAATACCTTCTCTCTGTACATATTTCTGAGCCTTCCAGCTTCCTCATCCATAGGCTGGTCAAGCTTTTGATCCAAAACCCACATACTACCTTTATTGTTGTCCGGGTCTCTATCAATCTCAGCTCTTGAAGACATTTCCATATTCCTTTTAACCCAATTCGCTGTCTCTTCAAGTAGCTCTCTATATCAAAATCTTTGGACCACCGAGTTCAAACACAAAATATCCACAAATCCAATTCTAACTAACAAAGCCAATCACAAAGAAAGTAGGTAGCTTTAACTTAAAAAAAGAGTTGCAACTAAAGCGAACTCAGACAATTAAATTACTAGTTGCAAAACTGACATCCCAATAGAAGCTTTTGTATAATAAACCGTAGACACCCAATTAAGGAAACTCCCGCTCTATAGCTGTCTCGTACTCGTGGAGCTGAATGAAAGCGCAAGTCAGAGACTTCAAACACTCATTCAAATTCATCCGTAGGTTCACTATAAACCAGTGAGAAAAAATTCTGGCAGAGAATTTCAGCTAAATACTCATTCTGTTCCGAAGCATGACGATAAAGATAATCGATAATTGCTAAGAGAAAAGGGTCGAGAGACGAATAGAACCAGGCTTATATATATATATATATATATTGTGTGTGTATATAGAGAGAGAGAGACAGAGAGAAAGAGGAATATGTGCAGTTTGTCAGAAACTTTTAGCTTGCTTATGTACTGACTATACGAAGGGAAACAGAGCTTTCGCTCCGGTAGTTAAAAAACTAAGCAAACAACAACTATGGAGTCCGGAGTTGGAGCATATCTCTTAAAGGGAGAAGAGAAGGTGTGCAGAAGTTATGTTACTTTTTATTTGTTGGATGGATTTACCAAAAGTCCTTTTCTAAGGTTAAACCGCATTTGTCATTGTTCGACGACGCGATGTCACCTTTCCTTTTCAACCCGAGTTGTTTATGATTCCAAATAATTAACTTTTTTTACTAAAACCATCATGGTCGCTAATGTTTCTTCGCTAGATCTTTTTGGTCATATCGTAATTTATTAGTTATCTAAAAAAAATGATGGCACCGAGGTTAAGTCAACGAAATATGTCAGTTTAAATGTCTTGTCCGATATAATTTAGTCTTTGATGTTTCGGCTTACTTACTACTATCATCGTCCTCTTTGTAATTATTTGCAGATAAAACAATTGTAATTTTGACGTTATCAAAGAAAACGACAAGAATGATAAAATCTCAGAAAAGTATAACAAACGTCTCTCCAAAAAAAAACATTACGGGCGTATTCAGTTAACAGCTAATAAGCTGTTTTATTTATATGTTTAGTTATGAGCTGGCTAGGTTGGTTGATTCAATCTAATCAGTTAATTTTTCAAAAACTTTGTAAGTATAGCATTTGAAGTTAGATATTTATCTAACAACAATATTACCTTCAATTTTACTCCCTATTTTTGTTTTGTGTG
>JANIHZ010000210.1:37345411-37355663 GCA_027478365.1 Erythroxylum rufum | reverse complement strand
TTTCTTATTAATTTTAGTTAATCAGTTATTTAATCAAACCCCCCCCCCCCCATTTAATTTTATTGCTTGAAATTAAGAAACTAGTGTTCAGTTCTTTAAGGATTCGACCTGGTTCCATGACTATTACAAAAGTTTGGAGAATCGGTATTATTTTGGGAGCTTTGACAACCCGACCACTCTTCATATCCAAGACAGACCTTTGTTAATCAAAAGATGGAGACCTGACAATCTTTGGATAGAACCGGGTTGCGAACCTTACTAATATAAGCTAATTTCTATAAGGTTTTGTTGGTGTACTGGTCTTCAAAGTATCTAAGGCATATAGTTAATTTATTGGGAAGACCAATTAACTTACATGAGAACACAACTCCTCTTAAAAGCATTAGCTTTGCCAAGTTTATATTGAAATGGAGATAGAAAAGAAGCTACTTGATGCAATCAAAATAACGAAACTAGATGAGGATAGTAAACTGGTAGATGACTTTATCAAAGTCACCAATTTGTGGAAACTAATATGAAATGGCTAAATGATGGTCTGGAGGATTAAGAATAAAGATACTTAGCATGTTGACAAAAGTGAGGTAATCTCTAATAATTAGAGAAGAACTCCTTTTCTACAGATTCTCATATGTTATCAAATAAAGAAGTTTTAACTGTTGCTTCTATAAAAGAACCACGACCAAAGATGCACAAATAGTAAAGGTATTGACAAATGTACATAATGTTAATAGTAATGATCAAGTAACAATAATAGTGGAATATGACATAACAATAATAGATGAAGATGACGACAAAAAATAAAACAGATTATAATGAGCCAAACATGTAGCATTATACTTAGGACAACCCCTCTCCACATCTTGACAAGGTAGAAGTAAATTTGGTAAGTTACCCCTACACTTTAGTCCATAATGCTAAAAGAAGCAAAAAAATTTAGGAAATCCAAAAAGAAAAAGGCTAGTACAACCTCACCTAGATGAATATCCAAGTTTGAAGCATTTGGGGCCTAAATAACCCTAACGAAAAAATGGCTCTTAAAGATCTCTTAAACTTTAAGAAGCCTCTTTTTCTTATTTTAATTGAGACCAAAATAAAAAGAGAGCGGTTCTAAAAAGGGCTTTTGTTTTAGTAGAAGGATTGGATTACTTTAGTAATTGCACACTTCACTGGGAGAATAATCATCCCCTTTGACCTTTTATTTTTTAAATTACTGAGTTGACTCTTCTCAGATTAATATATTCATTGTGAAGTTCTCATAAGACAATCTTAATCCCTCTTGGCCATCATTATGATTTATGTATCAAATTAGAAGTTTTAAAGGAAGAAACTTTGGAATGATATACAAGACTTGAGTTTAACTCTACTATCCCTTCAATTCTAATAGGTGATTTTAACTATATTGTATCACCTCTAAAAGCCCAAAGTTGTTGGAAGCAAATAAAATTTAGGAATGAAATATTATGAAGACCTGGAGCTTATTAATCTTAGGTATATAGGTAACATTTTCAATATGGAACGAGAAAAATAATCTAGAAGCTAGTTCCATCAAAAGAATATTGATAAATACTTAATGAACCCTGTTTGGCTCAACTCTTTCCCTCTCAGCTTTGCCAACTTCTATAACTTCCTTTCCTTTAATCTTACTCTTATTATAGTTTCGACAAAAACCACTATTGTCAAAAGGAAAACCCAATTTGGTTCTTCAACTTTTTAATAAAGCACCTAAGCTTCAAGGAATATTTTACGAAAGGCCTAAGCTTTAAGGTAAAAGGTTTACAATTCATCTGATGCCTCTAAAAGTTGGAAGTCATTAAGGTTGAACTCACTCCTATTCAAAATAACAACATTGACCCAATGCTTCTAGGAAAAAAAGAGGCTTTTAATTTTCTCAATAGATTCCAAAATAGCCTTGCTTTAAATCCTATAAGCCCTTTAATCAAGGAGCAGGAGACAATAGAGCTAAAAAGGTATGTAAATGCTCTAAAGACTTTTAAATTATAATTATTGCAAAAATATTGCATCCTATAGTTGAAAGATGGTGATAGGGACTTAAAATTTTTTTGCAATATCATTTAATCAAAGAGAAACAGGAACAAGATAGTGTCTCTACTAGCACTGAGGTTAAGAGATATATGATCAAGAGGGCCCTATTAAGATGACTTATGAAAACTTCAAAAAGGTACTAGGGACAAACACTAATGTTATGCTTATTCCTAAAGAGCTTAGAACTTCTCCAGAAGGATCTTTCTACTCAATACTCTACTGAGTTGACTAGAGAGGTAACCTCTGATGGAATCAAGAATAATTTGTTCATTATTATCTATTAAAAAGGGACAACAAATGGATCATTACGGTTAATTTTAATACCTCATGCAAACAAGGGATATAATGCAACCTTTATTGAAACATAAAATAAGGGATGGTAACAATACTTGCTTCTAGTTTGATCATTACCATAACCTAAGTCCCCTATACAAATTAGGGGAGTTCCATTCCCTTAGAACCGTTATACCTGCTCATACCAAAGGTCTATAATCTGATCAAAGATGATAGTTAGGTTTGGTGTTTCCACTCTTTTAAGAGATTCAAAGAGATATTAGACCACATGCCACACTACTTTCCCGATATCTCTAAAGAGGACATCTTCTAATGTACCGAGGATAGCTCTTTGAAATTCATTACTAAATCCTATAAAAAAAACTCCTACTAAGATCACCATTGCTAAAAGACTGGTTTAGCCTAGTTTGGATTCTACTTGGGTCCCTTCCCACTCCTTCATTCTTTAGCTTACAACTAGTAGGAAACTAAGAACAAAGGACAATCCCAAGTTTTCTTTAATAAATACGAGTTGTATTCTTTGCTTAGATGTTAATGAGGACCTAGATCATTTATTTTTCAACTGTCCAAACTCCTCTTACTTATGGAATCAAATGCTAATTCTTTTCAACTTGCATTGCTACTATTCAAATTAGTAAGACACAATTAGCTAGACTTTTGGAATCAAGTTGTATAACAAAAGAGATAAGATATTGTTCAAGTTAACTTTTGGGGTATTGATATACCTAATATGGCATGAAAGAAACAAAATGGAAACCAAGCTATCAATGTTGAAACCAGCTTATACAGAGTCTTATTCAAGATTAGTATTGATGTTATTACAATGGAACTCACAAATCTAATATCTCCTGGAATGTGTGCTAAGTTTAGATTATTATAAGACCTTGATCGTTGATTTTCTTTACTTGTTATGAATGTATCCTACTTAGCCTTGGTTAAACTTTTGAAGTTTCACATTGGAGTTGTAGTTGTTTAATGAATTTTACTTAATTTCCAAAATAAAAAAAGGAATACTTAAAGATTACAAATTTAATAGCTACAAATAATATTAAAAATTAAAGTTAAGACCTAGAGTATTCTAACATTTGTATGCAAGTGACTTTGAAAATTTTTATTGTTATTCTTCCTATTTTCTAGATTCGTAGTCATTTTCTCTTCTTTCCTTTCATTTATCCTTTATAGAATTAAATTGATAATAAGATATTAGTAATTGTATCTAGCTACCAAATTGACTCACTGAAGATAGTTTTGGCTTGCATTTTAGTAAACCTGAGAAGCCTAAATTCCCGAGTCTAATTTAAGAGTTATGATAACTTGAATTCAAATCCTAGGAACAAAATTTCAGTATTTTGTAAATTTAAACAATAATTATTTTATACACACAACATCGATAGGACAAAATTATTGAACATTCATGTATAAGTACAGACTTCATTAATTGAAAGTTACATAACTATCTGTGTAATCAATGTTAACTCAACTATGCTGATATTTTAATTTCTGATAGGCTGCTGCCTTTGTGCTTCTTACAATTTCACATAATTAATGACTTTCCTGTCGCAGGCAGACAAACTATTAGGCATGTACATCAAATCCTTGGTTTGGAGGGTTTGCACCGATGAAATTGGAAATGTAGCGTTGCGGTCTACAACATTGAACTCAACTCCACTCATATTCATCCGAGTGTTTTGAATAGTATGGAGAAGATTCTTCAATGATACGTGAAGCAAAATGGCATCTTTCTTTCTAATTGGCAGACATGTTAGAGTCAACAATAGATTACTACGCATTTAGCACGTTCGAATTCCAAGTAGTATATAAAAATATTCAAAGGAACTGAGAACCCAACAAGCACCATAACGTATAATGCCCAATATCCAGTTTCCAATGCCTTACATCAACAGCTTACTATTCTTGGGGTCATTGTTTATTTCCTATTTCTAATTTCGAAATACTATTGCCCAGCCATCAACCCATATAGTATCTAGCAGTAAACGTAATGCCATGAAAGTTAAGGAAAGTTTTAAATTTAGCATACAATTTCCCTTTAGCTTTGCTAGTGGCCAGCGCACGGACACACCATTGATTCTGAAACTTCAAATGTAACAAGGACATTTAAAATAGTCATAGGCTATGCTCGCAAACGATACGCATATTCCTTCGTACAAATTGAGATTTTTTAGTTAAAGCAATGCCTTCATCCCGAAAAGTCAACTAGCTTAAATTCTTTTATCTCCTTCTCTTACTTTTCATCTTTCTAAATGCCACAATCATGACGGAAAAAATACCTTGCCACATCAAAATTGACTTAACCATATTTTTACTACTACAGAAGAAAAAAAAAATAAAAACCTTAGGGATGAGGGTATAGTTGTGTATTTTATGTTATGTACGAAACTAAGAAAAATAAGGTTGTTCTCCATTAAATTATCACATTGGATGATACATGGATCGTTTTTCCTATGAAAAAGTAATGTTTTTTCATGAAAGTAATTAATGAATTTTATTATACAATAATGGAGTCATTACATATAACATTACCATTTAAACCACTCCAAACTATAGAGAGTACACCAACTACACCTACAAAAATTGAAAAACATTTAGGGGATAACAAATTTGTTTTATAGGTTCAGTCTCATTTTTAGCCTTGTTGTGGTGAAGTTTTTGCAGGAATTTGTTAGAGCAATCAACCTTTCATATACCCTAGCTAGTTGTAATCGAAGATATCCTTAGCATTCCTAAACAGTTTGGCATTCATTATTTTCCACATATAGTGAACTGGCATAGCAAAACCAACTTTAAATAACTTGTAATCTCCTTTCAAGTTGTAGTTCACCCTCGTCGCTCATCTAAGTGTGTCTGTCCATATCTGGTTGTTATTCTTCAGGTTGAATGTTAGCAGAAATTGTCTCCACAATTGATTAATTGGAGCACATTTGAAGAATAAGTGGTCTAGTGTCTCCACACAGTGCACATTTCATATTAGACACCTAAAATTTTAACTTCTCGCCTATTACTAACCTCTACAATGTTGCTAACTACAATGTAAATAAATAAGTTGGTGCAATCTCTAAGTACCATACGAATTTATGATATTGGAATTTATCTAGGGATCCTAATAGTGGCCTTTTACACAAATCAGTTGAAAATAGTTTAGACTTTTGTAGCTCCCATTGTATATAATCAGGTTATAGTTGATCAGGCTAATAACTTGGGAGATTTTCCATGATGATACAAGAACCCCTTGATGAATGAAAAGGTCAACTCTAGTTGCCATTTTGGGTGAGCATTTGAACCTTAATATTTAGGCATAGAACCTCTTAGGCTGTGGAAGTGTAGAATGAGATATAATGGCCCCAATGGATGCCAATTATCATACTAAAATTTTGTATTACTTATATTTCCAATAAAGTGCTTGGCGTGAGGTTGTATAAGCTGTCTAGTGTTTAAGATCTAATGAAATGCATAGGATTGTGTTTTTTACACTGAATGGTACATATGTTTTTTTTATACACACCATATGGATCCACTTCACCCAAAGACTTTCTTTCTTCATATTGATTCTCCAAAGTCTCTTAGCCATTATTTCTTTAGCCATCATCGATGCTGATGTGATTCCCAGGCCTCCATATTCCTTAGGCAAATAGATAACGCTCCATTTGACCTTAGGAGTTTTTCCATAGTGCTCCATTTGACCTTAGGAGTTTTTCCATAAGTTTTATTCTGTCCATTACATATGAAATCTCTTACAATTCTGTCAATTTTCTTAAGGATGCTCTTTGGCAATACAAGGTGAGATAACTAGTAGATGTGCAAGTTATTGAGGATTAAGATATTCAGCTATATTCTACCTCCACATGGAAGGAATTTGTTACTCCATGTTGGGATTCTCTTCTCAATTGAGGATATTAGGGGCCTGTATTCTATTTCCTATAGCCTTTTTATTGAAATTGGATCACCAAGATAAGTTAGGGGTGCTTATAGAATCTTTAAGCCTATATTAGAGATCAAACCTATAGAGTCCACTCAATTGTGTTTAGAGAGATAAGCATAGCTCTTATTTGGTTTGAGAGTTAGTCCTGAGATTTCCCTAAACACTAATAGAGAATGTAGAAAAACTCTAATGGATAAAGGATCATTAGCCAACAATATTATCATATCATTAGCAAAAAGACTTATGACATTTTAAGATGTCCACATCTACAATGATACTTAAATTTTGGATTTTTTGTAATGTTCATACTAATGATTATGTGTAATACCTACATAATGATTGCAAAGAGGTAAAGGGACAATGGATCTCCTTGCCTCAAACCTCTTGAAGCTTTAAAGAGTTATGAGGGATCGTCATTAACTAACACTACATAGGATACAATGTTATGTATGCATGAATCCATTTAATGAATCTGTTAGGATAACCAAAGGCTTGGAAGGAAGAGATGATGAATGCCCATCTTAACATATCAAAACCCTTAGTGAAATCAATTTGGAAAGTACAACTGCTGATGTTCAACTTAGAATTGTAATCTCTGAAGAGTTCCTGGGCCAACATTATATTATCTCCTATGTTTTTTCCAGGTGCATATGCTCCTTGTCTTGCATTTATCACCTAAGGAAGGGATTGCTTTAACCTATTTGATAGCATTTTCAAGACAATTTTGTATATAACGTTACAACAAGTAATAGGTCTATAATCATTGAGACTCATTAGATTAGAAAATTTTGGTATCAAGAAAAGATAGGTTTTATTGAGTTTAGTCAATAACCTATCACTTCAGAAGAATTCCTACACTACTTGCACAATTCTAGGACCAATTAGATCCCGTTTGATTCGAAAGAACCTTGTATTAAAGCCATCTAGTCCTGGGGCCTTGGCTGGATGAAAGGAGAATTGTACTATCTTGATTTCCTCATTGGTAACTTCTTTGACCAGTATTAAATGGTGAGTTTACACTATAGATCCTTGCATAATTCTCAGCAGATTATTAAGAAAATTTGAGGTTCTATAGCTGGTTCCACTGATTTCCAAGAAGTGACTTCTAGCAAGCGCTTTAAGTTTAATCTATCTTTGTACTAGATTTCCATAAGGATCAATAAGAGTTACAATTTTGTTCCTGTATCTCCTCCCTGAATATCATTGTAGAAATATCTTCTGCTTCTATCCCCTTTATGAAGGCATATGTTTTCTAGATTTTTGTAATAATTGATAGTTATAGGCTTTTAAAGATTCAAAGTACTTTTTCAGTTCAACCTTTTCTCTTTCCTTCAAAGTTGCATTCTTTGGAAAGTTAGATAAAGCCCTCTAAGCTTCCATAAGATTCTACAAAGCCATCATTTTATCTTACTGTATTGGATCAACATTATGTTTTAGTAAGGAGACACATTCTTTTTTAAGGTCTTTTAGCATTTGCATACTCTAAAAAGCTTTATAACCATAACCTTTCTTCTCCATAACTCTAGAAATGATTAACTTAACTTGGAGATGCTTTAGGAGTGAGTTGAAGAATCTAAAGGGGATCTCTTCTTTACTAGCATACTATGAATTTCAATAGTAATAGGAATGTGATCTGAGAAGAGTGGTAACTTAAAAATGGCAAAGCTCTCCTTTAACTTTGCTAGCTATAATCTATTTATTAAGTACATATCAACTTGTCTCTACAGGAATCTCTCCCCTTTCTAACGGTTAATCCAAGTAAACAAAGCTCCATGGTATATGAGACCCACCAAACCCAAAGAGGAAATGAGATTAATCAGTTCTTTTACATCAAAGTGTGAAGTACCCTTACCCTATTTGATTTAGAGTGTAAAAGTACATAATTGAAGTCTTCAATAATCATCCAAGGATTAGTCATACTAACCTCTATCTTCTGTAAATCTCTCCATAAGCTAGCTCTCTAGTATTCCCAATTAGTATCTTAAATCACATATATGGCTAAAGACTATTACTAGTTTTGAGCATGAATTCACAGTGAATAAGATAATCAAAGCAAAACCCATTGGATAAGTGCAAGTGAGTAGGATCAAAAGAGACAATGAATCTACCATTAGGATGTCTGGAAAGGTTCTTTAAAGTGGTTTGATTTGTATGCAAGAATTTTAGGCCCATTATGAAATTATCTTCCTTTATTATGGTCTTAATAAGGTTTTCTAGTTGCTAAGAAGTTCCTTAGAGCCATATAATGCACACCTTGACGAGTTTTTAGATTTGGTTTTCCTGCTCCTTGATTTATGATTGTTAGTCCCTAGTTCCATCCATTCCTCAACCTAGTCCTTTGCTTTAGGATAATAATCATCTTTTTTTCAGTTTCAACTGTAGCATCGCTATTAGTACCTCGTTGCTACATTTTGATGAAATAGGTTGAGTTATTTATAGAAATGAAATATTCGGTATGAGTTGAATACGGATACTATGCAGCCACTTCAATGACCACAAGCCACTCGAAGAATGATGAATAATTACATAAGAAGTTAAAAAAGCTTCTATTCAGATAAAAGAGAGATAGCGAAGAACGCAATTATTAGAACTGGAAAAGAGGAATAAAGTGTTTGCCGTTCATTAAGGCAATTACGTACCTTGGTAGTTGGTGAAAACCAACACGGATTTGGCAGTTATACCAATCCAATTGGACCGTAAGTTAAGAAGTGACATGCGTCATTCGTGTACATGTGACATGTTTTGCACCAACTGCACTGCCGTGTGAGTATAGCTCACGTAATTATTACGGAGGAGATAAGGTTACATAACGTGTGTGGGACCTCCTAATCAAAATCATTAAATAATATCATGACAAGCTTTTGGAGATTGATTTTGAGTGAAATACGAAGAGCTGGTATGGTAGCCGCAATAACCTGAATGACGACAATCCGTTTTCTTTCTGTTTTTTTTTGGTAAGTAACGACAATCCGTTTTCGTTGATTTGCAGTCGCAAATGGCAAAATAATAGATATTTGCTTTCCTACGGATGACAGTAGGCGGCTGTGTCCATTTTTTTAAATTAAAAACATAAAACAACGTTTTTAATTAGATATGTTTAGGCCCGCAATAACCTGAATGACGACAATCCGTTTTCGTTGATTTCAACTCACAAATGGCAAAATAATAGATATTTGTTTTCCTACGGATTACAATAGGCGGCTGCTGTGACAATTTTTTTAAAATTAAAAATATAAAATAACTTAGTCTGTTTACTCAAGACCTAATTCTTGTAAATAAAACGATATTATTTTGTTTAAAATATTTAAGCCTCAAGTCGATCTGGACCTAGGCTTGACCTATGAGTCAATGTATTAAAAACATCTGAATCTAAGCCTATGTATCAGCCTATTGTCATCCCTAGTTTTCCATTGAAACAAAAGTTATGATTATTCTTGAGCGTTAAATTTTTTCTTTTCCTTTTTCTTCTTAAAATATCGATGACTTAGGTCCTATAGTTAATTATTTGGTTGTAGTTTTAACGATATAATTATTTAAAAATATTCTTTTTCTTAGACATATTTAGATGTATATAATAAATTCTATGAGATAAATGTACATTAGAAATGAAATTATGATAATATCGTAATTATGAGATTCTGGCCATATTTATGAATTATTCTTAAATTATCCTTAGTCATTGTTTTATTAAGATTAGATATTAATAGAGCGTATAAATACTAGCACATGTTATGTTTCTTTCTTATAATAGAAGTAGTCGATTTTATAGACTAAAAAGTATGACAATACATAAATAAATATATAGGTGCTTATTCGAGAATAAGTTCACTAAATTGAACCTATTAAGAATTTAAATTTGAGCATTACTTATATATCTATGAAAATTTTCATTATGATGATGGTATAAGTAATCATTTAACTTAAGATTACAAAATTATCTAATATAGGAATTAATATATTTTGATACTATTTATAACT
>JANIHZ010000210.1:37230676-37251096 GCA_027478365.1 Erythroxylum rufum | reverse complement strand
AAATTATAAAAAAAAAGATAAAATATTATACAAAATGTAAATGCCATATATATTAGATCTAAAGTTGAATTCACACATATAAAAAGATTCCTAATTCTTAACATTAGTCACTTTGAAATTTCAATACATTGAATAGCACTCTCTACTATTACAATATATTATGTAACTTTAAATACATAAACTAAATATTCTGAAAATTAATTCATACATAATATATCAAGTAAGTTTAAGTACGTAAATAAAGCATTGTAAATATTAATTCATATACTATGTTAAAACATGTAGCAAGAAGAGAATGCAACTCTTTGAAAGATTGTTCGCTCCTCTCTCTTTCTTCTTTCACCCTCCGGTTAACTTGAACTCGATTCCCATTGCCTAAACTAGTAACCCACTTTGCATTCCACCTTTCTGCCCACTTGCTTTTACCTTTTTTTAATGTTATTGGTAAAAATCCATGGCACCATCTTTAACCATCCCATCTTCTTCATAATCACCCGTTGCTCCTATTCCTTCATCCTTTCCTTCCGCTCCTTTGAGCTTGAACCTTGCTTTCCAACCCCTCTATGTTCCCCCAAGGTTTCTCCTTATTCCATTGACCCATTAGTATCTTCAGTAACTTATGCTCCTTCTTTGAGTAAGGAACATGATGACTCCCAACACAAAGTCATCTAGGGTAAGGTAGTAGGTGACCTTAAGAGCTTTGGATCATTAAGGGATGTGAATCCCCCCGACCTGAATGCTCCTATCAACCCTCCAATTAAGGTGTTACAACTTGGGGCTAAGAAATGGAGTTCCACTCTTGTAGGCTATTTCTTGAAAAAAAAAAGTTATCTTTTCCCATAATTAAACAATGGGCTCTTACTACTTGGAAATAATTTGGACTTTAAAAAAGATACTTATTAATGAAGATGAGCTATTTATCTTCAAATTTGATTTAATAGAAAATGCACCGAAAATTTAGGACCTTGGTCCTTGGCATATCTATGAAGACCCCTCGTATTGACCAAAGGTACCATGGTATCACTCGTAATAAGAAATGTCTTCGAACCATTTTTGTTTTGGCCAACATTCATGGTGTTCCTTTATAATGTTGGTCAAGGTTTGGGTAGTCCTATTAGCTTAGATGAAAACACTAATAATCTTCAAAGGATATGTCATATTAGAGTTTGTGTAAAGATTAACTTGGGCAGTGAGTTACTTGACTCCATCAAAATAATCAAACTCAACAAAAACAGGTTTTTTACTCATAAAAGCCAAAGAAAAAGAGTATATGCAAATTTGGAAACCTAAACATAAGAAATCCATGGAGGTAAAATCCCATATTATTGATATTGTTTTACCTTTCACTTATCCAAATGTTGCTTAAATTGTGGACTTAAACCCCTCTAAGGTTGTAAAAGATCCCAAATGTCTCTTGAATCATAATTAACATGTGATGTGCTCAATTGCTAAAAACTCTTCCCTATTTATATGTCCTTGTTTGTCTTCAAACCTATTGTACACTCGATTTCAAATAATGTTGTAACATTTTTAACTGAATCTGGTTCTTTGGTCCCCTCTAAAGTTATATTGGTGAAACCCAAATCACTTGTGACATATGATAAGGTGGATTCTTATATTGAGTCAGACCATACCAACCTTGAAATATGCATTGGGGACATGTTTTCCTCCCAGTCCTTGAACCTAACACTGATAAAGGTAAAACTAGTAAGAAAGTAAAGAAGAAAAGAACATTCTTTCCACTCTTTAATGAAGTTTCTTATATAGAATGTAAAGGGTTTAAATAACCCCACTAAGAAATCTACCATTACGGATTTCATTTTCTTGAATAAGCCACACTTTGTGGGTCTAATAGAAACTAAAACTAAACTTAATCAATGTCAAAAAGGCCTTTAATTTTTAAATAAAAGCTTGACCACTATTAGCGATCGTGAAGCACACTATAGTAGGAGCATTATAATTTTTTTTGACCCCTCCCTCTTCACTTTACAATGCTGGAAATGGTCTAATAAAAACTAAAACTAAACTTAATCAATGTCAAAAAGGCCTTTAATTTTTAAATAAAAGCTTGACCACTATTAGCGATCATGAAGCACACTATAGTAGGAGCATTATATTTTTTTTTGACCCCTCCCTCTTCACTTTACAATGTTGGAAATGGTCTAATCAATTTTTACACAATCTTTAAGTGATTGGTTCCAATAGAGAATATAGTGATTGGTCCCAACGAAAAAAGATAGATATGTTTATGGTGAATTCCCACTAGTTAACTTAATACCTTCTTAGTTATACACATTTTGGGAAACAGATAACCTCTAACCACTCCCTCATACGCATACATTCTACCCCTATTGAAGAGAGAAAGAAAATGCCTTTCATTTTATACAACTCTCTATTAAAGCACCCAAATTTCAACATTGCTCTTTGTAATGGTATGATTATTGCTTTCATTGATTCTTTTACTTATAAATGTTTTATAAAACTCAAAGCTATCAAAGTGGAGCTAATAAAATTACATGAAGGACTAGTAATCCAATGTATTGGAAAAAAAAATGAAACTCTAAAAGATCTTAATTCATGTCAGGAGAAGCTGGCTTTCAATCCAATGGGTTCTTCCCTAAATAAACAAGAGCTTACTAAACTAAGGAAATACCCTCAGGCATAGATGTTTAAAATTCTCAATTTTGATTTAAAAAAAAAGGGTGACAACAATTCCAAGTTCTTCTTTAGGAAAAAAATTCAAACAAAAGAAATCATAATAATATTATTACTCTCACTAATCCTAAAGTTATTTCGATTTCAGGTTAACCCAATCTAAAGAATCTAGCTTTTGGTTATTTCTCTAAGCTTATGGCCACTCATCAAGAAACTCTCCTATTGCCTAAATAACTTAGTAATGTACTAAGATCCCATTTTCTACTAAAGATAATAAAGCACTTTCAAAGGAAGTCACTGATAAGAGATCAAATCCATTATATTCTCCTCCCTTCCTAATAACTCCCCTAACCCTGATGGCTATAATCTAAAATTTTCATTCAACATGGAATTATACTAAAGAGATGGTGATAAATGTAGTAAAGAAGTTCTTCAACTTAGGTAGATTGCTACCTAAGATAAATCAAACTTACTTTTTTCTGGCTCGAAAGTTCTTAAAGCCACCTCTATAAATGATTATAGACTTATTGATTGTTGCAATGTGGTATGTAAGATCATTGAAAAAATATTTGCTAACATTTTGAAGACTACTACCTGACCATACTAGTGTGCCTATATTCTTAGTATGAACATAGGAGATAAAATATTGATATCTTAAGATCTATTTAAGTCTTACAACTCCAAATCATTTATTAAAAGTTGTGCAATAAAGATTGACTTTACAAAGGCATTTGATTCACTAAGTTAGAGCCTTATAATCTCTTCCTTTCAGGCTATATGTCTTCTCTACAAATTTATTTCTTAAATCATAAGTTATATAACTTATGTGTCTTATTCTATTTTAACAAATGGTGAGCCTACAAATATTTTCAAAGTTGCAAGAGGTATAAGACAAGATGACCCACTTTCACCCTATCTCTTTGTCATATGTATGGACGTCTTCCACAGACTTAATAACATCAGAATTGGTAAGGAATCTTGATGCAAATATCACTATAAATGTGAAAAGTTGAGAATTTTCTAGCTTTCTTTGCTAATGATTTTTCTTTGTTAAGTATAGCTAATTGTAATTCTATTGAATTACTCTTACACTCAACGAAATATTTCAAGAAATTTTTGGCTTGGTTTTCAATATAAACAAGAGATCATTTTTAATTTATGTTAGTTATGACTCCATTGTTGTTGCGCTACTCACATTCAAAGGTTTAACTCAACAATTGCCACCTTTGAAATACCTTGGTGTACCTATAGCTAAAAGAAAACTTACCGAAAGAGATTGTAGCCCTCTCCTGAACTAAATTAATAGAAGAATGCATAATTGGTTTTTATCTTATGATGGGAGACTTCAGTTAATAATCTCTATTTTAAGCAACTTCTCCATATATTGGATATCATATCTTGCACTCCCTAAAACTGTGTTAAAGGATAATAGTGAGAGACTTCCTCTATAGTGGCTCCAATAAATAAAACTAAAATTTTCAAAGTGAATTGTGTGTCAATTAAAGAAGTATGATGGCTTTTGAATCACCTTAATTTGATCTATGAACAAAGTTATACTTATAAAGAGACTTTAGAAATTATGTTCTGAGGATGAAAACTTATGAGTGAAATGGTCATATCTGTATCTACTCAAATGGACAAGTATCTGAATCCTGGTGTTTCGTGGAGTTTCAATCAAAGTTGAAAAATGAGGGATTTAATTCATCCTTACATTAAACACAAAATTCATCATAGAAGTAGGATTTTCATCTAGTTCGATTCTTGGCACACTATAGGACACCTCCTTGATTTAACTAAATTGCAATCTCTAAAAACTACAATATAACTTAATGCTACATCAAAAATAGCCCCTCATACTTACCCTTTCATTCTTCTAAATAAAAAGTTAATTTCATAAACACCATGACCTCTATTGTTACTGATTCCTCTATACATAACACAGTGATACAGACCCTTGATAAGACCTCCAATTTCACCACTAGTTCTTGAAAAAAAATTATTCTATGACAATTCTCCATAGATGCAGTATCATAAACTGATTTGGGATTCAGTAACCACTCCCTCCCTTTCCTTCATATTATGGCTAATAGCTCACTAAAAACTTGGTACAAAGGATAACTTTAACTACTCTATTCCCAATCTTGACTGTCTATTATGTGGAGAGGCCTCTGAAACTTTATATCATCTATTCTTTAGTTGCAATACTCTAATACTTTGTGGAGGGGAATACTTAAACTATTCAATTTAAGTTGTTTTTCTCCTTATCATACATTTTAGTTCCAAAGGTGATGGCAAGCGGTTGAAATCTGCTTTTCATTCCTTGATTTACCATATTTGGTATCAAATAAATTATCGAATATTTGTATCAAGAGTCACTAAAGTAGCTGCCTGCTTTTAAAACTCACAGTGTTCATTGGATCAAAAGCAATTGTATGTGTATGTATAAACTTATAGAACAAAATATAATGAAAGTTCTTATTGAAAAATAAAAGGGATCAATTTGTTTTACAAATTTATACCTATGAACAATGTGAATAATTCATCAATAAAGTGAATTTTGGTATTCCAATTTTTTTAGTTAATACATTTTTGTTGATTGAATTCATTTTATCATTTGATATTTAAGTTGAATTTATATATTAGGAATGCAATTGTTTTAGAATGGTAATTTAGTTTAGTTTTGAAAGGAAGATTTAATTATACTAGCTTGATTAGCATAACAATTTTATATGAATTATCCTCCATTTAATGAAATTAATTTTGATATATTAATCGTAATTGCCTTTATTTTTATTATAAACAGAATCAATTCTTTAAAGATGTTAAATATGAAATTCATTGTATGGCTAAATTAGTTCGAAGATAAGAGCATGGAGAACTAAAAGTATAATATGATTTTTCTACTGAGTCGTGAGTTTATAAAATTTAGATTACATGATAAGATATGAGTTTTAATTTGTGATTATATCATACGACATATTGTTAATGATCATCTTATTAATGCTGCATTTTTAGTACATTTTAATTTAAGTAGTCTTAGTTAAATATTTTTTTTGTAGAATTTATAATCAATTCATTAAAGATGTGAAATAGAAATCCATTGTATGGCTAAATTAGTTCGAAGATAAGAACATGGTGAACTAAAAGTACATCATGATTTTTCTACTAACTCGTGAGTTTATAAAACAATTATACTTACGATGCATACGAAAATAATTTGTTTGCAAATTTCGATTTATTGTGAATTATTAATCTATGATGTAGTTATACAACTCATAGTATCTTGAAACTTATAAGAGAATTTGTGAATTTATATGAATTAACATATTATTATTATTTATGTAACTATTTATGAATAAAGATTAAATGTTATTTATTTGTTCATCTATGCTGTTTCAATGTCGTACTTTGCACGGGATTAGAACTAAACTTTTGAAAATATATCCACGGGAAAGTTCAGGAACAAGATTATATTGATACATGGGATACTCGGCAATTTCCCCCTAGATCATAAGTAGATTATTCAATCAATGGAATAAGAAGATTCCACCCAAGGAACGACGTTTCACCGTGAAGTCATTGGCTATTTCTTTAGTCAATTCTTCATACCTCAAAATCAGTAGGCAGAGCAGTCTTATGCCAAGTGAACAAGGTACTTCTAGTTGGCTGTCTATGTCCCGCCATTTTCATGAAGTTTGGCCAAGCAGGTATGAAATCTCCAATAATTTGCCCCTCAATGAAACTATTGAAAGCTAATATGTTTATTTTGTATGATAAACCCACACCAACTAGTGAGTTGGTACAATAGGGCACCATCGCGTGGTTTATAAATTGCAAGCCTTCAATTCAAAGTGATGTCATAACCCGCCACTACAATATAAATATAGTCCGGCGATTATATCTGTGTTGTATCATATTTAAAGAACGAAATGTAATTTAAAGCTTATTTGGGGATATGCGCCGACGGATTCTCAAATAACCAAACTTCCCTGCCCCAGGGGATGACCCCTCAAAAATAAATGGCAAATAGCCCGTTGCACTCTTGTATCTGTGCTGAATCTGCATGTTCGATAGACAGATTGTCGGTCAAGGATATAAGAAAGAAGTGTATCCCTGTGAAACGCATGCATAAGCTCTGAATTCATAGAAAAGATATCAGGCCAAACTATCTTTTTAAAATGGCAAGAGGAAAGTGAAGTGCAACCCATTTTCCCAGCAAAGCATAAGATGGACAACTCAACAAAAAGCGGAAAAGTGGCAGTTTCAAATGCAAATCATGCGATGCACCTATTTTTAAAAGATGACGTGCAAATGGAGAAAAAAAAATATATTAGAAGGGAGAATAGGAAATTACCTCAAGGATTTGTTGGCTGCTCCGTAAACAATTCCGACCAACCACACAAACTGTTCCCCCGGAACCTCCACCAGTAATTTTTGCTCCATACAGAGTTCCATCCTCAGATTTAGACAGTTTGCCATGTTGCATTTCTTGTACCAATCGTACGAGCCTATCTGTCCCATCGGAGCCAAGTCCACAAGCACTATAGCTGTAGTGACACTGGACAAAGATTGAACATACATCAAGGACCACTTTACGCTCCTTTTTCTATGCTTCTACCTAACCATCGACTCATCATTCCAGTGATTGAGAAACGTAATAGCATTACATGAAGATCACCGATAATGTGTAAATGAGGTTGGTCCAATCTATGATTGAAACATTCAACATGCAGAAAAATGCAACACAAAAATTGTCTGTTATCCTGAATATAGAAATTATAGTAACAGGAACTTGACATGATTTTATCACAAAACTGATGTCAGAATTATGGAAGGCTATCTGTGATGTTGGGATATAATTAAACAAATTACGAAACTTAGCATATACCTGATACAATAGTTCTCCAAGAGCTGTAAGCTGCTCATCTGAAGTTGTTGACGTTAACAATGCCTTGAAAGCCTAAAATCAAATGCCAGAAATGAGTGATTTCTGTTTAAACGTATGAATGATAAATAAGACCATAACTGTAGTCAGTTCCTCTAATCAAGTAACAAAAAATTCAGAATTTTATGGTACAGACTGCGTAACTTAAATTTACCAACCTTGACCCGAAAATTTTCATATATAGGGTGTTTGGCAGCTGCTTTCACCCCATATGTGCGATTCTGATCAATCACCGTGACAGGATCATTATGACCAGCATACTTGTTGATAAATGTCTCACCAAGAATGGAATCAGAAAGAATATTAGCATAAAGTGCTTCAAATCTGTAAATAATAAACACAAATGTTAACATTCCACATAACTTAAAAATTGGAGTAACAACTTGAAAATCTAGATAATCTCATCAGTAGAGAAATGAATGAAGAATGCAAATACAAGTGAAACTATACAGGTACATTACCTGTGTGGTGACAAGTTGCATAAGTAATCTAATGAAGCTTCAGCCTTGAGTAGTTCAACACCATCATCATCTAAGTCATCCGGCACTGATCCATTAGCAGTGGTGACCAAACTATGCGATGTAGTGGATGCTATGGATTTTATTATCTCTCGGCCCATGAAGGCACCTACTCTGACAGATCCATAGTCTGCACCACCAACACTTCCAAACCAAAATGTCAACTAATTAGTTGCCTGGAAAACGTGAAATCTGCATAAAGGCAGTTTGTTGCATAACAATCCAACCAAAGCCCCAAAAGACTAAGACCTTAGAATTTAAAACAGGCATAAAAAATGAATGTGTACATAATTCAAGCATTAGATAATAAAGTTAATGAGCAAAGCCACAAGCAACAAGAAGAATTAATTTCAAAGAGAATCCAACCATCCAAAATTCGGATGAAAAGGATTTCTATATATATTGTTGGAAATTAGTATTATGTTTTGTACCCTATACAGAATTGCTACTTAGGCATCCTTACATTGAAATATTTACGTCCCCTAGTTGGAATATTAATAATCGATTATACTGCCAGAAACCTAGTAACTGTAAAGGCCATTCTGTTCTCTTCCACATTCTACACATCTCATTAGGGTGAATGGTCAACAAAGAATTGGTTGACATTACATGTTTTCAGTTAAAAAGTCAGGGACTGAATAATGAAGTCAAACTTAGACAACTTGATTTTGGTTTCCATAAAAAGAGCTGAGGAGAAACAGGCAGAGAAAGAACAACCACGGACCTCATCATAGTAGATTTCAGATTCAAATGCTATAAACAGTCAAAGGAACATGAGAGCAAGGCAGTTGAAAAGCACCTGTGACGTATTCCAGAATCAATTCCCCAAAATCGAATGTGGGTAGGAATTTCAACAAGTCCAATAACCTCAGCAGGCTACATGGTGCACAATCAGGCTAGCAGCATTAATCCTTCATCTCCAAAACAATGTAAGCACAGATTTTGTTATATAACTAGCTAAGCATACCTGGCACACCATTGCAAGAAGTTTGTTGGCCTCACCACAAGCTGATGTCATCTGATCCATGACACCACATGGGGCTCCAACAACATGATTCTCCACCTAAGAAGCATTTTAATAAGCAATGTATTCACTTTGCACAACATATATATCACTAGCAGTAATAACAAAGAAAAACAAACAAGCAGGGGCTGAGTCACAATAAAACCTTTTGGGAGAGCAAAGCAATATCTTTTGGACTGATGCTAAATCCTGCAAATTATGAGTGGAGACTGAATGTTAAAGTTATAATTGTTCATATGTCCAACTTGCTTAACTAGACAAAGAGAACCAAGATCATCAGGAGATATATCTAATAGTACAATCAAAGAAAATCAACCATCCAGAAGGATGATCATTTTACTCCATGTAGCATTCTGGATGGTTGATTTTCTATGCAGCATTCTTCATAAATTACCCGTAGTAACCCATTCTATCTCCAAACAAAATGTAACAACACACCTTGCCTTTCTGGATAGTAAAACATGGGAGACATATAAGCTGCGCGCACAGGAAATGAAATTGATGTACAATTTTGTTAAGCTACAAAGCGAACTAACAATTACCATGGGCAGCAGCTATTGCAGACATGCTAGCAACCTCCACGGAGGCAGAAGATGATACACCTTTGCCTTCAGGAACTGCAGAAGAAACCTACAAATTTTTAATTGAAGTTGTTATGTCTGGATGTTAGCAATAGCCTCAACAAGTGCCATTAGAATACAGAAATCAATGTAAAGATTGTTTTCATCTTCCTCAATTGCAAAACAATTGTACATATTTTCCACAATTCTTGTTCAATTGCAATTATTATCATTTATTATGCAAATTAAGCCAATAGCAAGGAATAAAGAAAGGTCAGATCAGCATTGCAAAGCAATAGTCATGAGTCAAATAAGTAAATACAGTGGCATCCCCAAAATATTTCGGAGTTGAGACGCCGTGAATTATACCAGCATGCTGATACTATCCTCAAAGCAGACACCTAGTTCTCTCATCAAAACAAGAATTGTTCCTGCAACATAAGCTGCCCACCTGGAAAGGTATCATATTACTAAAAAGATAAATCTTTACAGTGATAGCCAGAAAGAAGAACGTTACGTACTTCTGTGATGGATCTTGAGAAAAATATTTCTTGGCCTTGTCATATGACATAGGTTGATCCCCATCCATAAAATCAGACAAATCCATGTCAAAGGTTGGCCCCCGGTTGCTAAGTTCTGAGCCATATGATACCTGGTGAAATCAGGATCAATACATACATTTGGAAGTGCCAGCACTAGATAAGACTAGAACAAAAAGAACAAGAACCACTCCCCAACCTTATATTTGAGATAAGCACTAAGAAAAAGCTGAATATTGAACTGCTATGATTCATTTAACCCAACATGGTGAACTGATGTCTAATAATCAAAGTACATCCACACTAATCTGTAAACAGGATCTGCATCAGTAAATGGTATAGTGAAATATACTTACAATTTGCAGAACCGGAGTAGGGCCTTGACCTTTTGCATTTTGACGGGCCTGGGCATGCTTCCAAAGTCTATGCTTGCTTGGATGATTCCTTTGCACAGCAACATGGCAAGCTTCTCTTATGGGCATCTTTGAAGGAACAAGAAAAAAAGGAAAAACCTCATTAACCAGTACAATGGCAAGAAAATTTTGATCAATAAGAATGAGTTCTAAATCATGGCAAAATCAACAAATTGAATGGACCAGCAAATATCAACATAACATAAGAACCATCAGCAGCCAAGATTTTGGAAATCGTGGAAAATCAACTATTTGAGATTACATCTTAACTCTCTAACGCACTGCCACCCATGGCACACACATCAACACACATGCAGGAGAAGAAGACAAATAAGCAGTCCATGGTAGAGACCAGCAGAGTTCTTGAACGTTGACACATGACTTGCTCACGTGCAAGTTCGAGCAAGGATATACAGTTACAATGGCATGCATTAATAAGAAAAACTAACAGCAAACAGATTAAGAAAAGCACAAAATTTTCAGCCATGACAAAACTATTATCAGTAAAAACCTAACCTGCAGGACGAGACTCCCAGAATAATCGGCAATCCCTCCCATCACATCCAGCCTTCCAGGAGCTCTTGTCACAAAGACATCTTCCTGTGAAAATGATCTAGCACATATGAGACTGTTCCATAAGTTGAAAGCATGGAAACCTACCAAACAAAGATACCAATTGAATAAAATGTGACAGCCAAGAGGTCGATATTTAGCAAATACTACTAGGTTGAACCAATCTCAACTATCTTAGAGCATCTTATAAAGAATAGTATCTACTGATAAGAAACATAACATTTTGAAGCGGACAAGAAAAGATCTACCAAATCAGAAAGAGGAACATTGGGCAAATTAGCAGGCCTATTTCATCTTAGTGTCCTTCCATTTGAGTTAGAAACCCAAATAACAAATAAAAACTTGGCCGTGATTTGTCATTATATGCAACTATCTCCAATATAACTAGAAATTCCTATATATTTGTTACAGACTCAACCATAGATCAATTCCACTTTTATTGGGAAGTATTTGGATACAGTAAAGACTCTCGGTTCCCAACAAGCCACCACTACAAGTACAACATCCTCAAAATTGTAACCTTCCCAAAACCATATCATATCATGGATCTGATGAAATACATTTATAGTGAAATAACCTCCCAATTGAAGAGTGCTGCAGCTGCTTTGCGCTCCCGCATTTGTCGCTTCTCAGTGCTCTTCTCAGAATCATAAATGGTATCAAGATCTGCCAGGCTCTTTAAGAAACTCATTGTATCCGAAAGACCTTGAAAATCTCCATGTACAATCTCAAAATCTTCAGTCCATCTAAGGAAAAATTTGCAAGAGTTTTTCAGAATACATGAAAATCAAGAGCTCCTTATGGGTTACAAAGAAGGATGAAACTTACGAGCTAAGAACAGATACATTCTCACTTCTATGGAAAGAAGGTGACCCTGTGGATTTGCTAAGCTCATTTTCAGCATTTGCATACCATTCAGGAATGCTGATATCTCGCCCAGGTACCCTTTGCATTTGATACCCAAGAATTATAGCATCTCTTAATCTTCTTGCTCCACTAAACTACGTTAGTGATTATGCAAAATACAATTAAAATTTCAAAATAAGCTGGAGCAAACATCTACAAGCTTGACAGGAAACAAGTCATTCTTTGACTACTTATTCATATTTCCCTGTAGTCCTTAAATGTAGTCTTTGGTACTTGTTTTTATAAAGATTGGCTGCACAAGAATATCAACATATACAACTTAAGAACCATATGGTATAAAAATCTTGACCATGAGTAAAAATTCCTCGAATCTCAACACCTAGGACAGAAAGGTGAAAACTGAATGTGGAACTTAAAAGGAGAGATGAAAGTGGAAACAAAACATCAAGTAACAAAGGGGCAGGTCTTGTTTAAACATAACTGTGAAACAGAATGACAAATTCCCCCAACCCAGCAGAGTTTTAATAGAGAACAAGGCATCAAAATAGGAGAACAAAATATTAACTCTATTTACAAAATTTTGTTTAAGCATTATTCTTTCCTAGATAATTATCTTTAAGTTTTACCTAGTCTTTTTATAATGTATTCCCTTTCTTTTAATTAATAGATTCCAAAAACATTAAGCTGATCTTTGACCTCAACAGCACTCAAAGCCTAAGCTTAATAGTGCATGAACTGTTGATTTCATTATTTACCTTGTCTGAAGCATAGTTCTTTCCCATTGCTGTCTCCTGCAAGATGTGAGCTGCCACCTATAATTCCAGCATTGTATCTATGTCAACATTAGAAGTGGTAGGAACTTGACATAACTAATAATGGGAGACTGCATGATATACAGAAACAAAATGTCTTTAAAGAAGATTCTGCAAATAACAGCAATCAGGAATTTGATTAAAACATTTTATTTCAGATGGAGAAAGCACATTCTTTAACAACATAATAGCGGTTATTAAACAGTTTCATGCCTAAGAAATGCTTAGGATAAACACTTATCTTTAAGTTTAAGAAGCAAACAAATTTTAACATCTTTTATATATGGAGGACAATACCTATCTTAAGTATAAGAAGCAAACAAATTTTAACATCTTTTATGTATGAAGGAGGACAATACCTCCCCACCATTTATTCCTCCCTCATAGCACGGTTTCAAGCTAATTGCACGCTCCAGGTAAGGTTTCCAATGACCAGTCAGTAAATCTCGCCTAATCATCTCAACACCACATTGATAGAACTGCTTCAAAGCTTAGTGCACTATATTAGAACAATTACAAGCCAATTTTTTGGCAGAAGATAAACGAAGTGGCAAGGACTATGAAGTAAGAAGCATAGAAAAAAGGAAGAATATAATTATGGTTGTGGTAATTAAAGAATAACTAATCATACCTCAAGCATGTTCCTCAGAAAGGGTTCTTCATTGAAATAATCTCTTCTCACAAAGACAAATGGCAGCTTGAATGCCAGTGCTTCACTGACAGTGCCATATCCAATTTTTCCTGGATCCATACAAGCCCATTAACCATTATAGATCACAACAATAAACTTTGTGAAGATACATTATCTAAATACAGACCAAGCATACAATCAGATGCTGCCATAACATCAGGTGTATAAGCATCCTTTGGAAGTTTGATGAAATTTGGGGGAAGTTCCACTGTGTTGGAAGCGCCACAAACCTGGAAAGTAAAGCGAAAGATTATTGAGTTTTAACTAGCAAAGGACATTCAAATGGAACAAGATGTTGGACTATTTATGAAGGTTACCAAGCAAAGCCAACCAGGGGGCAAGTACTCTTCCCTCAACTTCCAGCCTGATGGCTGCATGACATACAAAGAAGCTCAAAATTACAACACAAGAAAATAAAGGTGAGTAGGGTACACCTAACCAGTGTGGAACGTATTCTAAAGCATACTGGAGTATAAAAATAATATACTTTACTAGACTTCGCTGTTTAAGAGAAGCAAAATCAATGTAATTTGTACCAACAGAATAGATCCAGTATGAGATTTAGCATCCCTACCTGCCCACCAAAGTTAAGGATAACTAGCTTCACATCTTCACCGATGCCCAATTCTTTCCTTACCTTCAATGAGACATTTCAAAACAACTTAATCAAGATCAACATGATCTACAAAGCACTTAACGGTGTTTTAGATTTCTAACCTCCTTGCGGCCTTTATGGAGCCTTCTCACCACTAATGGCACATCTATAACATCCCGGAAAGCAGGCACTGAGAAAAGAGAATTAAAATAAATTCTAAAGACCAATAAACAAATGATTTGACAAATAATATAGAAAAGAAAAAGGAATGGAATATTTTAGGCTGTGTAAGAGCCAACATACTTGGACAATAACCTGGAAGGCGGATAAGGAACTCACAATGAGAATAATCCTCTGCTATCTGCGTGTATTCAACAGCATTTAGAATTTTGGTATGATACCAGCAGACTCACTACATCAAGTAATACAGATTTTAAACTCCAAAATAATGTAGGATCAAGAACAACAGATCAATCAAAGATTCGAGATATATAAAACTTATCATTTAGTAGGAGCTTTAGTTTTAGCATTAACCTAAGCATAATAAGATAATGTAGCAAAGTTTGAATAGAAACTAAAAACATCATGATCTAGTGTCACCAATAAGAAGATGATGAATACAACGATATGATTACAGATATTGAAGTTATAGGACACCTGCCACACAGTTGAACGGTGATGGTTACCAGCAGCCATCACGTATTCTGCATAAATAAAGTCCCAACTGGACAACAAAGAAAATTTCATTAATATCTCTTAAATTAACCATTGAAACGAAATCAAGAAGGAAGAACAAATAAGCATGAACATTGTAAGCAAATTTCAAATCTCAGGGATGGGCCAATTGTCTGATATAGTCCTTCCATTGAAAATAAAAAAAGCATAGAAACAATAAAAATAGAAAAAAAAATAAAGAATGCTTTTGCATAGAATTAGTCAATATTCCAGTTCAACTAGTAGCCTAAGAAATTCACTTGGACATGTCAAAAATGCACAATGTCTGCATGAAATAGATGCTATGGTGATTGATATTCATTTGGTTCAAACATAAATATACTCTAAAATGGAAGGATATTGAAAAATGTTAATGGAAAAACCAGGGAGGGCAGAGAGACAGTACAATTAACAGCAGAAGCTGCAGATGAAGTGTAATAAATTCTACTCATAAAATGCACCTGAAGTTGGTAACACACACAGATCGAATGCTGGCATCAGCTGCTGCTCGGCATGCTACTGGAACAACATCTGAAACCTGTGATGCATAAACCGAAAAGAATATTGCCAACTTATTTTGCTGTCGTTCAACATTGCAGAATAAAATCAAATTATTGAAAAAGAATACAAGTACCACTAAGTCAGCTTTAATGGAGGTAAGCCATTCAATTTCTGTTGCCAAAATAGACTCCCGAGGTTTTACAGCTGTCTCCAAATACTAATTTCCAAACATGAAAAACAGTAAAAACAACTAATCCAAAGGCTGAAAAACAGGTAGTTAAATCACTCAAAATCAGCTAGAAATTAAAATTGAGAGACGTAATATATTTAAAACTCCAAACCATTTTAACCAAAAGAAATTATAAATACTTCAATACCTTCTCCAATGATGCAAGACGATCCACAGTTAAAGCATCTGCCTGGACGGCTCCACAATCCAATAATACCTAAACATTGAAACATCATAATATTTAGAACTCCAATAATTAAATTATATCTCTTATCTATATATGTGTGTGTGCGTTGTTCATACATATATATATCATCCATTTGTACATTACACGCCTATAAACCACACTGAAAGTAATAGTTATTGAAATCTTTAATTCTACCGCATTCTGATACCAAATATCAGCAAGTTCGCAGTGAATGCAAGAACAAGAAACAATCAATTTCAGGTGGAAGCAAACTAAGAAAAGAAGACTCCACCTTGCGAATGAAGAGCCGAGGAGAGTCTATCGCCGAAGTAAAAACAAAGTCAGGTGCACCAGTAACAACGTGAACGTCATGGCCAGCAAGAATTAGGTGCCTAGTAACCTATGGATGGCATCAATTAAGCTCAAATCAATATCAAATATTAAAATTAGCAACATGTAGACTTGAACAGTTAAGCAAACAAGTAGAAAAGAAAAGGACAAGAAGCGATCAAAACGAGAAGACCTCGACGACGCGAGTGGCGTGACCGAAACCATGACCAGTGACATAGTAAGCAAACACCAGGTGCCTCCTTGACGCCGATACTGCTGCACTCTCCTCCTCTATCCTCATTCTCAAAGACGATAGTTCAAACGCAGATCAGATGATTTGTTTCTATTAAAGAGAGGGACGAGATTAAAAAAATAACATGGTAGTCTTGTCGTCGATTGAATATTGGGTGTTTTTTACTTTTATGCCCTTAACCGTTAATAGATAACGACGACCACTTTTACTTTTGGGCGACTTGCGTGTGTACTAAATGTTCTTTCCTATTGGATTGGATTGGAAATATTCCGTAATTTATAAACCACTGTTTTAATATTATATAGATAGAAAATGATTTTAAAGAGTATTGACTGAGCTTTTTATATTATGTTTTAAGGCAGATGAGTTGAGATGAACCTAGAATCGGATTAGGATCATAAATTCACATCGCTATCATCCGTTCAGTTACGAAATGGTTGTCCTCAGCGCCACGCCAGCCTTTTTTAACTGCCCCACCATATCCGTCTCTTTTTCTTTCCCATGCATTGGTTGTCTTATACCCATCCAGGATTCTCTCAGCACGGGGGACAAATTTTGTCGATCAGCATACTAACTCGTGACAATTGTTAACTCAGGACGCGGGTGAGTTGATATGGAGTTTTTTTTTTTGGGTTAAGTGAGATTATAGGTTCGAACTTTTCTCGTGTATACAATTATTTAAAACTTTGAATCAGAGTTTTGCCTCTTATAAATAACCTATCCAGTTCGAGTGGGATTAGTCTGGATGTGGATGACTTAAAGGTGTCTTTTTATAGTTGGGACCTACTTAAGACATCTCGTGGATAACGAAAAAAAAATTGGTAACAATTGTCATTGTTCTTCCTTTTTTTTTTGTATTTGAAGGGAAGAAAACCAGCCTAAACCTAGGGGGTAGCACCCCACACATGTCTTCTAAGAGGAAAGTAAGACATCCCGAAGGAGGAAACTGTAAAAAGGTAAAGCCGAAGGCGAATGACGCTGCGTAGAAAGCTAACCAATCCCTGCACCGATTGCCTTCACGAAAAATATGTCGAACGCGGACCGTCCAAGATCGTGTTAATAAAACCCAAATAGCTTGAACGAGCGAAGTATGAGATCCCGGACTGGAAGGGGAGAGAATATTGATGACTTCCAGATAATCAACTTCTAATTCAAGTAGTCGATATCCCATATTTCAGGCGAGAGTCAAACTCGAATAAACTCCCCATAGTGCAGCATCTAGGGGGGAACAGAAACCAATAGAATGAACAAAGCCGCCGAGCCAAATACCAGAGCTATCGCGGAGGAGACCACCCGCGGAAGCATATCGACTGGAGCGATGTCGCGCGCCATCCGTGTTCAAACGCACCCAACCAACACTCGGTGCAGCCCACCCAATAGCGCGGGATTGTGGAACAAGGGAACCACCAACTGCCCTAGAGAGAACTGTGCTTGCCAGCTCGATCTGAGATGCATAACCCTGTACCAGCACCTTACTAGTGACTGGCCAGGAAAAACCGGGCTAAAAAAGATATTTATTTCGCCAATGCCACAAGAACCAACAAGACACCCCAAATAAAAGAGGCCAGCGGAAACCACTAACTTCATCCTGCCGAGCGAGATTTAAATGTAACCATTCCGTGCGAGGAAAGTGAAAGAACAACTCCAAATCAATGTGTGGCAGAAATTGAAGCCAGAAGTGGTGCACTCGAGGACAATCTCTAATAGCATGGATAGCAGTCTCAGGACGCCCACAATAGGGACAACCAGGATCCGTAGCAAGGTGACGAAAAACCCGCTGCTGATTAGTCAAAAGGTTTTCCCTGGCAAGAAGCCATAAAAACGACTGAATCCGTTGCGGCCCTTGCCACTTCCATATCAAAGTCCAGAAGTGACCATCCCTGAGATCACCGAGATTTTCAAGCAACTCGTACGCAGAGGCTGTGGAAAAGGAGCCCTGAGGATTGGGGCCCCAGACCACGCGCTCATCATCAAAATTGGCACACGGAGGGAGTATACTAGCAATGGTTGAACAGACGGAGGAGGGAAGGAGGTACTGGAACAAAGCCCAGCACCATCCCCCTGCTGGGTCACAAACTCGTGCACTGTCGCAAGTAAAAGATTGTCAGGAACCGGGGTGAGCGCTACCAAAACCAAGGGCCCGTGCTCAGCGACCCAATCATCAAGCCAGAAGCGAACAGCTTTCCCATTCCCGATCCGCCATCTGATGCCAGCAAGGACGAAGTACCATGTGGAAGAAATGCTGCGCCAAACCGGGGAAGCGCCTCGATGTTCCAGTGTAAGAGGGAGAGAGGAAGAGTCAAAATGGTTTTTGGCCCGCAGGATTTGTACCCAATGAGCAGAGGGGTCGGAGAGCAACCCCCACCCAAGCTTCATAAGTAGAGCATCATTAGTAGAGCGGACCCGTCGAAGGCCAAGTCCTCCAGCCTTTTTTGATTTACATACCTCCTTCCAATTAACAAGATGGACCTTGCGTTGGCCGTCGTGAGAGCCCCAGATAAATGCACGCATAATGCGCTCAAGGTCATCACACAACTGTCTAGGCAGGCGCACGGTTTGCATGGTATAAATAGGTAAGGCCGCCAGAACCGATTACGCGAGAGTGACGCGACCGGCTAGCCAAAGACACCTAGAGCTCCAACCGGCCAGTCGATGTTGTGTGGAATCCAGGAGATATTGGTACGTTCGCCGCGTGGATCGGTCATGAATGAAGGGGACACCAAGGTATGTACCGAGATTCAAAGTATGTTGGAAGCCCAATAGCCGGCTAAGATGGAGAGCGCACGGGCGGGAAATATTCTTAGAGAAATACACCCGAGACTTGGCCGAGCTAACTTTCTGGCCAGAAGACAGACAAAATGTCCGAAGCACCCGGGAAATAAGTTGCACCTGAGGCACGGAAGCCTCGGCAAATAAGACAAGATCATCGACGAAGAATAAGTGCGAGATGCTAGGACCACCCCTACTCAGCCGAATCGATTTCCAAGTGCCTTGCGCCACCTCCGACTGAATAAGGTGTCCGACCCGCTCCATACAGAGAACAAAAAAATAGGGGGACAAAGGGTCCTCTTGCCAGATGCCCCTATACGGAGTAAAAGACTCCAGAAGATCACCATTCCAACAAACTCGCATCGATTTATCTTTCTACGGTACTTTTTGAATGTATTTAAATAAAATATATATTACGGTTAAGGTATGTGGTTTAACATACCTTACTTTTACATTATTATCTTTTAGTTTCTCTCGTTTGAAGTCTTATGTATGATCAAGGACTTGGAATTGGGAAACTAAAAGAATGGCTTAAAAATTCAACCAGGTTCGTAAAAAGAATAGGTCATGGCAAGTAATAGAATACAAATATTAATTGTCGTATTGGTATTATATAAAAAATTAATAAGGGCTAAAATAATAAAACTAAAATTTATTGGTTAACCTTTTGAAAATAATTTGGTCTAAAAATATTTTAAATTCATCATTCAGTCACATAAGGTTTTCAATAGCAAAAGATATATATAGATATATATAGAAGCAAGTAAAGTCCTAATTTATTGATTTGATGATAACAGAAAATATTGTTAATGTTAAATTTATTTTTGTGATTTTTTTTTAAAGTTAAGTAAGGATTGAATTAACAATAGCAAAATTATCAGGACATTACAAAGAGTTCACAATGAAAAGAATTACAAATTTAAACAGCAAACTAAATTACATAAGAAGATGAAATTTATCAATAAAGGTTACAGATTCCTATAGATAATGCCAGCTTATCAGATTTAGCTATAAGGATGACTTTGATCCAATTGATTGTGTCATCAATTAGGTTTATACTTATTAACTTCCTCTTGCCTGTATATCCTCCTGTTACGTTCCTTCCATATAGGGTAAATAGTAGTTGTGAAGGTTGTTATGTACAAAGGGACATCTTGCAACTTCATACGTTCCTTCCATATAGGGTAAATAGTAGTTGTGAAGGTTGTTATGTACAAAGGGACATCTTGAAACTTCTAAGTCATG
>JANIHZ010000210.1:37165602-37187413 GCA_027478365.1 Erythroxylum rufum | reverse complement strand
ATGCTTTTAATTAATTTGTGCTCAATAGTTAGGATCTATACATGTTCTTACGGTTACAATCAATTATTTTGGGGGTTTGTGTGCAAGTTATGTATGTTGGAAATTTCATTTTGACACTATTAGTTCAGATTTTGTAATTTGGGTTATGATTAGTTATTTCTTAGCCTAAAGAGTTTTTATTTCTATTAAGTTAGTGTTGAAGTTTGGTTTTTATTACTTCATTTATAATTTCTAGCCTTGGTTTTACTTGAGTAAGTATGAGTTTTGTTTATTCAATTTCTATTTGGCTTGATATGAAAATGTGTGGCTAGACTACTTAGGGTTTTAGAGATATTATAAGGGTGAAGGGATGGAAATTGTGAGAATAAAGTTGAATTTGTCTTAAATTGGTACTTGTAGGTCTAGGTTGGTTTGGGATTTAGGATAAATGTCGTGAGTTAGGAATTACTTATAGGTTTGATCACCCTTTTGGTAACTTTCTAATCCAAAGGCTAGAGTTGAGCTTGTGATATGTAATAGTCTATAATGATTCTCAAAAGTAGCAATAGGTTAGTTAAATTTGTCAAGATACTTAATCAACTAATCTAGGATCCCATACCTTTAGGTTACACCTTCCGAGCTTATGAGTAGGTGGCCTAAGTTAGTTATTTCTTAGTACCTAATGCATCTACACTATTAAACTTAGAGAGCATATTCTAGGTTGTAGTGGAGATCGGCGCATTTCTAGAGCTTATTAGTTTTGTCTATTTTAAGGAAATTAAGGGTTCGAAAGCTTAATTGAATCCATAGGCTAACACCAAGATGAGAGTACCTTTTCTTTAGATTCAAGGATCAATGAACATCCTGGAATCCTGAAGATATCTCCAATCCACTTCTTTACCATTGTTATTAGTACTTTCTAAATTCGCTTTATGTTTGTTTATTTATGTTCTTTGCATCTTAGCTGCCTTGTTTCATCATTTCAAAATGTTTGGTTTTCTTTTGTTTGCAACATTTGAAATAGCATTTGCATCCCAGCTCTATGTGGTTCGACCCTAGCTCACCATTTACCGTATGATTTGGTAGTTAGCGATAGGCTATCATATTTCCTTCCTGTCTTCTCCTCGAGTCTTCTTTTCTCTCCCCTACTTACTTTTTGTACTTCCTTGCTCCCTTCCTTTAGACAACTCCATAGACTACTTTGTAATTTTTCACTTTCCCTTCATCATATTTTTCTATTTTTAGAAGCTAATTTAGGAACTTTTGTGTATAGTTCTCCATTGTATACCCTATAAGAAAGGTTGCAGACCTTGAGCGGTTATTGTTTAAAGATTTTCTGGTATTACCTTCTAAGGTTTAGGCTCTATATAATACCCCACTCTCACAGGACATATACTCGACATCCTATTACTGTAGTACTACCAATCGGTGTACTCACTTCTAATCCATACTTTAATAACTCTCTATCACAACGTAACCTAGATGCTAGATGCAGTGCATTAAAAGAATGCGTAAATCCAGGATCTAGCAATGCAAATGCTTCATAAGAAAAAAATAAGTAGCGCACCTGCAACGACATTCGGAGAATCCTGAGCCTCCTGTCTAGTCATAGCATACACTTTGGCCTGAGGCTATGGTCAGTTACTTCACACCTCAATCCTGATAGTAGGACTTCCAGAACTGATCCTGCCTCTACTACGGCCTCTTTGTCCAGACCCACTGGTTTGGCTATACTGAATAGTATTTTCACTCATTGATCCCCCTCTCACACCCGACTGAGCTCCAACAATGGCAGGACAATCTCTAATTCGGTGCTCAAGAGAGCCATAATGGAAACAGGCTCCTGATAATGTCCAACACTCACCACGGTGCTTCTTCCTATAGTGCTCATAATTGGGTAACTAACCCGACACTGCACCTCTTCCATTGCCAGATTGTATAAAGCTACCCCTCTGTTTGAACCTCGACTGTCTTGATCTAGCCGGTGGTCGAAAAGATCTATTCTGGCGTTTACTAAACCTTTTGCCAGAACTACCCTGAGATTCACTAGGCCTCTTGTCTGTGTTCTCCCTGATTATCTCTCAACAATTGCTTTATTTAGATCGAGGCTGCTTTGAGCTCAGTGAAACTGCTCAAGTTAGTAATAGCTATCCTTGTCCGAATCTCCATGGTTGACCTATATTCCAATCTCAGACACTTGTCTTCCTCAGTAGGAATCAAGGCAGTAGCATATCCCATCAACTCATTAAACTTGATCTCATATTTTGCCACTGATAACCTACCCTACTTCAAATCCAGAAATTCCTTCATCTTTCTATCCAGGTAGATCTTGGGCATGTAATTCTCTTGGAAGACCTACAGAAAGTCTTCCCACTTCAGGTTACAAGGCTTGGAGGTACTTCCACCATTGGTATGCTGGGCCTTGCAGTAAAGAAACTGCATAGTCGAACTTCTCGTCCAGCTCGCAGTCCATCTGGTCGAAAACTCTCTCTGTTCTCTCTAGCCATCCCTCGGCCTCTGTAGGGTCTGTACTTCCATTGAAGTCCACAGCCCCCTGCTTTCGCAGTTTATCATACCTCCTTTCCCTCCTTTCGAAAATTTCAGGAGGCATTCTCTCAGATCGAGGTACAGATGACTCTCTACTGGCTCCTACTCATTCTAGGTCAGCTGAGTGTCCCACTTGATCTCCTATGTTGGATGACCTATAATAGACAATAACTTCAATTACTATCTACATTTCTCACAATATAACATGTCCATATGCTTAATCTGTCCCTATGGGTGCCAAACCATGCTCTAATACCAAACATTTGTAGCATCCCACTCTCACAGGACACATACTCGACATCCTGAGTGATATCCGAATACATACCCCACAAGAGTGGCATACTAGAACAATCACGACACTAACTTAATCATGGCATCATCATTTATAAGATAAATATCACACTATTTGAAAACCAAACAATTCCTCATTTCATTTCATAAAAACCGAATATGTACATTGTAGGTTTACAACATCCATGTAAGTACATTATCAAAGCTAATTAGAGTTTACTTCTCTGTATACCTAACATGCTACATACATGAGGAATTATACAAAAACTATATCTCAATCCTTTAGTCTCAGCTAACCGACCTTTGAGTCATTTCTTCTTTCCAAAAGTACAAAAATTATACTTCTTCTAGAGTCTCTCAGTCACTAGTATCCTCTCTCAATACCTGAAATGTCAACGTTGCAATTTTAGTGAGTTTTACGAACTCAGTGAGTTAACCATTCTCGACGGTTCACTCAAATCATATAACACATTAATACATATAATCACATAATTCGCATCATTTCATTTATCATGTAGCTTTACATATCACTTACTTCACATATCACATTCAGAGCAATCAAACAGATCATTTCGATCATTTAAAACATACATATCAATTGTAAATGCAATGTACATGAGACTCACTTTCATCTATTACTTTGTTGGGACCAAGTGCTTTTTTACTAGCCCATATCCCTTGTGGATACTGGGTTTGTTTAAAATATTTTCCCATATCCTTTAGTGGATGCCGAGTATAATTACAACTGAGCTAGAGGCTCTTATCACATTATAAGCTTTAAGCTCTTTTTCTGTGGCTACTCTGGTCACAACAACTTTTATATTGTCATGTATTCATGTAATGAAATGCATCACATTCATATTCATATTCACATTTATCATCGGACCTTGGTCTGGCATTCAACAATCATGTTAAGTAACACTTATTTCGTCAAATTCACATTCAAGGAACACTTCCAACATCTTATTCATCTGTCAAACACCTCAGACATTCAATGTTCGGAATCAACATAATAACATTCACAAAATAATTCAAAATATAATTTAAAACAAACAATTATTTAAGTGAGACCGTCTAGGTCACTCACAGTTTGCTCCAGAAAGTTATTGCCTCGAAGTCCTTACAATGTCTGGATGTTGTCGCTCTATTTGTCCTTCTATATCACATACACATTTACACATATCACAACTTTGCACAATTATATAAGTACTCATTTATGCACATATGTATATATGGATTATGTACAATGCTTGTTCAATGACAATTTCAGGTATATTTCCTTTATTCACATATGTATATATGGATCATCCATATTTCAAAGCTCATATATGTCTAATTTGGACTTAGATTTAAACCTCAATAATACAAACTTATTCCAAGTACATCATTCAATCAAGCACTAAGGTTCATGGCTCAATACACTTGATTATTATAATATCAACAATCAATCATTCACTAATGTTATTCTAACATTATATGATCACACAATATCCAAACTCTCATTCATTATTACTTGATACACATTACTCATCTCCTTACAATCATATTAGCATTTCTAAGAACACTTTTATTCTTATAACACTCATAAATTTTCAGATTTTATACACTTGACATCAACAATCCTTTCACCATGTTATATCCTCAATTACAACCTATACATATCTAACCCTTTATCAACTTATTCAACCTCAAACTAGGTTCATTTCAAGTCCCATTCAAGTCTAAATGCATCATAGGAAAGTACCTTACCATTTGTTTTTTCAAACATCACATAAAAGAAGAATAATTCACGTTGATGACTTTTCCAGTTTCTTCTCAAGACAAACTTTCGGGTCAATTTTGCATGGCAATTTTAACATTAAAAATGAGGTATTTAGGCAATACATTCTTCTAAACAAATATTTCCATATGTCTTAAGTTTCTAATGACAATAATTTCATACAATTTGGTTAATTATTCTACAAGTTATACACAAAATACTACCTACTGTTCTCAAACTGCAACTACACCCAGTACTCAACTTCAAGTCAAATCTTGAAACTCTTAAAGATAGAATTAAAAATCGATTCATTCATGAAATTTATAACCATATGTCTCTATTTTAATTTGAAATTAAAAACATTTGGATATGTATAGATAAAGTTATGGCTAAAATACAGATGCATAATTAGTGGAAACATTACAGCTAAAATATTCCAGCAACTCTCTTCTAATTTTCCAGATTTTTTAACTTCCTACATTTTACATCTAACACATCTTGTACATAGATCATATTTTGTACTTCATTTCCTCTTCATTCTTACCGCAATTTACAATTCAAAACATTCACAAAACAAGTCATAAAAGAATATTAATCATAACCACAAAACAGGACATCAAACATGTCTATTCATTCATCAATGCCTCAACACACATTCAACTCCATTATCACCTTCACTTTACCTCTAAACTATCATCCTAATTCTCCTCATTTCAAGAACATAACTCAACATCTTGGTTACATAACTTTCACTTTCATTATACCCTTAATTCACAACTCATAACATCTATATAACAACTCATCACTCATGGCTTTCATACTCTCAAAACAGAAAACAAACACATGTATTCATCCATCAATTTACTGCACTCATCCAAACACCATTATAAAGATCATTCTACCTCAAAAACATCTCTATAATAATTTATGAATTATTACTCATCGTAAACAAAAAAACAAGCCATGAATATATTCATTTATTCATCCAAACTACATTTACACTTTCAATCTATCTCATAATGATCATTATAAATGCCTTCATTTAGCCAACCCAAGAATGTCATTAATACACTAAAAGAAAGACCATAAACCTCTTTATTTTTACACTCACGTTACAACTTATATGTAACTCCATGATCATAATCATTCAATCTCAAATCATTCATCATAAATATTTCATTTACAACTACCCATGAAGATTAACGTGCTACTTACTTGATTTACTCAAAGTTTCTTCAAAATTTCCAAGAAACCCTAGCTTTCCATGCATCTCATGGTCATCACATGAAGGTGGAGTAGGTTAGGTTTTCTAGTGGTAAGATGATGAAGATAACAAAAATGGAAGAAGCATGTAACAACCCAGACTACCTGCCCACAGATATTGTCCACTTTGGGTTACCCCTTGGGCTAAACCCTTTAGTGGGCGGGTGGTTTGGGCTGTTACAAATGGTATCAGAGCTGGTTCTCAACCTGTTATGCTAGTGTAGGACGTTGAGCCCTAAGAGGGGGTAGATTGTGATATCCCACATCAATTGGAGAGGGGGAACGAAGTACGCCTTATAAGGGTATGGATACCTCTCCCCTATAGACACATTTTCCTAAGGGTGGGAAGAGTAAAACCGTGAGGGTTTGGCCCGAGGGACAACCCAAAGTGGACAATATCTGTGGGCAGGTGGTCTGTGCTATTATATAGCAAGTGAAGGATGAGCAAAGTTCAATGTTGATGCTTGGAGAAGAGAGTGTCGTAGATGAAGACAAAAAATGAAGAAAATGAAGAAGGGAGCATAAGTAACAAAAATAATGGGTGAAAGACCATAAGATGGTCTTTCAATTGGGTAAAAATCATGAAAAGCAAGGTAAAAAATGCTTGGTGATGTCATGACACTTACCATTTAAATAACCAATTTAATAAATCAATTTCTTAAACTAACTAATGTCTCTTAACATTTAGTCCATTTGTCTCCAAATCTCTAAACCATTTATAAAATTTTCTGCTATCATTTGAATTTTATTTCTACTGTCACTTATCAATTATCTTGTCACTTGGCATTTTTTCTAGTCCAGAAATATCCAAAATTTCAGTAATTTCCCAAATTTCACCAAAAACTCCAAATCAATAAATATTATCACCAAATCAACTTTCAACACATATAAACCACAATTCTCTATATAATCACATTTATAAATCAATCATATCCGAAAAATGTCAATGAATGCATGTACAATTATTTTAATGTGTGCAATGAATAATAATCACATGTGTGTGTATGCTATATTATGTATGAGCATGAAATGCACTTTCTAACTTCTCAATAAACTCTCATGTACACTATTCTAGGATTCTAACCCTTAACATGGGATACAGGATGTTACACTTTAAATCTTAGTGAAAGCTCTAAATCATCTGCTGATTGTCCTCCTATACCAACATTCTCTCCACCTTTACCTACCTCCTCTCCCATCCCCACTCTTGCCCTATATTTGTAGCTATCAACTCTGAACCTACAAGAAAAAAATATAATGTCCTTAAATCATTGGGGATTCAAATCCATATTTAAAACTCTCCTAGATCCCCTAAGCAACACTGAAAGTTCTCCAATAATTACGCTACTTTTAGCAACATTAAAAGCAGATGCTGAGCCCTAGAATGCAACCTTAATTTGATTATTTCTATATAGGAGAATCTCCTTGCCTTCTATATAAGCTTGACAATGAATAATTGAAAATATTTAGGATTCAAAGACATGCTTGTAAATGATTAAGACATCTTCCTCTTTAGATTTCACAGTACATTAAACGCTAGCCTTTGGCATGTGAAAAATAAGCCACTACTTCTACAAAATTGGAGGCTAGGAATAAATTGTGAAGAGATCAAAAAATCCAATATTCCTATATGGATGTGCATTCATGACATACCTTTGGAGTATTAGACAACTACTAGACAACCAAAGGTAGATTATTGAAGTCTGATTTCTCCAAAGATTTGAAAGATGCTAATAATATACAAATTTAGAATGAAAAAGTAACAAAAAAAGAATCCAACAATAATGAACATATTATAGTAGTAAATCATGGTGGAGAAATTAAAACATGAAAAACATGCTTCATATCTGCTAGTAGAAGAAGGTTCAGTAGAAGGAAAAAGTCTCCACCTAAAGACCAAACCTCATGATCATCTCAACATGGGATGTCTGGGGTCTCAATTCCTCTGAGAAAAAACTTTTGTTAAAAGATTTCATATAGGAGAATAAGCATATCCTACTAGGTATTTAAGGATCTCGAGTTAGGCAATGAAACTATAATGTTCTGAGATTTTTACTAAGTTATTGGAAGTTAACACACAACTATGATGCATATCCCGATTGGAGAATACTGGTGGTATATAATGAAATAAGGAATTCAATCTTCATCTCCATAATTTAGGATCATATCATCCACTTTAGAGGTTCATTTGCTGGAGCTTAATGTTAACATCCATCTATCCTTCATCTATGCTTATAAGTATTCATTTCAAAGAACTTCTCAATGTTCTAAATTTAAAAACATTTCCACTTTAATAAAGGATCCACATGTTTTATTAGGTGGCTTCAATGAGACAAATCTATACTGAGCAATCAAAAGATATAATTGCTCACAAAACCTTATGTTAAGATCAAAAGAACTGCCTTAATGACATTCAAGTGACTAATCTCCCTTATGGGAACTTCTCACTTAGAGTAATAAATAGGAAGAGAGTACATTCATTAAAAGGAAACTAGGTCGAAGTTAACTTGGAGGGGATTCAAGAATTTCCTCAAACCTAAGATACCTTCCCCAACATAAAGCTTTTTAAACACTCCCCTATGCTTGTCTCCTTCAATAGAGCCAGAAAAACCACCAATACCCCTTTCAAATTCAATAATTTCCTTACTAATATTGGCTTTCATATAGTGGTGGAAAAAGGTAAAATCATCATGTTAAGGGCATTAAGCAATTCATTCTTATACAGAAGCTTTAAAGAATCAATAAGGAAATCAAACAATTTCACAAGAAAAACATAAGCAACACTCACCACTTTATCACTACAGTAAAAAAGGCCTTAGGTTAAATCCAATCAGAAGTTTACAGAGGCCTTACTTCTATTAGCTCAAAACTTAGGAGAAACAAGCTTTGCAAAATCTATCCCAAGCCTTGACTTTTCATCACTCCTTGATGAAACAAAGATTTAAGGTGACTTGGTTGCAACATAGAGATAAGAACTCTGCTTTTTTTCCTACAACAATTATCTCCAAGCAAGCCATTAATAGGACTGCATCCATCTGTCATTCAGGGACCATCCTAATATCCTAATCGAACATTATTAAAGTAGTTAAGGAGCACATCTCCAAACTTTTGAATTCTACTTCCAACTATCACTCTTCCCCAAGATTACTACAGAAGATCATCCAGGACTAATTATCTCTTCAAAAGACAAAGTTTCTTTCTAAACTTATATTTGTTTAGGATATTAACAAAGCCCTTAGATCCCTTTATATAAAGAAGACTCTCTTTCTGGAAGGATTCAATGCCAATTTCTTTCTCAAAACATGGCACATCATTAATAAATTCGTAGTGAAGGCAACATTGGAATTCTTCAACAAGGGCAAGTTGATGAAAGAAATCAACAGGACCTTGATCACACTACACCCTAAGGGAAAAAATCCAACAAAATTTGGTGACTTTCAACATGTAGCCTTTTGCAACATAATCTACAAAATCAACTTCAAAGCATTGTCAAAGAGATTGAAGGCTATATTCCCAAATCACATTGATTATAAGCAAAGGGCCCACATACTTGATACATTTATTGGTGATAATATATCCATTATGCAAGAGCTCCTTAAAAGTTACACAAGGAAGGGAGGTCATAAGAATTGTGCCATTAAATTTGATTTCCAAAAAGCTTATGATATGGTGGATTAGTCCTTTTTAATAATGTATTACATGCTTATGGATTTCCATCACTCTTCACAGCATGGAGACAACAATATGTAAGCACTGTATCTTTCAATATCCTTGTAACGGTGAACCATTAAAACCTATTAATAAGAGGATCCACTTTCCCTTTACATATTTTCATTGGTAATGGAAGTTCTCAATAGGCTATTAGTTGGGGTGGTGGTGAGAAATCCAAGCTTTATGTTCCACGACAAAAGCAAGAAGTTAAAGATCATAAGCATAAGTTTTGCTGATGATCTGTTTCTTTTCTCTAGGGCAGATAGTAACTCAATTTCATCCCCCAATACAACCTTTAAGATGTTTAATATAAGTATTGCTTATTTATCGACAGTGATAAGAGGGCTACTATCATATCCAGAAGTCCAGCCAACATTAAACTATTACTAGCTTCTAATTGACAAGATCCTCTAATTGACTATAAACCTCTAATTGACAAGATCCTCAACATAATCAATAGCTAGAGTCACAGAGAGTTATTTTTTGTAGACAGATCTTAGGTAATCAAATCAATCCTATCCTCTATAGCTGTATACTTGGGATCCCATCTCGTTTTCCTTCAATGCATCAATAAAAAAGATAGACATGAAGTAAATCACTTGTTAATATATAAATCACGTATAATATGTAAAATACATAAGAAGGGGGGTTGAATTGTGTTAAATCGTTTGAAATATTAATCTTTAAAAACTTCTTGATTTTTTTTACAAATTTAGACGATTACAAGATAATTCACTTAATTTGATGAGTAATGCGACAACGAAAATTAGTATCTATTCTTCTAACAACAAGAAAATTAAAGAGATAAGAGTTAGAGAATATGACACCGTGATTTATATTGATTCACCCTTAACCTTGGGCTACGTCCAGTCCTCAGAGTTTGTCTGAGATTTCACTATATCCTTCAACGTTACAAGTATTATTTCTACACTTGCAGAGCCTCTTTAGGTCTCTTTCACAAAGTATTCTTTATCTGCTTCCTTAACCTCTCTAGGCTCCAGCCTTTCTTTCACTTGACAAGATATTGTTTTGAGCTTTACGTTACAGATGTATTTGCTCTCTTTCTTTTTTTCTTTTCTCAGAATATTTTTTCACTACGTGAGCACTTGAGCACTTGAATACATAATTTCTCTAAGTATGCTTTGTACAATTATATTTTCTTTTCTCTTTTGTCTCTTTAGTTTACGACTATGATTAATATTCATAGCCTAAATCTTCAACTGTTTTCTTTGAGAAATCTGCTTATAAAGTCTTCTAAAAACTGTTATTAGTTAAGTTCTATAGCGAACTCTAACTAACTGACGTTCTAGAATATTCTTCAATTACATCATCTTGTATAGATTCATATGCTTCGTCTGGTGTCTTAGACTAAGCACTTCGCATTTCGTCTGATCCATCTTAGATGCTTTGTCTTATTAAGCTTTTACTTATGTATCATCTTGATTTGACGATTTGTGTCACTTACATTTATTTGCACACTTAACAAATTCATCAAAACAATTCATACACTTCTATGATTATTATTATTTGATTTTCATCAAAATTAATAAAAGAAGTGGTCTTCTTGACTTAACATGACAGAATCCTTAAAAATTTTCTATAGTCTGGTCACAGGCTAGAATCTAAGGGGAGTAGAATGAAGCTGTAACATACCACTCCTATAGAGCATATACCTAACATACTGAAGGATATTTGGGAACATACTTTGCAAAAATGGCATGTTAAGATAGTTAAAACAATTCATTTTTTACTTTTTAATCCATCGCACATAACATAAAACATTCCAATAATCATGTTGTTCCATTTTTATTGACAAACATATACAGTCTCAAATGTCATTATATTTTTGAAATTCACATGTACAAAATACAACAGTTGAGAGATACAATCCTTGATACAACATAACTAAGACATTTACAGGTACAACTGATCCCAACATTGACCCATATCCAAATGTAGAAGTTAATTCAACTAAACTAGCTAGGTCTCCTCTGAACCTGAAAGTCAACGTTGCAATTTTGATGAGTTTGCGAACTTAGTGAGTGAGCCATCATCGATGTGTTCACTTAAACAGACATAAACATCACAAGTATATAACATAGTTCAATCAGTATCTCACGTCATTCAGAATGAAATCCTATATATCATATCGTTCAAAATTTAGTACCTGATTGCAGTATTCATCATATTTCAATAAGCTCATTATGAATACAAACATTTCATATAATCATTTCAGGATAATCTAATCATTCATTTCATCTCATTCATATCATCCACATGTACACAATCATAATATATCATTATATCTACTCAATTCAGTCATTCATTGCAAATATTCACACAGTACATGTAAAGATATGGATGTAAATGCACATGAGACTCCACTTTCATTTGTATTTTGTTGTGATCGAGTGACTATTTAATTGTACCGTATCTGTTGCAGATACCAGGCTCATTTCAAATACTATCCTGTACCTATTGTAGATACCGGGCTCATTAATGGTTGAGCCTATGGATCTGTGCGCACATTTATGAGCTTTAAGCTCTTTTTCATGTTGGTCACTCCGGTCATAACTCCTTTATCTAATCGTGCATATCAATGTTATGAAATCATCATTTCACATAATGTGCTATCAATCACTTTCATTTGATGTGTACAGTTATTTATTATAGTCATCGGATTGGAGTCTGGCATTCAACATTCAGTTGAGTACACATTTTTCCCACACTCACATACAATTAGTATGCACTTCCTATATAGTCCCGAACAATGATCTCCTCGGAAAATTGATGGTCCGGAATTATCACAATCATACTAGTGATAGCTCAATATATAAAAATTAATGAAGAACAATTCACGCATGGTGAGAAACATCGAGGTCAACTCACTACACTTATAACTCAAACAGAAACACGCATATAATTAAGTTTACACATCTAGGTTGACTCATAGTATGCTCCAGAATAGCCATTGCCTTGACGATCCGACAATGTCTGGATGCTATCGGTGTATTTGCGCTTCTATATTATGCAATAGTTCACACATTACTAAATTATTCAATCAAATGAATATTCAATCATGCGCATATAGATGTGTCATGTTTAATGCATGCTCAATTAACTATCCCCGGCATGTATCCTTATTCACAAGTCTTGACCATTCATTAATTATAACTTGTACATAACTTGTTTGAAATTAGGTTTACACCTTAAGTAAGTTTGATCACTCTCAATTCATCAATGATACGATCACCAATCATTTTCTAATGCTTTTTATTCACAATTTCCTAATTCTCATTCATTTATAAATAATTCACATTGTTCATATCCTTTGAACCATATTTGCATTCAAGGGAACATCCTTATACCATTAATAACTCATACTTCCCAAATTCATATGCATTGATATCAAACAATCAATTCCTTAAATTATAACATCAATTAATAACCTAAACTCATCAAACACTTAACCAATTGATTCATCATCAAACTAATTGCCAATTGATTCATCATCAATCATACGATCACCAATCCTTTTCTAATGCTTTATTTTCACACAATTTACCAATTCTCATTCATTTATAGATAATTCACATTGTTCATATCCTTTGAATTACATTTGCATTCATAGGAACATCCTTATACCATTAACAACTTATACTTCCCAAATTCATACGCATTGATATCAAATAATCCATTCCTTAAATTATAACATCAATTAATAACCTAAACTCATCAAACACTTAACCAATTGATTCATCATTAAACTAATTTCATTTTAAGGCTCAATTAAGTCCAAATACACCTATGTATAGTGCTTTATCCTTATATGATTCAACCAGAACACAAAACACAATTCTTTCTCATTGCCAAGCATTTTCACAATCGTAGGAAGGAACCAATATAATTCCCATGATCGTGGGATGGGTGAATCGAAAGTTCACCTTCACTTTCCTTCCACTTTTCTTTCAAATTTTGACACCTTTAAGATAGTTCATCAATTATACCTCAAAGATATTTCAATTCCTCATCAATTCATTTCTAATTCCAATTCAAATCATTCATTTGGTAGTTCAAATATTATGGTCTTTTAAGCATCAAAATCAAAACAGAACATAACCAATCCATTAATTAAATTCCCAACACACATTCAACACCAACACCATAACCAAATTCATACCTAATCAATCATCATAAATATTATTCTAACATCTATCAATAGGTCAATAATTCATTTACTAGTTCAGATCAATGTCTCCTCAGCCATCAAGCTAACCTAACCTTATGTGCAATGTTTACATCCTTTTCTTCCTAATGTTCCTTTATGAATAAGTTGTCTTCTTTTAATTATAACTCTCTCTACAAAGATCCAAATTCCATGATTCTTATGCCCCCTAAAACTACACTTCCATTAGTCTTATTATATCCAAAAATTACACAAACAACTTCTCCCTTTAAAATATAATCTCCATCCAAATTATGTCCTGTTTCTGGTAAGAAATAGACTGGCAACCAATACTCAAACCACAATAAATCATTATCAAGACATCTTCTAACGATAATCATTTTTCATGTTTTATACTTTCACTAATTCAGATTCTAAAGTCCTCCAAAATTAGGAAATAATACAAGGTTCCTACACAGGGGTCTATCACAGGCAATATTAAGGAAACAAGCATAAATCGAGCTCTAGTCACTATTTTGTCAAGCCACTTTCACAGAGGTCAAGTTAAGACCTATATGGATATCTAAAAATCAAAATTCAAGTTTGAAACTCACGTAATTAGCCTATTTTGGTTAATGCTACAACTTTCATTCTTTGAGTTTCTTCAAATTTGTGTTCTAAGGATATGAAAGATAGGTTTAAAGAGAAAGATGAAATTGAAACCAGAATTTCAACTTACCTTGATAACTTGTTTCCTTCTCCTCTTCTCTTCCCCTTTTTCTCTCCTTCTCTTCTCATTTTCATTTTTCTCTCTCTTCTAACCTTATGGCCAACATCCACTTTCACTTTTATGCCTTTTCATCCATTTCTCTAGAAAATTAAAAAAAGTCAAACTAATTCACGTGTCACCATTTCTTTGGTCCATGTGTCAACATTTTATTGGTACATATGTTATCCTTTTATTGGTGCATATGTTACTATTCTATTGGTGTCACTTACTTTAGGCTCTATAAGTAACTCATTTTAAGCCTCTATATGTCACTACTTGTAAGGCTACACATGTCATCAATTGTAAGGCTATATGTGTCACCATTTGTAAAGCAACACATGTCACCATTCTATTGCTTCACATGTCACAAGTCTAAAGTGTCATTCGTCACAAATTTAAAAGGCAACTTGTCCCTCATATACTCAAGCCACTTGTCATCAATTAACTGAGTCATTTGTCACTTATTTCCAATGCCATATGTCATTATTTCATAGGCCTAAAAAACTTAAATTCCTATGTATCAATTTGTCTTGCTCCTTAACATTTTTCTTAGACTAAATGCACGTATCACTTCATCAATTACTCAATTATAACAATAAATTCCCAATTTACTAATTATAAACCATCAAAACAAAAAACAAAATCAACACACAATTACATCATGATCAGTAAAAACCTTTCATACATCGAAACATGTCAATTGAGTACATATACTATCTTTCAGTGTTTTCTAAATCATGATTCATATGTGTATACGAATATTATGCATGTGAATGAAATGTACCTCGCAAATTCTTAAGTGAAATTGCTGATATAACTCAATCTAATAGTTTAATCTCTTAACAATTTTAGGAGGCGGGATATTACAGATTTAATTAATGATATTTGTAAACTATTTATAAAGTGTCATTCTACCTTGGTCAAGGATTTCTCGAATCAATATTAATCGAGAATAACGGAATATTCTCCCTAATTACTTAGGGTGATGAATCCTATCTCGATCACACAACTACCTCCATATAGTTCATGGTACATTCAATGACTACCAATTGACCGACCCATGATTAAATAGGTCATAAGTAGTATCAAAACATATCAATCCTTATACAAAATAACTTTGGTGATCTTAAGTCAAAAGATCACTTATACAATCATTACAATAAGAATTCTATAGACATACAAGTAATATTTCAAATGGATTTCTCATATCAGGTATGTTCAGTAAGCTTGTTCTCTAACAAGCACCCATACATTTATTTAAGTATCTCTATGTTTTAGCCTATGAGATCGACTAATTCCTTTATGCGGAAAAACATAATGAATGCTAGTCTTTTTGCGTTCTATTAATGTCCAATCTTAATAGAACAATTACTAAGAACAATTTAAAGATAATATAAAAATATAGTATGAATTTCATTATAATTTCATTTGCAATTTACAATCATTTCATATACTTTATCATATACGTCTAAATATGTAGAAGATAAAGAATGTTTTTAAATAATTGTTACCAAATTACAACTAAAGTGAATGGTTGTAGGGAATAAACTAACAAAATTTACGTCCAATTTAAATGTTGATAGAGTTATTTTTCCTTATTCATAACTAAATTATTAACTTTCAGTCAATTGATTAAAGATGGAATGCTGAAACTTTATTACATATGAGAAAGTGATTCTTTTTTGCAATTGGAAAGGCAAATCCTCGAAAATAAAGGTAATTCAAAAAGAGGTGGTCAAACTTAGCTTTTCAAAGTTGGAACTCAATAATTGCACTCCTGTTACTGATTCTCATCAGCGAGTTAATTTTTCAATAAACCAAAATGTTATAATTAATATGATTGGGTTTTTAAGGAAAGGAGCATCTAAATAATTAAAAGCGTTGGGACGTGGATAAAGTTTGGTAGTACCTCTGGCAAGGGTGAATCACAGGTTCAAGTATCTTTATACTTATAAACAAGGATTGATTTATAAGTAGCATATATATTACAAAGAAATTTTAAATGGTTAAACTGTAGAAAACTCACGTGAACATCATACATGCATACATATATTTATTGACCGACGTAATCCCTAGTTATGCACCCATTTGACAAGAGTAACTACAAGTCACCTTTACAAAACGTAATGAGAAGTGAAAGCCAAATCAGGCTAATATTCTTATCCCTCAGCCGATAAATGGGAAGGAAACGTGCAATAGTATAAGAATATCAATTGAGATTAATCATGGTAACTACAGAATCTATCGAGTCGGCAATCGAATATTCTACAAATAAAATTGAACGAAAAGTGGTTAATTAGGTATGATGATTTGCTCATCCGATATGCGTGAAGAAGAATCGGTTCTTGGTGGTAACTGGTAAATGCCCACTTAATTGTGGATTTCTGGTATTTTAGCAATATTGTAATGCATACTGAATATGATTCCAAAACTTTGTTTTTCCGTAGTTCCACCTGATAAAACTTGAGAATATCTGTGTCTGAGCATAGTCATTTCATCAGATTGTTAAAAACAATTCAACCAAGGCTTTTGAGTTCCCAAAATTCTGGTCTAGTCTTTTCTTTTCCCTTTTCTGCAATTACTGGACAATCCAATATAGTTGAATGAAGAGAGATCATGAGATATAGTTTGTTCCACGTGTATGCCAATACTGTGACGTAAGTAAGAGCCCGTTTCCATTTCTTGTGTTAAAAGGTTTACGCAACTCCATAGCAAAAATTTGAGAGCAAAAAACTAGAAAGGAAAGCAACCGTTTCCTTTCTAGTATATATATTATATATCTATATATATAGTGGAAGTGCGCGTACACGTTGTCTTCACTGTCTCATGAGAATGGCGTGCCTTTCTTTGTCAATTTCAATTTCTTACTCTTTGCGCGCGCTTTGTCAGAATATCACTCCCCTTTTTCTTTGTCTTTTCCCTGTCTCTACGCCCCTATTCTTTTTCCTAATTACCATTTGCAACCTCACACCTTATTGAGCTTATTCTTTGGAAGCAAGACATATGTGACGACCTTTGTGTTTTCTGGATATTATAAATTATATCCAATTAATTCTTGGTTGAACACAAATAGGACTTATGCAAGTTGCAATCTATCGGAACATATATAAGATTGGATCCAACAGAAACATTGTAAAAGATATCCCAAACGTGCACATGAATGTGAGACAATAATATCAATATGAAGTGGAGATGTTATCTCTATCATTAATCCCATATGCATTTAGATAATAGCTAGGTAATATTAGTTGTTAAATATATACCCATTTTCAAGAATGTAACATAAAAATATATTTGATTGTACGTGGGAGTAAAAGTTTGAATACCTAAAAATTGCTTTTATAAATTAATTATTAAAAAAAAAGGGGACAATATTAAACCGCAATTAGGTTAATTATATATTAAATGCCCTTTTCTCTAGAATAATAAAGTAGGACATAGCCTTTTTCTTGTTGGTTTTAGTGGGTTGAATGGCCAGTTCAAACAAGTCCACATGCATTCCCTGGCAGTCTGTTTATATAACAACCATCCACTTCTCACCACCCAGTACATAATTCAATTCAGCAAGCGGTATAGCTCAGGACGAACGTTATCAAAAGCTAAGATTAACACCAACACCAAAGACAGGTAATCAAGAGAAAGACAGAGATGGAATGGAGGAAATGCTATTTGGATGTGATGCTGGTGCCCCTTAGCTTTCTCATCACCATAGCTTACCATGCCTGGTTGTGGCATAAGGTCCGAGCCCAGCCCCTGATTACCATCATCGGAACAAACGCCACCGGTCGCCGTTACTGGGTTTCCGCCATGATGAAGGTGTGTATATAAGGATCCTCAGAATCCGCGCACCTTTACTTCTTATCACCTGAAAAACGACAACTCATATCATATGCAAGCTACTTTTATTTCTTTCCAGTACAATACATATACGTACACGAAATATAAAGTTTCATCAAGTCTAATGACAAGGTGACACCATCTAAATGAAGAAAAGAAGTTATAATAACGAAAGTCATTTCCCTTACACATCTGGTAGAATAGTCTCTGTGGACGATAGCCACTGTTAATTCGCGACTGGTGTTGATAGAGGAGTTGATTCTCGCATTGTTCTTTTCTCCTTTTTACTTAAAAACAAGAGTCTTATATATTTACATTCACGATGGAATTCATGCGGCATGGATATGCTTGCTATATTTCCTGAGCCGTACGTTACGCTCGAATGTAGTGCTTGTTGTCACATGATTAATTTGGTATCAAGTTGGATGTTCCTTGGTCTGAGAAACAAACGCTTGCATGCAAGTGGAGGTTTATAACAGTTAAAGTATGACAAATTGAGCAATTTAAATACTTCGTGACTTTTACTGTAGAGCTTAGGTGAAATAAACAATTGATTCTATTGCGTTACAGGGTTAGACGTCAAATGAAATGCCATACTTGGTATCAAAACAGACGATGCATTTCAATTCAATTAAGCTTTTTCTTAGTTAATTTGGTAATGCTTTCTGGTTATATTTCCTAATTATTTTCACTTCACTATCTTCATATCTTACTAAAAAATGTCAATGGTGGCAACTTTCTTTCATCAATTTCCGCAAAAAGATATCCATTTAGTTGGCTGGAAGTCACATCGAGAGATCAAACTAAAGTGGGATGTCTAGCAAAATAGAAAATTAGAAAGAAGACAGAAGGGTAGTGCAATAACATATTACTGTATTGGCCACTACACTTTTGTGCCCATACCTTTAGACTACACCAAACAGTAATTTGTTTTCGTAACCTTTTACGATTTGTTGGCTTGAACCAAGCTTTTCTTATAGATTGCATGCTTAATTAAGTACCTATTGATGAACTCTTTAAAAGTTTTGGGTCATAATCTATGGTCTTATTGTACCACTGACATGACCTAAAGTCAGTGGTAGTGCTAACAATTTCACTGTAAGGCTAACGAAAGTGGTGACATAATTGGGCAGGACAACGACAAGAAGAACGTATTGGCCGTCCAATCCCTTAGGAACTTGATTATGGGATCAACGTTAATGGCCACTACCTCAATCCTTCTGTCGGCTGGCTTGGCAGCCATTGTAAGCAGCACATACAGTGTGAAGAGGCCACTAAATGATGCCATTTACGGAGCTCACGGCGAGTTCATGGTAGCCTTGAAATATGTGACACTTCTAAGCATTTTTCTCTTCTCGTTCTTTTGCCATTCTCTGTCGATCAGGTTCGTGAACCAGGTTAATATACTCATCAACACACCTCCAGACCCCATGTCCATTGTCACTCCTGAGTACGTTTCGGAGCTCCTAGAGAAGGGTTTTCTTCTAAACACCGTGGGAAATAGGTTGTTCTATGCTGCAATGCCTCTCCTGCTATGGATATTTGGGCCTGTTCTGGTATTCTTGTGCTCCGTTACTATGGTTCCAGTGTTGTACAACCTGGATTTTGTGGTGAGGAATGGAAAGGGAAAGATGGATGTTAATGGAGATAGGGACTTTGTATAAAACTACACAATGTTGTCACCAGTAGCTATTTAGTCAGTCTTGCATAAAAATAGGCTTTAATGCCCATATATGAACAACTTTTTGTGTGCGGAGATACAGAGATGGAATTGTTCATAAAAGATCTATCGAGGTTAGATACAGAGATGGAATTCAAGATAATTAAATATGCCTCAAGAATGTGTATTGTGTGTCGAGTTGAAATAAATTGAAAGCAGAAGAAATTTAACCCTGTTTCGCATAATGCTTTTCTTTGTTTATAATCAATTAGCTATGTTTTCTAAAAATAAATTAAATTAAGAGAAAATCCTACTAGGAGAAATACAAGGTCTAAGCCATGAAAAAGGTGGAAGAAGGAAACCTAGCTAGGAGGTTGCATGTGTTAGAGATTAATGAGTGGAGGAATTTAGATGTTGTTCACAGTACTTGAATATAATTAATATTAGAAAATATAGATATTTACAAAATATGCAGACAAAGATAAATAATTTATCGCACAAAGTAAATATTAGAATGTGTTATTAATTATAGCTAATTAAAATATGTATGTGACTATAATTAACTTAATGCACCTATAAATATTTATCTATCTTTTTGTCTCATGTAAGAAGAAACAAGTTTAAGCATTTAAGAGCAGAGCTTGTAAGAATTCTAATCGTATAGGTTCTAAGTTACAAATTAACATTTCTATTATAATATTTTATGTGTTTCATTTTTATTCTAATTTTAAATGAGTTGCAATCTTAATCTATTCAGTAAATTAATTATTCCAATAATTGGTATTGGAGCTAGGTTAGGGTGTATATACCTACTTATCATATGCTTTGTGGTTAGCACTTATAATAGATCCTTTATATCATAAAAATAAGTTGAATATTATTCACTTTGTAAAAATGCTTGGTATTACTCACAAGTAGAAGTCTTGTTTACATGAAATAGTAGGAGCTTCTTCTCTTAGAACAGGTAGTTTAGGATAGAAGAAATGACGACCGAAGTTATGATTAAGAAACTCAGTAGGAATAATTTATCGTTGTGAAAATTAAAGATGAAAGATATAAAAAATAATTGCTCCAAACATTAGCAGAAGGCCGACCAACTTTATATATGACACTAAATGCACTACAACAAAATAGGCAAAAGGCTACATTTTGTTTGCTACGATTTTAGCGGGTTAAATTTTTGTGACGATTTTAAAAATTATGACTAAAGGGTTAACTTTAACTATAATTTTAAAAAATTATCACAAAAAGTTAACCTTCTAGTGATAATTTTCAGTCGACCTTTAGCTACGATTTTAAAATCATAGCTAAAAAAAAGTAACTAAAGGTCAACCTTTGGCCGCGTTTTTCAAAATCCTAGCTAAAAATGTCATTTTTGACTATATTTTTTAAAATCGTAGCTAAAAGTATATTGTAATTTTTTTTTGAAAAATTTGAATGTATTAAGCTTTGAAGGTAAATAAAAAAAAAAGTCACAACTTACAAATCAACTTCACATCTTAATATAGTGAAGATCACTTCATCTGGACTGCTAACACAAAAGGCCTAGTGTGAACTAAATTCCAGCATTTGCCATGGCGCATAAATTCCAACACACAAATAACCATAAAACTCAGTTCATCGTGTCCTATTTGCCATGGCTATATGCGTACCACCATGTACATCATTGGCAACTCATCTTGCATATCAATAGTATAAAAACTTCACAGTGCTGTTTATCATTTCACTATATCATCCGCAAACGGCGCCAATTTGATCGCGGCTTATCGTTCAATTTAGAAATTGATTCTTGGAAACCGGTCAAATAAAATTTTATACCAAGAATTGCAA
>JANIHZ010000210.1:37050210-37065529 GCA_027478365.1 Erythroxylum rufum | reverse complement strand
AGTTTTAGAAAATCATTTACAAACGTATAAACATCAGTTCTGAAAGATAAACTAGTTTTTGTTAATAAAAGAAGTTTTAAAGAAGGGTTTAAAGAAAAAGTTTATCACAATTCAACCCCCCCTTCTTGTGCGTATATATATCATTATTGTTTACAATATTAACGTGTGATTCACTTCAATCACCTGTGGCAGAATTCTTGTTTTCAAATCATCCTTATTATATGTGTTTCCATTCATATAATTAATTGGGGGTTCATTAGGGTTGTAGATTTCTTCTTGTTCATGTTTTATCCAAATTTTGTGCTTAAGGGGTTTCAAGTTCTTTAGCCTTAAGGTTCCGCATCATTTGGTATCAAAGCTTGGATTGAGATAAATTCTTATTTATCTTCTGTTTATTTGTTGTTATTATTGTTATTTTTCATTAGAATTTGAAATTAGGGTTTATCTTGTTCTTATGTAAAAAAACAAAAAATGAAAAAAAATCAGTTGCTAGCGTTGAAAAAAGACAAAGAAATCAGTTGCTAGAGAAGTACAAAAAAAAAGGAAGGAAAGATTTTTATTTGGTTAGTGGTGAGATCTTATTTCTATACATATTTTGGGCAAAATTTAAGGTAATTATTTATAAGGAAACAACCAAAATTCAGATATGGTCATTTATGAAATTATTTAGATTTGGTCATATCTTAAATTAGGAAAATTAAATAGAAAAGTCAAATCGCATAAATTCCATCTTTGGGGTTAGTGTGATTATAAGATTATCTTTTTGTTGGCTTCCTATTTTGTTTCTATATGTTTGGGCAACATATATACTTTCCTTTTATGTGCCCATTTTGCCTTTATTCATTTTGGTATACTTGCTTCTAGTTTTTTGCCTATCGTCTTTCTTAGGTGTTTTCATCACATTCTTAAATTTTAATTTGCTATTTGTGAATTACCTTGACTGGAAATTAAATTATGAAGTGCAATTGAGGACAACAAGCTTGAGTGGAAAAAGGCATGAGTGTGTAAGCTTAAAAGAGGGTAAAAGATAATTTTTGATTGAAACACAAGTGGAGTGCCATCTTTTGAGTGAAACACGTAAGGGAGTGAATTTTGAGGTTTTTTTATTGCTAACCATTTCCTTGCATCTTTTTGTTATAAGAATGACCAATAGAAGAAATGGAAAGGAAACATTAGAAGAGGAAGATGAAAATGTATATGATTTGAAAGTGATGTATAAGGCATTCATGAATGAATTCAAGAAGTTATCTACTAGGATGGATGAGATAGATGAGAGAATTAATGACGCCAATAGAATCCAAAACTGTAGTAGATCAATTAACAGTCATAGGAATAGGGAGGAAGAATTGGAAAGAATGTATGACGAGTATGAAGATGAAGTGTAATTCGTGAGGGGTAGAATAAGGAGGGAGGAAAGAGTGGAGAGAAAAGATAGCAACATCAATGTTATCAAGATGAAAATTTCACCTTTTAAATGTAGGAATGATGTTGAAGTGTTCTTGGAATGGGAAAGAAAGGTGGACAAAATTTTTGCTTGTCACAACTTTTCTGAAGATAAGAAAGTGAGATTAGCGGTAGTGCAATTCTCTTATTATGCATTAGTTTGTGGGATGAATTGGTAAAGAATAGGAGGAGGAATAGGGAACCTCTTATATCCACTTAGGAAGATATGAAAAGAGTGATGAAGAAGATATTTATGCCACCTTATTACTATAGAGAGTGGCACCAACAATTACATAAACTCGCACAAAGAAGTAGATTAGTAGAAGATTATCACAAGGAGATAAGATACTATTGATTAAAGCTAACATAGAAGAGGAGGAAGAGGTGACAATGGAAAGATTCATGGGTGGATTGAATAGGGAAATTGCTGATGTGGTTGAGTTACAACATTATGTAGAGATGGCGGACCTAGTGAACATTGCTATAAAGGTGGAGAAGCAACCAAAAAAAAAAGAAGGGCAGCCAATTTTTCTCAAATTCCAACAATAAATGGAATCCAAAATGGATCAAAAATGAAGATAGGAAGAGGGAGTACTATTGAAATTCTAAGGAGAAAGGCAATAAGCCAAAAAAAGGCAAGGAGAAGAGTACTTCAATTCAAAAAGGTACTACTGATCAATCCTCTAAACCTTCTAAACATAGGGATATTAAGTGTTTTAAATGTCAAGGTAGTGGTCATTTTGCATCTGAATATCTTAACAGGAAGACTATGTTTATTAAGGTGGTGATTTTTTTTTTCAGAGTCTGATGATATTCATGAGTGATGGTAGTGATTTAAGTATACCACCTTTGGAAGATTGTTCTGATGTTGATGAGAATGTTGAGTATGTTATTAAGGGTGAATCATTAGTTGCTAGACATGCATTTAACTTGAATGTAAAAGAAGATAGTCTTGAGTAAAGGGAGAACATATTTCACACTAGATGCTTAGTAGGTAGGAAAGCTTGAAGAATGATTATAGATGGGGGTAGTTGCACTAATATTGCTAATACTACTTTGGTAGAGTAGTTGGGGTTGAAATGTGATATACACCTTAATCCATATAGACTACAATGGTTGAACGATATTGGTGAGTAGTTGTTGCATTCTTTATTAGTAGTTATACGGATGAAGTTGTGTGTGATGTTGTACTTATGCAAGCTAGTCATATATTGTTAGGTAGGCCATGTCATTTTAATAGTCGTGTATGCATGATGGGTACATGAATAGGTATTCTTTTATATATAATGAGAAAAAAGTTACCCTTGCTCCTTTATCACCCAAAGAAGCATACCTTGAACAACTAAAAATTCAACAATCATCAAACAAGGATTTAGGTAGTGAGGTGAAAAAGAAAGAAGAGAGAAAAGTGGCCATGAAAGAAAAGAATAAAATTAAAGGCCCTATGGTGAGTGAATGCATAAGTGAGGAAAAGAGAGTGGGATGTACAAGAGAGAAGAAGTTAGTAAGTGAAAAGAAAGAAAAGAATGTGAAAAGTGAGCAAAGAGAAATTGAGAGGACTGAAAAGGTTAAGACATAACCATGTTTTTATGGCAAAGAGAGAGAGTTAAAGAGTGCATACTTAGGCAAGAGAGTTTTAATCCTGATTTAGTTTGAGGAAACATCGTTTAATAACACTAATCTTGACCCAAATTTGTCTAGTGTGTTTGTGACTTCGTTGCAGGATTATGATGACGTTTTTCCTAAAAAGGCACCGCATGGCTTACCACCTTTGAAAGGGATTGAGCGCCAAATTGACTTGGTGCCAGGAGCTCAAATTCCTAATCGTCTAGCTTACTGAAGCAATATAAATGAGACAAAGGAATTACAAAGGCAAGTGGATGAATTGTTTAAAAGTGGGTATGTGAGTGAGAGCATGAGTCCTTATGTTGTACCAGTTTTGTTAGTGCCAAAGAAAGATGAAACTTGGAGGATGAGTATGGATTGTATAGCGGTCAATAAGATCACTATAAAGCATCGCCATCCTATTCCTAAATTAGATGATATGTTAGATGAGATGCATAGTGCTTGCATATTCACCAAAATTGATTTAAAAAGTCGCTATTATCATATGAGGATGAAAGAAGGTGATGAATAGAAACTGCATTTAAGACCAAATATGGATTGTATGAGTGGGTGGTTATGCCTTTTGGCCTATCTAATGCACCTAGTACTTTCACGTACTTAATGAATCATGTTTTGTGCGAATTCTTTGGCAAATTTGTGGTTGTTTAGTTTGATGACCTATTGATTTACAGTAAGAAATTAAATGAAAATATCATGCATATTAAGGCTATTTTGGATGTGTTTAGGAAAGAGAAGTTGTATGCAAACCTTAAGAAGTGTTCATTTTGTATGGATAAATTTGTCTTCTTAGGATTTCTGGTGAGTTCTAAGGGAGTTGAGGTTGACTCTAAAAAGGTGAAAGCTATCCAAGAGTGGCCGACACCTAAGTCAGTTAGTGAGGTTTGGAGTTTCCATGGCTTAGAAGGTTTTTATAAGCGATTTGTTAAAGATTTCTTTACTATTGCCACTTCATTGAATGAAATCGTTAAGAAGAATGTTGGTTTTAGATGGGAGAAAGAACAAGAAAATGTATTTAATACTTTAAAGGAAAAGCTATGTATTGCACCCATTTTATGTTTGCCCGATTTTTCCAAAACTTTTGAAATTGAATGTGATGTTTTTAGGTTGGTATAGGGGTTGTTTTGATGCAGGAGAATTGTCACATAACATATTTCAGTAAGAAGTTAAGCAGATCAGTTTTAAACTACTCCACTTATGATAAGCAGCTTTATGCCTTGGTGAAAGCTCTTGAATTTTGGGAGCATTATTTATTTCCTAAAGACTTTATGATACATAGTGATCATCAATGTCTCAAGTACTTAAAGGGATAAGGGCAATTGAGCAAAAGGCATGCAAGTTAGGGGAGTATCTTGAAACATTTATGTACGTGATTAAATACAAGCAAGGTAAGGAAAATGTTGTGGCTAATGCATTATCAAGAAGGTACATTTTGATTTCTATGTTTACTTCTAAGTTACTTGAATTTGAGCATTTGAAAGAGTTGTATGTGGATGATGCTGATTTTGCCAAAGTATATCAGGCTTATGAACATACTGCATTTGATAAGTTCTATAGATATGAAGGATATCTTTTTAGGGGTAAACAACTTTGCATTCCTGCATGTTTTATTATAGAATTACTTATTAAAGAATCACATAGTGGAGGGTTAATTAGGCATTTTAGTGTGCAAAAGACTTTAGATATGCTTATAGAACATTTTTATTAGCCAAATATGAGAACATATATGGAAATGGTTTGTGCTAATTGTATTGCATGTAAAAAAGCTAAGTCTAGGTCTATGCTTCATGGTATATATATACCTTTACCTGTACCTAGTGAACCTTAGGCTGATATAACTATGGAATTTGTGTTGGGTTTACCCAAGACTAGGAAAGGTATAGATAACATATTTGTTGTTGTAGACAGATTTAGTAAAATGACTCATTTCATTGCTTGCCAGAAAACAGGTGATGCAACAAACATTGCTGATCTTTTCTTTAAGGAAGTGGTTCGGCTTTATGGTGTGCCAAAACCATTGTTTTAGATAAGGATGTTAAGTTCCTAAGTCACTTTTGGAGAGTTTTGTGGGAGAAGTTGAGTACTGAACTTTTATTTTCTATTACATGTTATTCACAAACTTATGGAAAAACTGAGGTAGTTAATAGGACTTTAGGAACCATGTTGCGTGCCATTGTTGGGAAGAACTTGAAAACTTGAGAAGATTGTTTGTCATTCATTGAGTTTGCATATAATCGTTCTACACATTTTTCTACAGGTTATTCTCCATTTGAAATTGTGTATGGTTTTAATCCATTGATTGTGTTGGATTTGATGCCTTTACCTTTGACTGAGATTATTAGTTTAGATTGCAAGAAGAAGGCTAACTTGGTTAAAATAATATATGAGAAAGCGTGTGAACAGATTGAGAAAAGGAATCGCTTGTATGCACAAAAGGCAAATAAAGGTAAAAGGCAAGTTCTCTTCGAATCAGGTGATTAAGTTTAGGTGCATATGTGAAAAGAAATGTTTCCACAACAACAGAAGTCAAAACTTGATGCAAAGGGTGATAGACCATTCCAAGTGTTGGAATGCATCAACGACAGTGCATACAAGATAGACTTGCTAAGTGAGTATAATATTAATGCTACTTTTAATGTCTCTGACTTATCTCCTTTTAACTTTAATTCAGATTTGAGGACGAATCCTTTTGAAGAGGGAGAGCATGATGTGAGCACGATCATGGTACTTTGTAAGAGATATGGAACCAAAGATAAGTTAATAATGCTAGAGGGACCAATAATAAGATCAACAACTAAGAAGTTCAAAGAAGCCCTTCAATCCTACATGGGCCAAATTTTAGATGATATAGAATCTCAAGAGATAATGAGGGTCAATGGCATCATAATTAATCAAGTTGGGAAGAATGTGCAATAATACTTTCATTATTGATTAATTAATTATTTTAAGTTAAAAGCATAGCCTTAGACAACCCACTACTTGTGTTTTGGACTTGTTATAGTGAGATGGACTTTTTTTAACTTTCAGCTAATTTAATTTAAACATTTTAGGTTTAATGGATTATATTTTGGAAATATTAATTTGGGCTTTACTTATTTTAGTGGGAGACTCATGTTTCAAAGGCCTTTTACATATTTAGGGTTTCTTTTTTTAAGAGATATAAATACCTCATAATAAATATTGTTTAGGGATTGTTTTGGGTTAATAAAGAATTCTTTAAGGGAGAATTTCTTGTCTTCTTCTATTACATCAAGAATATAATTTTTATCAAGGTAATCACTAATGACGAATTTTATTCTTATTTTTAAATCAATCTCATTATATGCGTCTCCATTAATATAATTAATTGGGCGTTTAGGGCTGGGGATTTCTTCTTATTCATGTTCTATCCAAAGTATGTATTTAAGGAGTTTTGGCTTCATTAGCCTTGAGGTTCCGCATCACGTTGCCTCTAGGGACGTTAAATTTTCCACTTCTATTGCCATAAGAAGTATTAACTATTATATGAAGAATTTGAACTGTCAAATAACTAAATACAATCAATCTGCTAAAAAATGGTTGATTCGTTGTTAACCAAACGAGGCCTATGTTTGAATGTTATAAGTTCTAGCTTATCAGATGAACTTCAATTATATGGCCTCGTTTGGCAATTATCATATTGCATTAGCTGATAGCTGATTCTATCTGCGGTTAGCTGACAGTAGATTATATCAATTGATTTGACCATCGGATAATATCAGCTGTTTATTAAAGATATTGGTAAAATTAGTTGTTTAATATGATGTGTTTATAAGTAAAACAGTTTATAAGGGCATGACTTAAAAAACTATCTTACATAATGACTGAGAAATTGCAGATGTTTGTTGAAGAGATGAACTTGTTAACCACAGTCTTTCTAAGATATGATAATGAGAAAATATTATATCCAAATTCAGTTATCTGAACATAGTGAATCAAGTTCAAATAAGGAATCAACATCAGAGTACATTTGTGCTACTGTTTAAACTAGAATTATTGTATTCTTGTTTGTTCTAGTTTTTATAGGACCTTCATCTCAAGTTATTTAAAGCGTACATTTGTACTACTGTTTAAAATAGAATTATTGTATTCTTGTTTGTCCTAGTTTTTATAGGACCTTCATCTCAAGTTATTTAAAGACGTATATTTATACTACCGTTTAAACTAGAATTATTGTATTCTTGTTTATTCTAGTTTTTCCAGGACCTTCATTTCAAGTTATTTAAGGAAGTCTTGTTCACCTTTACAATCTCATTATAATGAGAATTTTATGCGGCTCTTTTCATTTTTATCTTCGTTTAAATTCAAAATTCTATTCCCAACCTATGACTGGAAAATTATAGCTAGAACATCTAATAAGAGTTGTAAACACAACATTTCATATGCATTCTAAAACATCCGTAGAAGTCTCAATATCTTCCTGCATAAAGCTTTTAATGTTACCGCACTCAAAAGGCACAATCGTACTTTCATATTTAAAATTTTGGCTGTTTGGAAGAAAACGCTCCTGTATCTCCATCAATAAAATATCAAATTCCTTGACTATGAATTCAATTTCGCTCCCTAAAATGGCTCTCTATCGTGATATCCTATTGTTTTCAAGTGTTGACCATCTGCTTTCATTCATAGGCTGTAATCAGGCTATAATGTGTTGCAGTTCTGGCGTGGACAAATCATCGAGTTAATTACTGGCATCTTTGTTTTCCTTTCTTCCATCTTTATGCAGATCGAAGAGTCCCCCACAGCAACTTGTCTGCTGATCTCATCACAGAAATTCTAGACAAACAAAACTTGAAACATCTGAGGAGCTTCAAACTAGATGCAAAGGGAAATGTGCCCGCACCAGACAGCAAAAATTGAATTCCAGGTAAACGAACTTAAACCAACCTGCAATGACCATCCAACCCCAGTTTTGATAGCACAAGTTCAGCAGTGACAGACTAAGAAAACATGGAAGAGCAACATACGTCTTCAATTTCCTTTCTCGCACTTTACATGAAAAACAACTAATTGTGAACCTAATGGATTACAAGCATTAATGTATGAATATATACACAAATAGCTATATTGATGTTCAATCTTACAACACCACAAACAAATGGCTACTTCAATTTAACGTTCTCTTTTATTTGAAACAAGTATAGGTGACATGTTTCATAATGCTTCCCTAAACAATATAGGTCTGGAACATGCATAAGAAAATCTAGATGGATAGAGACCAATAAGTGATGAAGGACCATCAACTCTTTCCTTCTGAATGTCATCTTTGATATGCAAGAAATCACAATTAGCTGATTCCTTCGTCTTCCATTTGGTTAGCTATTCTAGACGCTGACGATATTTCTTGTTAAGCCGACACTTCATCAACCAAAATTGAATATATAAATTACATTGTGCATTAATACAGGTTAAGAAACTGGCTTCTTGCCTCCACCCCACCCCCACACAAATACGCAATTGCTAGAACTAGAGTACATTTATTAAAACCATCTGAATGAACGATGTAAGGAAAGAATACCACATCTAAAAGTGGAAAGAATGAGACTAGTGAAATGAATCAACAGTATCATTCTTGTCTGACTCAGATAAAGTACGATCATGCCCAGTGATATAAAACGTTTGGAACAAAAGATGAGTAAACAAGTATAGAGTAGATAATCAAGTCTAAAATTATACGACCCAGAAGAGCTAACTGCCATCCTGAGAGGATTATGACAGAATTTCAAGATGCCTGTGAATTCCAGAAAGAAGGGACTTTACTATTCTTATAATCCAAAGTTGTCCAGTTATTTGATATGGATTCACATTATATAGATATAGAAAAAGGGAGCAACTGCTGAAGTTGGTCCTTTGTGACCTTATAACCATAAGGTCACAGGTACAAGTCATAGAAACAATCTCTTTGTAAAAATACAAAAAGAAGGCTGCATATATTATGACTCTTCCTTACAAAGCGGGGAGCTTGCACGGGCTACATTAACTTTGACTTAGAAAAAGGGATGATAAAATTAAGTTGAAATTAGAGCTGAGAAGAAATAGGTTCTCTTGAATTGGACTATAAAGTTAATGCAAACCAATAAATGACAAATCTAACAACTAATAAGCCATCAACTAAAACAAACCAATGAATAAATGAGATAAAATAAAGATAGCAAAATGTAGGGATTTATATGTTGAATTAAATACACATTTTAGTCTTTAAACTCGGCGTATGCCAAAATATGGAAAAACATGACTAAAAGGAAGCCGCTTCCCTCAATTCTTATTGGAAAATGGCAAACTTCACAAGTTCCTAATACTTATCTCAAGACTAAATATATAATAACTTACACATGAATTTAATTTGCAGATATGTATGCTCCACCCCATCCCTATTCATCCAAGCTCTCCATCTGAATATTGCTTTTTAAAGGCACGTATTCTCCTAGATATCCACCAAGTTGTTCATGTAACGCACTCTTATCAATCCCTTGATGATGATAGCTCTTGCAAACATAGTAAAACACGCTCTGCACTAACAAACCCACCAAATTAACAATCACCAAAACCCCAACCAAAAACCCACCAACAACAATCTTCGTAAAGACCCCATAACTATATCCACCGTTCACGACCACATATCCAAAAGTCCCCGCAATAACCCAACAAACAGTTAAATACGCAAAAACAAGAGCCGAAGCCATACGAGTCCTTCCCTTAAGCAACTCATAGCTCTTCTTCATAGCCGTAAACCCATAAACAGGCTCCAAAACAGAGATCACACTAGCCAAGTGCCAAAGCGCAGTTATATACACATGTACAACGAGGAAAAGCACGAATATGACAAGCGAAGCGAAAAGCAGCAATAGGGCATTACTGGTATCGAGGGCAACGATCAAGACAACCAAAAAAGCAAGCAGTAGCGAGTTGTAAACCACCATCATCAAAGCAACCCACAAGAAGGTGATAAAAAGACGCTTAAAAACCTGGGGAATCGCAGACATAGTGTTGGAGAAGGAGACGGGCTTTGATGTGTAGAGAGATGCAACAGTGAAGACAACAGCAGCTGTGGATAGGAGAGAGAAAGCGAAAAGAAAGATGAAGTAGCAGAACTGAAACACGAGGAGCAGAGTCCAATCATGGCGGGCAACATTGGGATCGAGAAATGGGTGGTTTTCGAGTTGTGAAACAATAGGGTGGGTGAAGAGAGAGTGGGCTAAGATTGCAAAAGACAGAGGGAAGATTAAGGTTAGGGTTATGAGATAGAAAGTTTTGGGAGATTGTTTTGGGATTGAGACAGATTCTCTGAGGATGTCGGGTATGGTTAAGAACTGGAGCTGTTCCGGAGCTAGATCCATAAAGAACTTGATCTGAAACTGAAATAGAAACAAGACACGGGGAAGGGAAGCGAGGAAGGTTGGTAATAGATCGACAGAGAGAAGAGATTGTGATCTAATTAATTAGATTTGTTGCTTAAAGAAGAGAAAAAAAAGGGATAGAAGCAGTTAGTCAGAATAAGATGAGCAGCTGACCGACTTTGGTTGCCATCATGGGCTTGGGCCTCTTTTCTTATGTTCTGCTGTATTTTTGGTTTGGACTGCCACGTGCTCTTTCCCAATGGCTTATATGTATGCTTATTTTATAAGGCAATAACCAGTCGCCTTTTCCTTCCCAATTTCTAACAGTAGTAGTCCATTGATTTGTGACGCACTATGGTAAATGATTTGTGACGCACTATGGTAATTATGAGTAGGACTTGATTAGGGCCTTACTACATAGCATTTTAACGTAAAGAAGACATACGTAATTTCAGTGTATAAAAAGATAAAAAGGTAATGTAATAAATGAGAACAAAGTTTCCATGAGAAATGAATTTATTGCCTTAATAACCATGTGTTGTTCAAAAGTTGCTAAAAAAATTCTGACATATAAAAATTAGCAAAAAAAACCCTGAGTTGAAATTTTATTAACTCACCGCCCCTTAAACAAATCTGGTCAACAAATAGACTTGAAAAGTCTATTTTACCCTTACACTTAAAAAGTCTTTGAGTTTCTTGTTTTCATTATCCAACAAACCATCGTTTTCTTTCCTTCTTGCTGCCGCAATCCCTGTTCTTTCCCTCTAGGGTTTCTCTCTCCTAGATCTCGTCCACTCCTGGCTACTTTTTTCCTTCGATTCTTTCACGATTCCAGCCTCCCAGTCTTTTGCTGTGTTTCTGTTGACGAGTTTGTTGTTTCTTACTACGTTACCGAGGCCCTTGGTGCTTTCGTGCACTGTTCCTCTTTTGGTGGTCAGACGCGTTTGTTGACTTGGTCTCGCCCGACTGAGCACTTTCTGCCGACTTTGAGCCCCTAGCGCCGCACTGCTGGGGTGCTTGTCTTCGGGCGTACTCTTGCGGCGGGGTGCGATTCCGATGCCCCATGGGAAAAAAGAAACCTAAGGAGTCGAATGCTTCCGACGCCCCCCAACCATGGTGGGTGAGAGCTCGAAGCCTGGCCCTGTCCGTTCGAAGGTCCCCAGTGTGAAGCCTTCCCTGTTGTCCCAAGTCCTCAAGGGCCATGCGAAACCTACTTCTGGTGGCGGCAAAACAACATCTTCGGTGGATGTTACCCGGAAGGCAGATCTGAAAAAATCTGGCGCCTCCCTCAAAACCGGTAAGGGTATCACTAATGAAATCCTTTCTGATGAGGTATATGCTGATGACCCCTCTTCGGAGGAGGATGAAGAACTTGAAGATGATATTGTTCTGGGTAGTAACGATACTGTTGACCCTGAAACTTCTGATGAGGAGTCGACTGCAGATAAGTTGCTTGATAATTTGCCTCCTCCTTCTCCTGGTCCCCAAACGAAGGATGGGTGCACGGCAGATACTGTCCAGGCGAATGGTGGCTTGGCCAGCCCTCACGGTACGCCTTCCAAACCTTCATTTGCTAGTCTCTTCCGTAACAACCGAGCCTTGAACCAGGGCATGCAACTTGAACAAGTGCCGGTGGAAGCTGAACTTCCCATGGGATGTTGGGGTTAATGGTAACTACTCATAACCTTGGAATGTTTCTAAATGTTACTCTGTTATTGTGAATCCAATTCTGGTTTTTTCTCATTTTCTGATTACACCGAATCCTAGGCATGCGGGTCGGCGACAAGAGAAGATTGACGATACCACCATCTATGGGGTATGCAGTACTGCTTCTTACAACATTCTTAACACTTAGCTCATCCTTACTGTTACTTGGTAATTTCTCTCTCTGGTAAATCCCTGTCGTTGTTTTACTTTATGCAGCTATGGATCTGAAGGTGCTGGTAAGAAGATACCACCAAATTCGTGGCTGGTGTTTGATGTTGAGTTGGTGAATGTACGCTGAACTGGAACATTGGGAAACCTTTAGTGCTAAGGAACCAGTGGATACAGATGGACTTGAAAAGTTGGTCTTATAGCCTTGTTTTTTGATTTTTTTGTGGTTAGATAGTAAATGTTCACCGTCTCCATCAGCTTTAGATCGAAATTTCGTGGTAGGTATTGAGTGAACAGAAGTTTTGGTAGAAAAGTTGGAGTCTTTTCGATCAATTGAATCATGAACAGTTCATGTCTGTTGTTGGACAACATACGAAGACAGACGGGAGTGTTTGGAGATTGACCGAGACCAAAGTCTTCCAAATCCAGTATGGATCATTTGGTTTTATTTTCGATTTTTGTTTATCGGTTTTGGTTTATACTTTTTTCTATTTTTTAAAAAATTATTTATTTGTCAATATAAATATAATTACCAGTTTTTATTAATATTAATAAGTGTAACTTAAAATAAATTAATTAAAAAATAACTATATAACCTTATTTTTAAATTTTTATGCAATAAAATTAAACAAAATTAAAATACCTATTAAAATAAGAATTTGTAAATTATATTTATTCATTAGGATTTTATTTTTAATTATTGAAACTAAAATAATTCATGTTTAAAATTATTTTATTGTAAAACATGTATTAAAAATATTTTAAACTAAAAAATATCTATATATAATAATTTATTAATAAATACGAACCTTTTTCAAAAATAATTTGTCATTTATCTTTCTTTTTAATTTGTCAAATAACACAGGGGTACAGCAATTTTGTCCAAGAGAAAAAGAAGAATTAAGGGTATTATGGTCATTTCACAGGCAAATAGGCTATAAAATTCGCAGTCAGCGCGCGTGAAGGAACAACACACGGCTAAGGGTTTTTTTTGCAGCAAAATTGAAAACATAAGGTTAATAAAGTAACATTTTATATCTCAGGGTTTAATTAGCTACTTTCGTATAATACAGGGGTCACTACAGCAATTTTGTCGCGATAAAACTTATTGAAAAAGAACATTTTTAACTTACTCAAAAGAAAGGGATAGAGGATCGAAGGTTGCGTTGAAGAAGAGAGTCGCTTAAAGGTTGGGAGATGGAAGAGCCTCTTTCGCGATAGAGAAGGATAAATTTGTCCTCAAGTCATGACATTTATTCACAACTTGCTCAGAATAGATAAAGATAGGGGAATGATTGCTTTAGGTATTCTGCAAATTGAAAGAATATCAAAACCTAAAAATTGCCTATCTTGTATCTTTTTCTTAACCAAACAAAGTAATAAGTTATTACTAAAAATAAGAGAGGAATAGAATAGTTATTCTTCTCAATCTAACATATCATTAGTGGATGATTTTTTTTTTTGGATATAAACTAGATCTGGCATTAATCAAAGGTGGGGTAATAATCCTAAACTTAAACAGGGGCATACAAATAAGAGTGTCGAGCTAATTAGTAAACTTCGACATTGTAATACCGACTTACCCAATGCACTGAAAAATCAGTTTTACGCTTGAGAATACTTAAACAATCGTCTATAATTTTATCAAAATCAGAGTCATCCATAGGTGATTGAAGAGAGTAAAATACTTCCTGGACATCCAATGCAATAGAGCACAATCCTTGTAGGTGCTGATCAGCTCAGGACAAAAAAGATCTACAAGCAATAGCTTATACTTGCTTTTATCATAAACACCTTAGTTGAAGACAAGAGCCTGAAGTCCATTTATACATAGGCCATGATTGACTTACCAACAACATAGCTTCTGCCAATCCAGGATTTCACAAGTTTATGTCCAAGCGTAAACTCTGTATTTTCTACAGTTTTGGGCCAAGGTGAAGAAAATATATAAAGCCCACTAAAAGAAAAAAAAAGAATCCAACTTTAACAAAACAACTCAGCCCATAAAGTAACTTAAAACAGAGCAATATAAATAAGAAGACAGTGGATGGATATGTAGAAACTCAACGAAAAAGCTGTCTTCTCCTTCTTCCTGTCCGTCCTTTTCCTGGAGAAACGGTCAATTTGACTTCTTTCTAGTGATGACCATCGTATTCGTGGTTACCAAAAACATCAGAAACTGGTGAAGCACTTGAATTCCATAGAAACATATGAAGATCTTTGCCACCATCCTCAGGCTTCAGGTGAGCTTGGGCGCCATTGGGCTTCTTAGCACTGGTATTAAGAGTAACAATACCCCTGGAACCCGTCGGTGAAAACATTCCTGGGTTTAGTGTTGGATAATGAGTTGCACCACCTTGATTGTGGTAATGGAACCTTGTCTTGTTACTGATTCCACTTTCTTCTTCATAATTAGACGGCCTTGGTGTTGGTCCTCAGGACGCTGATAGACCATAGACATCAGAAGCGCCAAAGTTCGAGTTTCTACCAGCAGCCATCATTGAGCTACAGTCAGTGTGGATAAAGCTAGATCCTTTTGGAGTTGGATTTCTTGAGGCTTACAAAGAGTAAATTTCTGCATTGGTTAGGTTTGATGGCCTTGGAGTTAAGGATAGTCCTTGAGACCTTCTTGAAAAAACATCTGATCTCTGGCATTGGATTTTCGCACTGTGACGTGAAATTTTCCATCTTCTTTGATTTCTGCTTCAGTTTGCAAAGATGCCTACCATCAAGTGACATGATGCCAGGATCCATATGGGATTGAGACAATAAGCAGTATCTGCGAACAAGCTTGCACTTGCAGTCCCCGAAGCACAATAATCTTAGGGTCAAAAATAATCTTTTTGCCCAGAAAAATAAGAAAAAGAGGATAAAAGGGCGAAGTAGAAGACAATTTTAAAAAAATTTAAGTTTTGTTACAGGGGAAAAAAGAGAATGAAAAATTTTAAGGGTAAAATTGGAATTTAATTCTTAAAAGAGTATTTTCTAATAATAAAAACAAATGAGGATAAAATAAGATTTTT
>JANIHZ010000210.1:37036511-37050110 GCA_027478365.1 Erythroxylum rufum | reverse complement strand
GGTGCCATCTGAATTCCCGAGTGATAGGAATTGTTGTAAGCAAACTCAATCAAAGGTAGGTGATCATCCCACGAACCCTTAAAATCCATAACACAAGCTCTCAACATAGCCTCCAAAGTCCGAATTGTCCTCTCCGATTGTCCATCAGTCTGAGGATGGAAAGCCGTACTGAAATGCAACTTAGTTCCCATAGCTTCCTGTAAGCTTACCCAAAATCTCGAGGTAAACCTCGGATCCCTATCCGACACTATCGAACTCGGAATCCCATGAAGTCTGACTATCTCATCCACATATTTCTTAGCCAAAGCACTTAACGAATCTGTCTGCTTAATTGGCAAGAAGTGTGCTGACTTGGTCAGCCTATCCACAATCACTCAAATCGCATCATGTCTCCTATTGGTTCTTGGCAAGCCCATCAGGAAATCCATCGTGATCTTTTCCCAATTCCATTCCGGAATCGACAAAGGCTTAAGCTTACCTGAAGGTCCTGGTGCTCAGCCTTAACTTGCTGGCACACTAAGCATGTACTAACATACTCTGCAACATCCTTCTTCATCCCTTTCCACCAGAAATGCTCTCTCAAATCCCTGTACATCCTGCTGCTACCTTTAATAAGGATTAAATATCTACACACGAAGCTAATCTTTTGACCATATCTTTTAATACTAGATATTTGAAAGCTATTATATTTGCTCTTGTCTCTAATAAGGCTCTAGGAATTAATGATCTTAATGCCTTTTTCTTTTAGAAAAACTTGCCTTAAATTAAGATATTAGCTACTGAGGGATTTTTTAAAAAATTTTGGTAGGGAAAAATGTTAAGAAAATTGAAAGAGACCTTTATTTGCCTTATACCTAAAGTACATACTCGTAACTTAATGAATAATTTAGACTATTTTCTTAATGCAATACCATACATATAGTTATCTCCTTATTATTGCTAACAAACTTAGAACAAGATTGACTTAATTGGTTATTCCTTCTTAAGGTAACTGTGTTAAAAGAAGACAAATTGGGGATAACATCCTAATAGCACAAAAACTTTTAAGAACTATAGTAGGAAGCAATATAGCAAGAATTATGCTATAATGATAGCTTTTCATAAGGCTTTTGATTTATTAGAATATAATTTCATCTTAAACTCTTTGCAAGCTTCTAGGTTCCCTACTAAATTCATTAACTAGATAAAGCAATGTATTACCACAGCCTCCTGTGGTATTCTAATTAATAAAGAACCATCCAATCTTATAAAAAATGTCAAGGATTTGAGGAAAAGTGATCCTTTTCAGTTTACCTCTTCACTCTAAGTATGTAGCTCTTAAACAAACTTATTGAAAATGTGATCAACCAAGATAAGAAGTTCAAATTCAACTCAAAGTATAAAATATTGAGAATAACTAACCTTTCTTTTACGTCTAATCCTCTTCTCCAAAGATGATCTTGACTTAATTAATGCTCTCATGGCTGCTCTATACACCTTTAATAAGCTTTCAGGTCTCTCCATCAATAAAGAGAAAAGTCAACTATTCATATCCTCTACTGCTTAGGGCTTATCCAACTGACTTAGTTTCACAATAGGTTTGAGAGCCTTCAAGACCCCTTTTCCTTACTTAGGAATTCATATCTCCTTTAAAAGACTCTCCTATTTTGAATTCCTTCCTCTAATAGAAAGGATAAACAAAAGAATTACAAGTTGGTGCAATGGAAGCTTGTTTCTTACAAGAAGAATTCAACGAGTCCATTCAATCCTGAATAGCCTCCATGTATACTTGTCTTTTCATGTAATGTTTCCTATTAACATTTTTAAGACCGTTGAACATCTTATAAGGAGATTTATATGTTAGGAAACACTGTCACCAAATCAAATGGAAAAGTTAAATGAAGTGACTTGTGCTTGCCTAAAGAGGAAAGAGGGCTGGGTACCTAGCCAATTAGAATCACAAATAAGTGCAAAAAATCAAGAGAATAGGGGGGATGCTAATAAGCAAAAGCTTTCTTTGGGTCAGAAGGATACATGCATACCACTTAAGAAGTAATAGCTTCTGGTGTATAAGCCAAAATATAACTCTTTATGGTCTATGATCCATATCCTTAAGCACAAGGAGAAGGTTATAATGGAATTCTCATGCAATAAAGCTCCTGTTATGTTTTGGAATGACATTTGGACCAATGATGGTCCTATAAGAAGAATCTCTGAACTCTCCCATCTTCAATGAAAAATCTTTGAAGTGGCCTTAGTTAAAGAGGCCTTAACATCAAACTCATTAACTTTCAACCTTAATTGTCATCTTATTCCAAAATAGAACGATTGCATTAGATGGAATAGGCATCACTCAGGTTTGTTCTTAAATGCCTCCTGGAAAGAATGGATGAGAAATTATGCTCCTAGAGTTATATGACACAAACTTGTTTGGTTCAAGAATTATGGAAGGATTAAGCACTCTTGATAGACTGAAAAGATTCCTCAATATATTAGACACCTTTGTACTTTACAAACAAGATTCGTAAATAATTAAGCACCTCTTTTTTAATTAAAACTTCTCCTTTTATTTAGTATAAATTCCAATCGTTATGTAAATATCTCTTCTTCATATCTGAGTTGGTAAAGTTTGCTTGCGTGATAAGCAAAAGAAGAAGGATGTGGACTAATTTATGTTTAAAACATGGCTCAGTAACATACATCCTACGAAGAGAAAGAAACCAATTTTTTTTTTTTTGGGGGGGTTGATGTTCAGAAGGAATTCCTCCTTTATGAGTTGATTGAATCTATAATAATGCATGTAACAAGTCACCATATTCACTTAGAATGTAGTCAGGTCTTGGTTGAAAATTGGATATTACTACCTATAGAGCTAACTCAAATGGCACAAAACTAGGCTTCTTTAAAATGTAATGGTCTTGTTAGAAGCCTTAAATAACATCTTCATCTTCTTTCATCTGGGCTAACTCCTAGCCTCTAAGTTGCTGCTGGTTTAGAGGTCTTAATTGGTGTATCATGAAGAACAAAGCACGCGTTACAGCTTGTGCTTTGTTTTTACTAAACTCCTTTATTTCTTAAATACGATTTCAATTTCTTGAAAAAGGAAAAAATCAATCAATAAAAAGAAAACTCGAGCCATGGACCAATTAACGGCCCCAACGGACTTGGTAAATGAAACGCTGTAAACTAGCGTCGTGCATTTCAATCTCTCGTTCCTGCTCCAAACAAACAATCGCAAGTAGATCCAGGCAAGTCTTCCGTGAGATCTCGCGCTTGACATATCTTGGCCATCCCCTTCTTTTCATTCCTCTCTCCCCCTCTCAGTTACTCCCATTCTTACTTCACTCTGTGATTGGCTACATTATCTACCCCTAGTTAAATTCATTTCGAGATCCTAGTAATTTCATTATGTTATTGTTGTAATTCCATTCGGACGTATTAGAATTTGCGTTCGAATTTGAGATTCCAAAGCTGGGGTTTATTTTCTGCAATCTAACGCAAAATTAACTGTTTGACTTTTGGTAACTAGATCGATCCGGGATTAGATGAATCGTGTAGTTTACTAAATTGCTTCAATGTAGTTGAATCAATATGTTCAGCGGTTGAGATCCTGGAGTCTGCTTTAATTCCCTATGTGTTTTTGACGTTTGTTTATTTGTTTAATCTTTGTTTATTTTAATTTGCTATGCTGACGGGAACTCTCCCTTACTAGGTGGTGATTTCCAGCGCTTTTGTTGGTTCACTAACCAGTCAAGATGGTAGAATCTTCTTTTTTCCTATTTTTTTGTAAATGTTTGTTTTTTGTATTAAACTTTTACATAAATGTAGGTTGTGCTCGCCGCATCCATTGTAAGCAAGTCTGGAAAAGGTGAGGCTTTTGAGGTCTTAATTTTCAGATTGACATAATAATGGTTGCATATGAGTTGGGAGACAAAATGGTGTCTGTCTTTATCAGCTGTCTGCCCTTTTTCTGATTGTTCTTTTGAAAATTTTTCACTAATTATTTGTTTGTCGGTTATTCAAATGATTAGTATCACAACATTATGAGGACTAGCATTTCATACAACTAGCCATGGACCAGGATCTAATTCGTTTGGGAAAATTGTTCCAGTTGGATGTTTTCTTGAGTTGATTTACCTGAAACTTTCCATCTACTACAGTGATTGTCTCGAGGCAGTTTGTGGATATGTCTAGGATAAGGATTGAGGGCCTCCTTGCCGCCTTTCCTAAGTTGGTTGGCACTGGAAAGCAACATACATATGTGGAGACTGAAAATGTGCGGTATGTTTACCAGCCAATAGAGACTTTATACTTGCTTCTTGTGACTAATAAACAGAGCAACATTCTCGAAGATCTGGAGACTCTAAGGCTGCTTTCTAAACTTGTATCCTTCTTATGCTTTATTACCATAACTAAGTTTCATTTCTATGTTGAGTTTCTTAAATATTTGCTGGATGCATTGCAGTTGATTTGACTTCATGCAATTCAACTTTCTTCGCAATTTAGTTCTCAGTCTTCATTGTTTTACATCTCATGAAGTTTATCGACTTTTCTTGTGTGTTATTTCTTTATTAAACTTTGGGATGGATGATGACTAGCTCCCTCGGGTATCTGTGTGGCGATGCAGCTTAGGCATTTAGTTGATTCCTTAAGTGTTTTTAGGTACCTGAATACTCCTTGTCGCTCGATGAAGAGGGTATTTCCAAGTCAGCGTTTGAGTTGATATTTGCTTTTGACGAGGTCATTTCCCTTGGGCACAAGGAAAATGTGACTGTTGCACAGGTTAAGCAGTACTGTGAGATGGAGAGCCATGAAGAGAAATTACATAAGCTGGTTCTGCAAAACAAGATCAATGAAACCAAGGATGTTATGAAGCGCAAGGCCAGTGAAATTGATAAAAGCAAGGTATTTTGTTATTTATCTTTTGAATTTTGATATGATAGCAATTCATTGAAAAATGCCTGTAAGGTGGGAGACTTCTTTATGTTCTTAATTTCCTGCACATGTTTCATTTTTTTGCAGATTGAAAAGAATAGAGGTGACAAAGGAGGTTTCATGTCCTTACAGTCAATGGGTTCAGGAAGAATTGACAGTGGCTTTAGTGATTTGAACATCTCTACTACTGGAAGTGGCTTTGGAAGTGGCTCAGGCTTTGGATTGACCCCTGACCTTGACTCTTATTCAAACAACTCTAAAGGTTTGTGAATGTTTTCATTATAGGAAATTCTCAAATTTCTTCTAGTTTTTGGTAACTATTGGAACTCTGCCTAGGTTCTTGCTATAATTATTAATTTTCTGGCTTTTCTTGAGAAAATATAATTCATGAGATTATGTTGTCTCAGCATATAATTTCATTGGTATCTTTACGTGAATAATAGTTCTTTCATATGATTACCTGTGTGTAAGAAAAGAAATGACTTTGACTAAATGCTGTGGGCTATTTTAGGTCGTCAACCTTCAACTGCCACTGCTCCTTCTAAAGGCCTTGGCATGCAGCTTGGGAAAACCCAAAAGACAAACCAATTTTTGGAGTCCTTGAAAGCGGAAGGTGAAGTGATTCTTGAGGATGTGCAGCCGAAGGCAGGAAAAACCAAATCAGTTGCTCTTCCACCAACTGATCCCATTACTTTGACTGTTGAGGAAAAACTCAATGTAACCCTGAAAAAAGATGGTGGAATGAGTAACTTTGATGTTCAAGGGCAGTTGTCCCTTCAAATTCTTAATCAGGAGGATGCACTGATCCAAGTCAAGGTTTTCCTCTTTTGCTGTTTCTGTCTCTACCTCTGTGCGATTTCTTGTGCAATTTTGTCTTGAATTTCTTGTACAAGGTCTGAAAACAATTTCAGTTGGAGCTTTTTGAGGTATCTTTTATCTTAAAGTTCTTTTTTGAAACTCAGATTGAAAGTGGGGATGAAGCAAGCATTCTTTTCAAGACACATCCCAATATGAACAAAGAGTTATTTTCCAATGAAAATATCTTGGGCCTGAAGGATCCAAATAGGCCTTTTCCCACAGGTCAAACTGGTGATGCATCAGGGGTTGGTCTTTTGAAGTGGAGAATGCAAACTACCGATGAGTCAAAAGTTCCATTGACAAGTGGGTCCTACATACTATATTGTTTGCTTAATGTACACTTTTTTCAGCTTGCATGTTCTAAAATGTCTGGATTATATGTTTCAGTCAACTGCTGGCCCTCGGTCTCTGGAAATGAAACTTATGTCAATATTGAATATGAAGCTTCATCCAAATTTGACCTTCGAAATGTTGTCATCTCAGTACCTGTCCCTGCGTTGCATGAGGCACCAAAGGTCATTCAAATTGATGGGGAATGGAGGTAAAAATTTAGGATATACTATAACAAGGTGAATATGAAATTGGGATCAAGAGATTCATCATTTGTCTTTCTTCACTTTTTTCTCTCTGTGTGGGGGTGATAGAGGGGCCTGATTAATTCATTGGATAGTGATTCTTCTTATAGTCTTTCACCATTTAATTGATGAATATGCAGAGTTGTTTAGAACAAGTATGGTGTATTTTCTTTTTCTCTGTTTTCAAATATTAACTCAAGTATACAGGTGCAAGTATTGTCTGTTTTACTCTGGTTATGATTGAATCATCTCGAAGGTGAAAGCATAAATTTTCCATGATCTTGTTTATGTGCAGTAAACCTGGGAATATGTCTTGACTTCCAGGAATGTTGAGTTTGTAAAGAAAATAACATGAAGATCTCTTTTCCACATATGATATACACTAACCTGTTAACACCTTATCTTTTATTATTTATTAGGTGGTAACTTCCTCATGTTTGCTTCTTGTTAGTTAAAACACGTATTCTATATATTGATACTCTTTGGACCTTTAGGTATGATTCGAGAAATTCCTTCCTGGAGTGGTGCATTCTTCTCATTGATGACACTAATCGGAGGTCAGCAGCTTGAGTGCTTTAAAACTTTGTATTTACCATTTCCTAAGGTTATTTATGAAAACACTGCTGGAAAACATATGTTGCAGTGGGTCGCTGGAATTTGTTGTGCCTCCAGCTGATTCTTCAGCATTCTTCCCTATTTCTGTTCAGTTTTCAGTTACTAGTACGTACAGTGGCTTAAAGGTGTGCTTCCTTACATCTTTTGAACTTCACATACTGAATATACGAACCACAATCACACTTAAATTCTGTATCTTTCATAAAGAAAAGGCATTTTTGTCAGGGTACTCAATATGTTTATCAACTTTGAAAGCTAAAATCGGAGTTACATGATTATTCTTGGCTGCTGTTTATAGGTGTTTCTTTGTTGCAGGTTAACAATGTCATACCCCTTAAAGGTGGACCTGCTCCAAATTTTTCACAAAGGACACAGTTGATCACTGAGAATTACCAAGTTGTTTGAGCAATATCAACTTGCATGTCCCAGATTCTGAGTTATATTTAAATGGACAGTCTTAGACATTTCTTTCATGCTGATTTATTAATTACATGGAAGGTTCAGGGCGTGACTTGTTATGTGGGTGTTAAACGGGAGAAACAATAAACCTTCTGCTTTCTCAATTTGAGAGAGCTGAGAGAGAGTTGTTCTTTTTCTATAACCTGTCATATTTCTGTTAAATGAGAAAAAGAAAGCTTTTTACACAAGTTGTACGTATCCTTAATCCCATGTCTATATCTATTGCCTCTTATGACCGTCCCTGTTCATGGAATACTTGAGTATCAATTGTACATAATCCTTACAGTGAATGCTGCTCAGTAAATTGCTTTTAGTCGCTGTAGAGAATGGAAAATTTTGTACTTGCGGCCGCCTCTTGTTCAACATACGAGGGCGGAATGTGAAAACTAGTTACGGAATACAAGACAAAAGGGTCGAGTACTAGAATATCTATACAAGCCTAGTTAATTATATTATTTTAATAAATCAAATAATCTTATCTTTATATAAATTATTTATAAAAGTAAAAATAAATTTAAATGATGTATCATATACACACATATTATTACCCAGAATCTCATTTATATGATATAAAGTTTAACCACGCAAGCAAGATTTATGAAATATCTTAATTTATTAGTTTAAAATTCAAATGAAGCGTAGAAGTTAGAACTTTAAATGAACTTATTAGTTTATCTTCTCATGTAATTTAAGCTAAATAATTATTTAATTAAACTTTGAAAAAGAATAGTGATTAAATTGCCTGGTAAGAATTTAGTTGGCACTTCTAGTTTTGCATTAAGTAAAAACAAAATAAACAATTTAAAGTAAGAATACATTTTTAATATTTCTTTTTTTACGAATAGGCCTTAAGCCTCAAAGTTAATATATTAAATTGTATTATTATTAAATATTCATAAATTAGTTTTTAACATATTAAAATTTAATAATAGATTTTCTAAGATTATTAAAATTGAGTAATGCGCTCTTAACTATTTTTAAAAACTTCTTGGTGGGAGAGTTCTTCAACTCAGAGGTTCGTCTAACTCATTTCCTTCTCTAAAGATGGAACAAGCTGAGAAACCTAGTTTCCAAACTGAACTCTGCTTCTATAACCTTGGACTTGGCTCCTAAACTCCCTCCACCGACTAGTTCTGTAACCTTGGCTCGCTTACTCACCAATATAGTGGCAACTCCTTTACCAATAGTGAAGCTTCAACTTTTATCAACTTTCCTTTCCTTTCGGTTAATGCACCTATCTCTCTCTTTCCATCCTCCACTACAAGAAAATTACAAATTACCGATAGTAAAAATACCGTAAGTAATTAGCGATGAAAATCAATTTTCGTTGATAACATTGTCGAAAAAATTTTATTTTGCAATGGACAATATTCGTCGATAAAGTTTGAGGGAAATTATCTCGACAATTTTTCGATGGAATATAGCGACAGAAGAGCGATATCTGTCGGTAAATTAGGCGGGAATACTTAGCGACATAAATAAGTGCCGGAGTATACTGACATGACTGGATTCCGTTGGTGATTTACCGATGGAATAACGATTCCATCGGTAAAATTAAAACCTAAACGTCATCGTTAACTTTGTCTAAAATGACAATGATATCATTTAGTTTAACACCAAACGACGTCGTTTTTGTTAAACGTTAAACCTACCTACAAACACTACCCCCACCCCCCTCGTCCATCCTCATTTTCTCCTCTCTCTTTTCTTCATTTTCTCCTCTGTCGCCGTTATGGTTGGTGGTTCTCTGTCGTCCATCGTGCGTGCTTCGGTTTTCTCGCTATCTGCCCTTCTTTGCGTCCATATTCTTCCATCGTGTGCCATCATCGTTGTCTTCATTTAATCATCGGTTATGGTAAGTGGTCCATCTTTTATTGTTTTTTACAACGTCATTGGTTTTTTTTACTGGGTTTTGTGTATTGCTTTGTTTGTATTGGTTTTTATTTCTGGTTTGATTATATGGGTAATCATCGGTTTTTTGTATTAGGTTGAGGTACTGGTTTAATCATCAGTTGAGGTACTAGTTTAATCCATGTTTTCTTTGATTGTAACTTCACAACAAAAAATTTGGAAAACTATGCAATATTCATTCCTCTTGAAAAGATTTGTCATGAATTATGAAGGTTTCATAAACTAGTTATAAGTTGACCACGATAGTTGAAGGTAACTTGATTATTTATGTTATTAGTTTCAATTTATGCATCTATAAGATATGGAAGGAGAGGAATCATATGTGCTTTAGGGGAGTGAAGAAACATAAGTAGTATATCCTGGAGGAGTGTATACAATAGAATAAAGAGAAATTGTTTCTTAGATAAGATGCACGTAGTTGTCATCCTAAAATTGCTAACTCTTAGAGAATAAAAGATGAATCCTAAGACTATCCTGGATGCTAGATGCTGAATGAAATTGATATAATTTTATTAAACCATTTATTATTGTGATTCAAAGCTTAAGTTATTGATGTGTTTGTTAGCGGTTGGTTTTTACACCTAATTAATTAGGAATGAATGATTGTAATCCTAATGTAATGTGTAGCATTATCAAGCTTGTTGCTTCTCGTGTAGTTGGTTCCTTGAACTTCAGCTTGTACATTTCCCTCCTTATTTTCATTAATTCATTTTAACTTTAAAAATTTTGTTTAAATGGAATGAGTATGTCCTCAATTAGTGCTTTAATTTTTGTAGAAATAGATTTAGGCTCAGAATATGCAAGGGATTCTAGAAAAATTAATAGATTTTAACAACGTAGACTTGTCACAAATTATTTTTTAATTTCTCATATTGAGTTATTATTGACATGGTTAACCATATAGATATATACTAAACAATGTTCCTTGAGAAAATTGTTCATCAATATGTTTAGGCATATGATCATGTACCAATGCAGGTTGTTTAGGAAAGTCCTTTTACACAATTTTTAAACACATGTACTAAATTGTGTCCTTAAGAGAATCATTCATGAACATAGTTTAACAAATGGGTGTTTTCCATCCATGTTCCTTAATAAAATATTTCATGAACATAATTTGGTATACAAGCATGCACGAAACCAAGTTCTTTAAGAAAATGATCTACAAGCATGATCTAGTACTTGCCTATATTTTTCTTATGTGATTGTATAAAACATATGAACATAATCCAATTAGCAACTATGTTAAAATCCATATATCTTCTTAAGCAACATACTAAATTTATTATAAGTCTAACTAAAAATTTTCTTTATGAAAGCTAGTCTTATATTTTGTAAGGAGTAGTAGTATCTTTTGTTATATATTTTGTAAGGAGTAGTAGTATCTTTTGTTAAGTGTATTGGTGTTTTTTAAATATGGTAATGGTATTTTCAATCTAAGCACATGGTATTTGCAAAATTAAGTAATGATACTTTTTTATACAATGTGGTAGTATTTTTTTCATATGGTGGTGGTATTTTTTTATAATATAATGATGTTAACTTTGTTGTAGTATTGGTACTTTTCTAAAAAGTGGTAATATACCTTATTTAAGGTGTTAGTATTTTCTATATGGGGTTATGATATTCTCAAAATAGAGTCATAATGCATTATGCTTTCTTTACTACCCATTGATATTGATTTGGATAATTGGTGAACTACTATATAGAATATATTTAAAAACTCTTATAATCAATATATACTTTAGAGGTAACTCTATAGAGATAATATTGTCAAATATTATTTTGATACTTAGATGTACCTTGCCAATAAATTGTACTATATTGCTTCAGAATCATGGAATACTTCACAGTTCACAGATAAAGTTTTTGAAGATTTTGCTTTAATTTGACATCATGATTGCTATCTCAAGGTCATGAGCAAGATAGTTCACTTTCTATCACTTAAGTTACCTTGATAAATAGGTAATGTTTTATCATTTTGCATCAAAACATTCCTTAAACCAACTCTAGAAGCGTCTCATCTTTAGAAGGAAGGGATAAAATTGTCACAATAATAAGGCTCTATTTCAACCTCTAAAAGCTTTCTTCATATCAATCACTCTAACTAAATTTGACATTGTTTATGATTAAGCCTAGTTAATTATGCAATAATTATTGAAAATTTCTAAATAAATCTCTTGTAATACCTTATTTTTCCTAAGACACCTTTTATCTTTATGTCTTATAATTTTGATCAAATTGATTTCTAGATTACAAGTTCATTTACATTTTGTGAGATACTTAAAGCAATCGTTATTGTACTAAATTTCTTTACGAAGTCGTTGTTAACCAAAATGAAATATTGGATTTGACTTAACTCAGAATCTTCGTTGCTTGAGTATGAATTCTGCTTTATTCAAGTTATTAAGTACCCAAGTTTTTAATACTATTGCTTTACTCACTTCCATGCTTAGTTGTTTGTTTCATCTTTACTCACTTTCATGATTATTTTTCTTTTGCATGTTTAATTCTGCCTACAATGTTCCGATTTCAATTGTTTTGTGCAGGTATTTAACAATTGCATTGGCTTTGTTGGATCCCTTCATCTTAATAAGCTTATCTAATTTCTTCAACAAGGTTTGTACCATGTATCAGTTTCCAAAGTACTTTATTTTTTGTTAAACTGGCATATGTTAATTTGTACATTTGATAAATCTGGTACATCCATTTGACATTTTGGAAGTGCTTTCAAAAATTTAGGTATGCTATTCATGTCCTTTTTTTCAAAATTAAATGTGTTTGAACGTGTTTATGTTGGTGAATGATGGAAAAATACAATGGTCTTTCTATTATTTGGAGATCAATTTGGGTTGCCTACAAATGTTTGATGAAATGTTATTTAGAGATGAAATGTTCAATGAAAGGTGTAAAAGATTCCTTAATTGTTATTTAGGTTTTGAAACAAATAGAGTTAATTGAGGGGATTGATTTAAGGGAGATAAGATTCGGGGAGGATTTGTAAAACTATGTTGATTTAGTTATAATAATTTATGATCAGCTAATAATTTGAAGACTAGAGAAATTGACTATTTATGTTTAAAGATCTTTTTAATGTACTTTAACAATGAATAGAAAATTGGATTTATAATTAACAAACAAATATTTTAAAATTAGACCTAAATTAAAGAAGTGAGTTTGCTAGAGTTTGTATTTTGAAGAAAGAGAAAGATGTTTTAATTTTAGACAAAATAAGATATAAAATAAAAGAAATGGATATTCTTAAAATATTGTAAGTATAGTCTTAAAATATTGTAAGTATAGTCATCATGTGACTAAATAAAAATCTAACTCAATTTTCTAATAAAGAAGAACCTTATGAGCTTTTATACTAAGAAACATCAAGCCAAATAACCAAAAAAAAAGATAAGTCTTGACAAAATTTTCATCTAATTCATTATGAACATTAACCAATACACTAAAACTTATAGTAGCATTAATAAGAGGCCCAAGAAATTATAAACCTACAACTGTAACATGCAACCATAAATTTAAGGACATAACACAAAGGTAAATAATTAACATAATGCTAAATGTAAGAAACCTAATAAAATACTTCATCTAATTATAATTTATTTAATTGAGGGGCCAAAAAGAGAAAACAAAGAAATCCCAAAGATCTTTTCTATTCAAATTCTAATTTATAATTTGAAGATCCATATTCCACTCAACCAATCAAATATAGTACAAATCATTTTGAACAAAGATGTCATGTATAAAAAGCAAGATAAGGCCAATTATATTGCAATAAAACTAAAAAAAAGTCCACATGTCCCTAATTTTGTTGAAACATAAAATGCGTCAAGTTATGTCAATTTACTTGATAATCGTTATTAACAGGGATTAATGTTGAACTATATTTCAGAGTTCAACAAAAATGCTATCAAAATGACATAATACACTCATTAATATGGATTAATATTTTATTTCTTGCAGGTTGTGTTCTGTGTTGAAGAATGTCAATAATTGTCCAACCTCGTTCGTCTTCTTTATAGTTTGCAATTGTCTGTCTATGTTGGACCCCATTTCCGGAGCCCAACGTCCTGAGACATGAACCTTACTGGAAACCCTAACATAACCTCATAACTACATACATGTCTCATAGAGCCATTGGCTCAAGAATCACCCCATTTGGAGGTCGGATGAGAGAATTATGCCCAAAACACTGGACCAAGTTCATTCCCAAAATCAGTTTTGACCTCTCTTGGCGCGAATGCCATAACTTTTT
>JANIHZ010000210.1:36924468-36941427 GCA_027478365.1 Erythroxylum rufum | reverse complement strand
CCAGAGCTATAGCAGCTCCTCAGGGAGAATCCCCGATTCTCACTGCCTACAATCTTACTATTTTTCCTGCCTATGCCCCTCTCTTCTCTCTCCCCTCTCTTCTCTCTCCCCCTTACATAGATCCCCTTAGGTACATTCTGTTATTCTAACTACTTTGCCACCTCAGCATAACTAACTGCCCCTTCTGCCCACGGTTCTTTCTTCTAGAATGCACCTCCTACACTACCGGTTTATTCCTTCTCCTATTGTCCCTCTTATTGTCTAAGTCATCCTCTCCCTTGTAGGGTCTAACAGAATACGAACTAAAAATGAAAACAAAACCTAAATCAGAGAAAGAGAAAAGGAAAAAGAAAAGGAGTAAACAAAATTACCTAACAGCTAAAGACGAAAATGAATGCCTAGAAATCCCTGAGAACGAGAACAAGAATCGAGCTGAACATTATTTGCGAAACCCGAAAACTAGTTGAATCCTAGCACTTATGGTCTTTACTATGACTGCCAATGCCATGAGGGAGAGCGAGTGGATGGCAAAGAGCATATCTCAAGCGTTCAATACACATTCCATGAATTAACCCTAGCTTTTGGAAGGCAAGTGTGCGACAGAATGGTGAAGAGAAAAGTTCCAGCACTACCAAATAGATGAGAATACAAATTAAAAATGAAAAAAAAAACCTAAATCAAAGAAAGAGAAAAGGAAAAAGAAAAGGAGTAAACAAAATTACCTAACAGCTAAAGCCAAAAATGAATGCCTAGAAATCCCTGAGAACGAGAACTAAGAATTGAGCTGAAGATCATTTGCGAAACCCGAAAACTAGTTGAATCCTAGCACTTATGGTCTTTACTATGAGTGCCGATGCCATGAAGGAGAGCAAGTGGATGGCAAAGAGGATACTTCAACTGTTCAGTACACATTCCATGAATTAACCCAAGCTTTTGGGAGGGAGGTGTGCGACAGAGTGGAAGAAATGAATGCCATTAAGGGGAAGAAAAGAATTGAGGCAGAAAGCAAAATTAAAGAAAGATCAGCTCAGCTAAAGATAAGTTTAGACACAGACGTTGGTTTAAATGAAACGAAAACGTCGACGTTTTATTGCGAGACGGAATAAGAAGAGGGTCAATGAGACAGAAGATATGACCCCGAGAGTACGAAATACAGAGAACGGGTTTAGCAATGGCATCCAGCCGGCGCTGGTAGACCAAGTATTCATAGCTGGCCCACTAATGTAATTCCGTGTTTGACGCGCCCAATTATCTAACATGCTGTGCAAAGTTGGGACCTACTGTTCTCCACTTTCGAATTCACAGATTGGCGCGTGTCTCTCACCTGGTAGGCGTATTGGTAAAAGCTAGGCCGAGAATTTTCTGCAGCATAACGACTGGAGTATTAAAGTCACAGACAGCTAAAGCTGAGTGAGCTTTTTGCTTGCTGATTTCCAGGTGCGTTTCTTAATTTCGGTCCGAGTCTTTTGTTTCGTGTTTTCGGGTTTGGATCTTTCTTTTTGTTGCTAGTTAGTTATTAGTTGAGTGATGATCGAGATTGGTGGGTGGTCATTCGGGATGCTGCTCTGATCAGTTTAGCTGTCATAAGCGTGGTTTTCGGGATTCTAGGTGATGATTCTTTTGCTTTTTCGGGTATCGGATCAGGCTTTCTTGAGGTCAGATGATTGAGGTTGCTTTCAGTTGTAAAATATGCTGCTTTGTTCTCGTTGGCGTTTGAGGTGCGCTTTTATGATTTTTCGTTAGTTCTGTGGAGCACCAAATTTAAGAAAAATTAAGTCTTGGGCGTCTGATCAGTTTGTTATTGACACGGGTGTTCTGAATTTTGTGCTCATCTGATTTTGTTGCCGATATAATCTGCCATTCTTTTGGTAGAGCATGATAAGATCTCCGTTTAATGCTTGTGAAGTTGATGGTTTCTTTTTTTCTTATTTTTCTGGCACATCTTTTTGGAGGGGGAGATATATTACATTCTTTCTATTTCTAGTCAACTCTTTGCTTTAAGAATTTCGTAAGTTTTCTAACTTTTTACTGTGTCAATAATTGTGGTTAACCCTTTTCTTTATAAGAAACTTATATCCATATTTGAAGGGCAATCAACAAGGTAATCTATGATGGAAGGTGCTTTCTTTGGTATTTGTAATTAGTTAAGCTCATTTTCAATTTATGCTGCAAACCCTGATGAACTTGTGGAAATTGAATCTTGTGCTTGATATTTTCTGTTGGAATACACTGTTTTTAATTTTCCTAGATATTACTTAATCCATGAAGAGCGCCTGTTTATAATCAGCCTCTATGATTCTTATAGTGATAGTTTTGTTGCTATTTCAGGGATCAACAAGTTCTACCCTAGAAGGATGATATCTAGCAGGCTAAGTTTGCGCTCTGAAATTGTCATGTTGCTCAGATGATATGGCATTCATGGCATCTTACCTTGGTGTTGTAGTTGAACTTTATGGAGATGAAAGTTGGAAAAAGGTATGATGGATCAAGAAAAGACCCTTGAACAAGTTCGATACAAAAATGTGGTAAATAGAAGTGATGGACTAGGTTTGACAGACCAAAGATTAATTCATGATCCATCAACTAATGCAAATGGTAATATACGGCCTCCTGATTATAACATGTTCAGTGGAGCTAGACCTCTTCTTAATTACTCAATTCAGACTGGTGAAGAATTTGCACTTGAATTTATGCGTGATAGGGTAAATACAAGGCAACACTTATTCCCAAATTCTTATACTGATCCTAATAGTGCACCTGGCTATGTGGATCTGAAGGGTATGTTAGGAGTGCCTCTTACAGTTTCAGAAAGTGGTTCTAAGATCTCTATGCTTGGGGCCATAGACCGAGGACATAATGAAGAATTTGAAAGAAAGGGCCTTATTGTTAATGAAGCTCAAAATTATTACAAATCCCTGCAATCTGTCCCTCGGACATCATCATCAAGAAACGACAGCTGTCGAGGAATTCACAAGTTTCCCTCTTCAGGAGTTTCTGATAGCTCAATAAATTTGAAGTTCCTTTGCAGCTTTGGTGGTACAATTCTTCCCCGTCCGAGTGATGGAAAGGTAAGATTTGTTGGTGGTGAGACTCGGATTATCAGGTTAAGCAAGAATATTTCTTGGCAGGAGCTTAGGCAGAAGATATCAGCAATATATGATCAAGTGCATGCTATAAAATACCAACTCCCTGGTGAAGATGTTGATGCATTGGTTTCTGTTTCTAGTGATGAGGATCTGCAGAACATGATGGATGAATGCACAATAATGGGAGATGGAGGATCACAGAAGCCTAGGATGTTCCTCTTCTCAATTACTGATTTAGAGGATCTGCAGTTTGGCTCAGAGAACAAAGATGGTGATTCTGAGTTTCAGTATGTAGTTGCTGTGAACAGTATGGATTTGGGCTCTAGGAAGAATTCAATTAATTTAGCAAGCACTTCAGGAAACGATTTGGATGAATTACTCAGTCTTAATGTTGAAAGGGAGAGCGGTAGGGTTGGTGATGACTTACCTGGTGCTAGCACATCTAATGTGCCTCTATCAATAAGACAATCCTCCCAACCACTTTATGCAGGTCATTCAAGTTCCTACAATTCTACATCACAGCCTTACCAGAACCAAAAGATGCATAGTACCCAGCCGCCAGTATCCTTCTTGCCACTTGTGAGGAACTTCTTAAAGATTGATGGAGAAGGTACCGACTCTTCATCTGTTGTACTCCCGCATAGGTATGGCTCTCAACTCTCTAACCATTTGATATCTGGTGAAAGTTCAGTCTCAATGCTGTCCCAGGGATATCCGATTCAACTGTGTTCTTATTCTAAGGACCCAACTTATGGAAGCTGTCATGTGCAAAATGTGGAAGCATACTCAAAAGATGCAAAGCTAAATACAGATAAGTCTAAGCTGAAATTAAATGAACCAAAGAGAAGTCAAGTTCTGGACAAGGAAGCATCATTAAAGGAATTGAAAATGAAACAAGATGGCTACTTCACCAAAATTCAGGAAACTGTAGAGAGTCAAATATTGGAATGTGAGAAGCAGGTTTCCTTAATTCCAAACGAAAATCATGTCCCAACATGTGAATCTAGACAAGAAGTTTCAGCTGTCAATTTAGATCCAGGTATAGGATTACAAATTTTTCCTTTAAAAAGTAACAAAAAGCTGCAGGAAATGAAACAAAATTCAATGCCTTTGGAAGCTGTAAATGATGATAAGAGGAGCGATGAGGATAAACATGCTTCTGCTGGACGAGTTAACCATGGATGTGGTGGCTCGGAGGCTGACCCAACAGACTTTGGCTATCTTGAACCACATTTGGTTCAACGTATTTTCCATTCTGAGCGAATTCCAAGAGACCAGGCAGAATTGAATCGATTGTCAAAATCTGATGATTCCTTTGATCCTCAAGTTATAATAACTCAAGCAAGTTCTAGCCTCTCTCAAACACTCACAGAATTAGTTGATAAATTGAGTGAAGGGAATGCAGCCTCCCATATGGAGCAGTCGTTCTCAACTGCAGAAGCCCATTGTGCGAGTTCTCAGCTTATGGGAGAAGGGATGGCACAGTTTGAGAAGCACAGAGAGTCTGCTGATATTACTAGTAGATTCAATCCTAATGTACTGGAAGGCCATGGATCAAATGGCCAGAAACTGCAAATGGGACCGGTGATGTTCAATTCTCTAGATGACTATGAAATTGCACAAGAGAAAGGTGAAGAAGCAATTTTATTGGTAAATCAAACAGCAAGTCAAGGAATTTTTGATAATCATCATGAGGAATCTGCTTTCCTTCCATCAAAAGTTAATCAGTTTGAAGTGGCTGCAAACAAAGATGATGATGACAATGCTAAGGGAAATGTACAACTTTTGATGTTTACCAAGAACTCAGCCAGAGCTGTTTCTCAAGGAGTGACTGTGGTAGGCATTGTTCCTTCCGAGCAAGGGGACATATCTGTGGACATTAATGATAGATTTCCTCGTGATATAATGTCTGATATATTTTCTGAAGTTAGAAACCACGAGAACCTCCCTGGCATCAGCCCAATAAACGCAATTGGTTTGAGCGTGAACATGCAAAATCATGATCCCAAATGCTGGTCTTACTTTCGGAACAACCTAGCACAAGATCAGTTTGTCAGGAAAGATGTTTCCCTCATTGATCAGGACCATCCAGGTTTCTCATCCTCCATTAGAACTGTTGAAGGGGGAGTAACTGCTGACTACGGCTACCAACATCTGAAGGCTGATGGAGTTGCTGTGCCTCACATTGAATCACGCAATAATTTTGAGGAGGACATTCAGCAAGAAATCTCTGATGACATTGGATCCAATGCTAGGGATTCACGTCATTTGAATACAAACTATGGTGGCTCTGTGCTCAAGGGAAAGGACAGTATGCAGTTGGAAGGATTGAACACTATAGTTCCAGAGTCAGAATATGAGGTAGTTCTCTTTTGTTGTGTAGTTATTTAAAACCTACCAGTGCTTGACCATATTACAAATGCATAACCATTTGATTCTCCTTTTTATCTGCATCAGGATGGAAAGATATTTTTTTCTGAAAAGTGGTGCACCTCTTGTTGATCTTCCTTTGGGAGACTTTGATATCAGTAACTTGCAGGGAAAATGCTTAAAATCTGTGCTTTAGTTTGTGCTAGAAGTTTTTTTAGCTGTACTAGCTTTCGTCCTGAGGATATGAAATTCTAACAGTAACTGGACCAGTTCAGATATCTATTTAAGGAACTAGTTTAATAATTCTATTTGGACAATGAATAGAAGTGTGGAAGGCCCAGTGTAGACCTTACATCTAGATAAAATGGATGTTAGACTTTCAACCTTTAGTTTTAATTTGTGCTTAATTTCCTAAACCTGATTATGTTGTGCTGATCATTACATTAGTGGCCCTGTCATTTCAGAATCCCTGTATATTTTAAGGCATTGGACACAAAAATAAAGTATACTGAAGTGCAGCAATTACAAATACTAATGTACTAGATAAAATTTTTTGTTATTTTTGGTGTTGGTGTTGAGAGAAAAGGATCATCTTGAAGTATTTTGACTTCTCTTCAATTGGTTCTGCTCCCAAAAACAGACTGTCATCAGAACATGCCTTTTAGTTTGATCAGAATCTCTACTATTTCTTTTATTTCGGTTCCTATCGGTCTGGGTTCTTGTTAAATTTCTTTTCCCACTGCCCTCGTCCCTCTCCGATACCAAACTATTTTGCATTTCTAGGTCAGTTCCACTGACATACAGATTAGTTTTTTTTCCTTTCAACCTTTCATGTTATTGCAGATAATAAAAACTGAAGATCTGGAAGAGCTAAGAGAACTGGGTTCTGGCACGTTTGGAACTGTTTACCATGGAAAGTGGAGGGGAACTGATGTTGCAATTAAGCGAATAAAGAAGAGCTGCTTCACTGGTCGTTCATCAGAGCAAGAAAGATTGGTGAGCTTAATTTTGTTCTATTGATTCTTCACTTTATTAAATAATCATATGAAAAGTTGAAAAGGTTTTCTTTACATGTATTTCTATAAACTAGTTTCACCCTGGACTAACAGACTTATATACCTTCTATTTTATATGGCTGAATATCTCAACTTTTTTCTTCATGGACCCGACTTCTGATGCCTAGAAAACTTGTAGTTCTTTCAAGTAATTCTCTTGTTCTCTCTCATGGAGAGTAGATTTGGCATGCCAACCTTGTGTATATAATATAAGAGCATTGGCATCTGAGTTGATTGAGAGATTGGTAGTTCTTGTTTGAGTTAGTCGTTCTGTATTTCTATGTGTTTCAGACTGTTGAGTTCTGGCGTGAGGCTGAGATTCTCTTAAAGGTTCACCACCCCAATGTTGTAGCATTTTATGGAGTGGTGCAGGATGGACCTGGAGGAACACTGGCCACTGTGACAGAGTTCATGGTTAACGGCTCCCTTAGACAAGTTTTACTTAGCAAAGACAGGTACTTCTATATGTATGTTGTATGCAGAATTAAGTGAAATTTGTATGTATTCTCATAATTCTTCCTTCTGATTTACAACACTTTTATATGGAAAAAAACTGTACATATGAATAGTAAGTTTCTAACTAACTACTTCCTGTTTTCCTTACTTTCCTTCCTTACGTTATTGACTGATTAATCCCTGCAGTAGGAACATATGGCATTCAGATTAATCCCTTCTCAATCTTTTCTTTGATGAAGTGTTGGTCCACCTTCACATGCTCTGTTCTACCATGAAGAACTGGATAATGAGCAATTGAAATTGCTTCCAAATAATCTCTTGATCCATAATACTTCACATTTTTCATGTGCAATTGATCTAAGCTCTGCTTTTTCCCTGATTATAGCAACGACATTTTGTTTCTTCCTTTGACAAACAAATGTGGATCTTTGTTATGTTGTAGCTACTGCCCAATAAACATCAATGTAAACTTCAACTTCTAGATTCTCTCGTTTCTTGTACAAGAATCATCTTCCAAGAGTCTCTTTTAGATAAAATGTTGAACACGTCCTCAAAATGCTCATGTCCAGTTTTATGTATGAATTGACTCACAAGACCGCATGCAAAGGATATATATGAATGGGTGTGAGACAAATAGATTAGTTTTCCTACAAGTCTCTGATATTGATCCATGTTTTTGACTTCTTCATGCTTGGCAGTTTAAAGCTTTATGTATGATTTGGTTGGAGTTTCACTTGCCTTGCATGTGAGTAAACCTTTTTCATCGAGTAGATCAAGAACATATTTGCATTCATTATCAAATATTCCCTCTTTTGATTTAGCTGACTCCATCCTAAGGAAATACTTTAGAGGGCCTAAGTCCTTGATTTCAAAAAGTTAGCAAGTCTCTTCGTATTCTCAAGCTCTAAATTGTCATCTCCTATCTACAACATGTTATCATATGCACAACTTCAACTATAACCAAGAATTTTGACTGTTTTCTTGAAGTGGTAAAACCAAGTCATAAAAGATTGTTTAAGGCCATACAAAGATTTTCTTAGCACACAAACTTTGTTATTGTCAAGATTCTCCTCAAAACTAGGTGGTAGACTCAACAACACTTCTTCCTCCAAATCTCTATTCAAATTTTACATCCAATTGATAGAATGACCAATCAAACCTTATTATTAAGACTTGGATTGAGTTTATTTTTACTACTGTAACAAATATCTCCTCATAGTCAATTCTATAGGTTTGTGTGAAACCTCTCGCCAAAAGTCTTGTCTTATACCTCAACAGTACCGTCAGCATTGCATTCAATGGTAAATACTCATTTGCATCCTACAACCTTCTTATCATGAGGCAAATCCACTATCTCCCAAGTACCATTTTTGTTAAGAGCATTCATCTCTTGCATAACTTGTGACTTACAATCTGGATGATCTAGGTCTCCTCAATGTTTCGAGGTACAAACATGTTAGATATCTTAGAGGTATAAGCTTTACGATTTTGGTACAGTTTTTCATAACATAGGAATTTAGAAATGGGATGTTAGGTACATGTTTGATTTTGGTACAGTTTTTCAGAACATAGGAATTTAGAAATGGGATGTTAGGTACATGTTCTAGTTCCTTTCCTCATAGGTATTGGAACATTAAGATCAAGACACATTGATCATGAGGAGATAAAGCTGAAGTGGGCTTAACTTGGGTTTCTAGAATGTCAATGGTCAAGAATTCTAACTGAACCGATGCTTGGATGATAGATGAGTCTTTATCACCTTTTTTGGTCTCTTATCTATTGTGAACCAGGAGCTTAAAGTTTAATTTATTTTGTTGTGTTACTTCACCAATTTATGAAAAATCTTTAGTAGGCCAATTTTCTTGATTTTATGTTTCTTCAATATATAGAGATGATTATTGCAAATTCATTTTTTGGATGGGAAATTTCCAAGATTTTGTGTCATAGGATCAGTAGACTATTAAAAAAAATTTCTTCCCTTGTATATCTCTCCCCCTGGAAACAATTTTTGGAAAAATATGCCGATGTCTCCAAAAAGATGGCATCTATACTTGGAAAATGTTTTGTAGTGATTATATTATACACTTTTACCCTTTTTGATTTTGTTTAAAACCAAGAAAAATATATATTTTAGCTCGATTATCTAGTTCAGACTGCAATTAATGAAGCCCATGAAGAAACAAAGTGCACCAGAAAATCTTGATAGGTAAGTCAGCATGCACTCTAGAGGTAGGAAACATGTTGTTTTGAACATATTAACGGTGTCTTATATCATAAGACTCAAGAAGGCATCCTATTAGTCAAATAAGAAGTTGTTAAAATCGCATTGTTGCACAAGTATTTTGATACATGCACAGAAAGCATTGTTGGTTGTGCTACCTCAAGTAAATGCTTCTATTTCCTTACGACATTCTATCGAGGGGTATCATGATAGGTAGATTGATGCAAAATTCCTTTTTCTCTGAAAAAATTTGCCAGACATTTATTAGAAATAGTGTTCCATTATCAGAACAAGAAATATTGATTTTTTGTTGAAATTGATTTTCAGTCATACGACAAATATTTTTATTTTTTCCTCAGATTTTTCATGTGCTAGATACAGCCAACATAATTGTGTATGATGAGCGTAACAAACAAAAAAAAAATTTCATATAAGTTGTAATCTAAAGTGGATGATATGAAATAATGCTCATGCACAAAATGGTTTAGGTTTATAAGTAGTTCGATGACTTTTAACAAGCACACAACTTTCACACTTAGGTAAGAACAGTCAAAATTTTAAATAGTGGAAAAATAGATGTTTCAAATGTTGAAAACTAGGATGACCCAGTCTAAGTTGCCAACGTATAATTTCTTTACAAATTGAATTCAAATTGATGCCACAAAGACCTTGAACTTTTTATTACTAGAGAGGCTACCATTAAAGTGGTAGAGACCATAATCATCTCATCACGACCAATCCTCCCCGAGCTCTATTCCTAAAAAACACAATTAAATTAAAAGAAAACAGCACGACTATTACAATCTTTGGAAAGTTTACTTATTTACAGAAGATTGTAGGTAAATTTAGGGACATGGACATATTTAAGGTTTATTTGATCAGAAAGGCTAGAAAGTTCCATAAGCAATTCTGATTTTCTCATGATCAGAACACGGTATAGGTTCTAAATAGTTCAGCAAAGCTAATCGTATGGTCTGAAACCCCGGCATCTATGATCTAAGGGCCTAAATTCGAAGATCGGGAGAAAGCATTAGGATTTCTACTTTATTGTGTAACAAAAACACTTGGAATACGAGATGATCAACTATTCATTAGCAATATACAAAGATGATCCATTTGCTTTTCACTAAATGGATTAGAGGGGACATGTTCAACCTCATGTGCAGCAGAAATTACACAGACAGATTTAGCACTCTCTCTAGTACGCTTCCAATTTGCTGGTTTGCAATGGATCTGCCAGCAAATCTCCCTTGTATGGCAAGGTTTATGATAGGAGTCACACCAAACTAGGGGGCGATCCTCCTGCTTCCATCAAGGTCTGAAATTTTTGTCTGGATTGGTATTTCCATCAGCTAAAGCTGAACTTTCGGAGCCATGACACCCTTTATCCCAGCATAACCTTTGGCTTTCCTCCCTTCTAACTTCTGAGAACACCTCACTGATTGATGGCAGGGCTTGTCTTCCAAGGATAGACCTCTTACCTCACCAAATTTAACATTAAGGCTCGCCAAGAACTTGTAGATGCAGTTGTCTTCCACCACTTTCTTGAGATGGTGATTGTCTTCAATGGATTTCAACTCAATAGTCCTAGAACAAGTTCAGATCTTGTCATATCCAGTTTAGCTGATTGAAATACTTGGTAACAGATTCATCTCCCCATCTCATGTCACCAAGTTTCACAGTTAGTTTAAATATTTGGGATTGGTTACCTAATTCAGAGTACATCTGATTTACTTTCGTCCAAATTTCCTTGGCCATTGGATAGCATATGTAATTGGTGTTGATTTTTTCCTCCATGGAAATCACACGTCATCATAATCATAGAATTTTCAGCATCCTAAACTGCAGGCAGAGGTTCTTCAACTGTTGGCTCCTTTGCATTGCTTGTTAAAGAACTTATTTTTCCTCACTTCCAAAGATACATGCAAATAGATTGTGTTGCCGTTCAATCTGATTGTGGTAATCTAGACAGTATGTTTTTTGAAATGGGATAGCGAATTGATGGTAGAGGTCAATGCAGGTGTACTGTTTAGGGAATCAGAAGTGATTTCTAACATAATGATGATTTGAGAGACATAATTCAGCTAGAGATGGAACCAAGCTCTGACACCAGCAGATTTGAGTAAAAATTGTACGTATTGTGATAATTCGTCTTCCTGAGTTTACAAAACTTAGTATGGAAAAAAAAAACAGTACATAGGAACAATAAGTTACCGACTAGTTACAGTCTAATTTTCTAGCTTTCCTTCATTAGCTTATTGACTGAATCAGCTAGAAATCAGCACCAAGTTACTGATAGAAATTAGGAAAGTAAATCACATCTTTTACATTCTCAATGAATACGTTTTCAATCCAGTCCTAAAGCACTCTGCTTAAGTTTTTTTTTTTGTCTTATTAACTATTTAAATTTCTAGGCATCTTGACCATCGCAGACGTCTCATTATTGCAATGGATGCTGCTTTTGGTATGGAGTATTTACACTCGAAGAGCATTGTACATTTCGATTTGAAATGTGACAATTTGCTTGTCAACTTGAAAGACCCTGTGAGACCGATTTGCAAGGTACTTTTTGGTGCTATAGCTGCTTTCATACTTCCCACTGCTATATCACAGTTGTTACTTTTCTCATGTTGTCATATCCCTGCTCTTGCTTAAATATTATCCATCAAGTCCTGAGTCAAAGAATTTTAAGAGGAAAGTTAAGCACTTCTAATTTGCAGGTGGGTGATTTTGGTTTGTCCAAAATCAAAAGAAATACCTTGGTTACTGGGGGTGTAAAGGGAACTCTTCCATGGATGGCTCCAGAACTGTTGAATGGTGGTAGCAGTAAGGTCTCTGAAAAGGTAAGTACCATTTTTTCTTAGCATAATATGTTGTTGGAAGGCCAAAAAGATTCTTGGCATCAATCGCATAGCAAGTTATGTTTACAGCAATAAAAGAGGGTTGAAATGCCATGTAATTGTTTTCATCTCTGCTTGATGTCTTCATGCTGATTTGGACTTTGACATTGTAAATGTTAATAGGGTTAGAGTCGGTGATAGTGATGACTTTGAATTCATTTCCAATAATGCAAATTGTATGAAATGGCAAGAGTAGCTTTTACTGTTTGTGAAACATATCTTTTGGTCAATGACCAATAATTTCCCTATTTGCATCACCTCTGTTAACGCCATTGTTGGCAGGTAGATGTGTTCTCCTTCGGCATTGTCCTGTGGGAGATCCTGACTGGTGAGGAGCCTTATGCTAATATGCATTATGGAGCAATCATAGGTGCGTATAACATTTATTACATTCCCAGCAAAACGAGTGAATAGTCAGTTTTAGCGCTGTTGGCAGACTTCATTTCAAATGCTTAAACACATACACGTGAGAATATATGTATAGGAGGTAACCTTTGGCCTTCCGATGGTCATTTTGTAATATATGCTAGAAAGTTGTATGTGCTTGCAAGTGTGTTCTAGCTGTTTAGTGCTCTTGACATCCCTCTATCAAACACAGGCTGCATTGTGGTAAGTCTAACATGACCCAGTTCAATCAGATGTGCAGACAGTAGTTTACTGAATTATCTCCTCGTCTTCAGGAGGGATTGTCAGCAACACACTGAGGCCTCCTGTGCCAAGCGCCTGTGATGCTGAATGGCGATTATTAATGGAGCAGTGTTGGGCTCCAGATCCTGGGGCTCGACCATCTTTCACTGAGATTGCTGGACGTTTACGTGTAATGTCTGCGGCATGCCAAACCAAACAACAAGGTTTGGTCTCAAAGTAGGGACCCACAAAGTAGTGCCTCGAAATTTGCGTATAACACCTCTCAGCCATTGAAAGTGAGTTTAATTTATGGACATATATTCTGTAAATTGTGTTTATAATACATGTGTACGGGTCTGTGACTAGAGGCTCCAAAATTGAGGCAAACTATATTTGTTTGTTTTCGTGTATAACTTGAAAAAAGTGGTGATTTTGTGAGGGCTGTCAATAGTGAATATAGAATGTGCAGAATGAAATCTATATTTATATCCTCGTGTCTTCTGTTTCATATGATATTGGATCTCTCTCTCACTCTGCAATTGTATATTTATGTTTCCATGTATGGCTCGTACCTTTTCTTTCTCTTTTTTTTGGGTTCAATTTCATATAATCTTGATGCTGTCATATTCAATTTCATATAAATTTGGAATGTTTTCTAAAATTCAATGAGATTATATAGAACAATGCTATTAAATTATGGTTCCAATACTGTGCTACTTTATACGATTTACAAATCCCAAGTGAAGTTGAGATTTATGGAGCACAATACTGTTTCTTGACTTTTTGTAATTATCACAGTTAAAAAAGCATTATATTATTCTGTTGTAGTTTATTTCTGTGGTCAAGCCCAGAGGGCAAAGATAGACATAAAAGCGGAGCCGATTATTAAAGCAACATATGATAGCCTCTTCAAGCTAGGAGCAGAACTCATCAACTTATTGTGAAAAAAGCAACTATGAGATCAACGAGATCCATGTATATAAGTACACCAGAAGATAGGGAACCCAATAAGTCTTCTATAATCAAGGCATTTGGATTGCTATCATTGTAGCCTGTCAATGAGAAAATTATCATTTCTAATACTATGTCCATTGGTATAGTTACTGAAAATATGAAGCACATGTAGGCTACTGTTCTAAACCCAAATCCTGCCTGCAATTACAAATAGTAGTAAAAACTTTAGAGAATAGACATAGAGGAGGAGATATTCTAATACAGAGACTATTGGAATACAAGATTCTCAAATTTTCAGGAAATACAAGATTCTCAATATGTAGATATAACCAATAACTAATTGAAATAGATGAAAGAGGGTTAACGCAAAAGCATTTCCACAAAAACCAAATCCCGAAGCTGACATTCGGCAGGAGCATCATAACTGACTTTAAAAGTTCAAACCAAGTTTTAGAATGTTAAAAGAATTGTTCTCTCTGGTGTAACAAACCATGTTTTAAAAGTTCAAAATATTTTCTTTCCCGCTCAGCTTAATTTTTCAATAGCTATATATACAAACATTCTGTACTGTTTCACAACATGAAATAATATTACTCCCTCGACATATTTCTTCCTTTCTTCTATAAAGGTACTTTCATGGCTACGGCTTGCCAAATTGACGTCACCAAAGCGATGAGCTGTCGAAACTCTGAAGCAGCCTCCCATCTAAAGTTGATTTCCATTTTCGTTATCTTCTTCACTAACGTCCTGGGAATCTCTTCTTCAGTGCTTCTCGCTCGCTTTTTTCAAAGAAAATCTTTCTACGACAAAGCTATTCTCGTTATCAAATGCTTCGCCTCCGGCGTAATTCTCTCCACCGTACTCGTTCACGTGGCATCGGGAAGCATGTGAACCAGTGCAATGGAGAGAATTACGCCAGCGGCGAAGTATTTGATGACGAGTATAGCCTTGTCGTAGAAAAGTTTTCCTTGAAAAAAACAAGCGAGAAGCACTGGAGAAGAGATTCTCAGGACACTAGTGAAGAAGATAACAAAGATGAAAATCAACTGCAAATGGGAGGCTGCTTCAGAGTTTTAGCAGCTCAGCGCTCTGGTGGCGTCAATTTGGCAAGTCGTAGCCATTAAAGTATCTTTGTAGAAGAAAGGAAAAAATATGTCGAGGGAGTAATATTATTTCATATTGTGAAACAGTACAGAATGTTTGTATATATAGCTACTGGAAAACTAAGCTGAGCGGGAAAGAAAATATTTTGAACTTTTAAAACTTGGTTTGTTACATCAGAAAGAACAATTCTTCTAACATTCTAAAACTTGGTTCGAACTTTTAAAATCAGTTATGATGCTCCTGCCAAATGTCAGCTTCAGGACTTGGTTTTTGTGGAAATGCTTTTGCGTTAACCCTCTTTCATCTATTTCAATTAGTTATTGGCTACACCTACATAATGAGAATCTTGTATTTCCTGAAAATTGAGTAATCTTATATTCCAATAGTTTCTGTATTGGAATATCTCTTCCTCTATGTCTGTTCTCTAAAGTTCTTACTACTACTTGTAACTGCAAGCAGGATTTGGATTTGGAACAGTAGCCTACATGTACTTCATGTTTTCAGTAACTACACCAATGGGGATAGTATTAGGAATGATAATTTTCTCATTGACAGGCTACTATGATAGCAATCCAAATGCCTTGATTATGGAAGGCTTGTTGGGTTCTCTGTCTTCTGGTGTGCTTATATACATGGGTCTCGTCGATCTCATAGTTGTTGACTTTTTCTACAACAAGTTGATAAGTTCTGCTCCCAGCTTGAAGAGGCTATCATACATTGCTTTAATAATCGACTCTGCTTTTATGTCTATCCTTGCTCTATGGGCTTGAACACACAAATGAGCTACAGCAGAATAATATAATGCTTTTTCAATTATGATATCTATAAAAGTCAAGAAACAATATTGTGCTCCATAAATCTCAACTTCACTTAGAAATTGTAAATCGTGTAAAGTAACACAGTATTGGGACCATAATTCAATGACATTGTTCCATATAATCTCACTGAATTTCAGAAGGCATTCCGAATTTTTCTGTTTGTTCTAATACTGTTTATAACTGTTTTAGAACTCGTAGTTAGTAAAATATTATATAGCTACATTGCACTTTATTGATGAATGTTACTTTGAATATGAATATATTATATAACCCACTTTTAGTCATAAATTGTTTAACCAAAATTGTTTACCCAAGGTTTGAGTAACAACACCGATCTATAGCTATTGTAACCCTCTCATCTATACCCATTTCATTTCTATCACAAAATGTGTCATTAACTTTGCAAAGTAATCACATCTGTCTCTCTTGACTGTTCTCTTACACTTTTACACTGCTACCGCTATCTGGTCCCGAGTCTCTCTTTGTTTCCTGGCATCGATATTTTGATATATAGAAATTTTGGCACTACGTTCGAGTTCCTCCCTCCTCCGAAATTGAAGCAAGAACGCGCATGCACCCTGCAACTGCAAGCAGAGCTTGATTTTTCAGAATAGAATTCACGTGATCACATCCTTTGCTCTACAATTTTGGAGATCCAAAAGATGTATTCAGAAAGTAAGCCTCTTTTAGGAAAATATCTTAACGATCCTCCCTCACCACCTATAAGCACGTATGGATTCTTTTGCTAGCACCAAAGCAGGGAACAACGTCAGCCATTTGATCTTTTTTCCGTTGGAACCTGTGACCTGCCTTGAAAGGATATAGCTTTTAAAACGAAAAAGAGAGAATTAATAGTTGAAAACAGGTGTTTCAAATATTAATTATAATTCAATTACTAACTAATAATAACAAATATTATTGGATTTAAAAGAGTCGACACTAAATTCGCACCTTATGTCTAATTAGAAAATTAAATGACGAGAGAATTAAATTATGTATTATAACCACGCATAGATAGATTTAATTAAACTATTTTAACATTATTAATATTTGACTTGTCATGACATATTAGTAAACATCAATTTTGATATATGATTATAAACTGTTTAATTAGAGAATTTAAGATAAATTATAAATCACTGCTAATATATTAGGAATGTAATAAGTTATACGTAAAAAAAGTAGTTACAAAGAAAAAATTTAATTTAAATTAAGTTGAACATAATTGTGAAGTTTAAGAAACTTTAAGATTAAATATGAGATGTTTGATTTTATTAAAATTAAAATATAACTAGAACTAAAGTTAAACTTTAATTATAATTAGAAAGTTTAATTTTAGTTATAATAAGAAGAACATACAAGGGAGCT
>JANIHZ010000210.1:36814752-36833773 GCA_027478365.1 Erythroxylum rufum | reverse complement strand
ACACAACTAAATTAAGACTCATTCAAACCTAAAAGAAAAGACTTATTTATCCTCAATAAATCTAAGATATTTTGAATTATTTTCCAACATGAGGAGTGAAAGTATGAGGGGTTGCAGCTGATTAAAAAAAAGGTGGAAAAGAGAGAAGAAGAGTGGAGGGTGAAAGAAAGAGTGTGAGTTTATGATTTGGCATAGGCAAGAGAGAGAATATGAGAAGGGAGGAATGGAACTATGAGGATTTGAGGGTTTTGCACGGGTAGAAAATAACAAAAACGCAGAAGGGGGACGAAGGTTTGAGTTTTAGTTATAGCATAGAGAAGAGAGGGAAGAGAGAGAAGATAAGTGAAGGGTGGAAAAAATGCACGGGAGTTTAGGGTTTTGGAGAGATGGGAGAGGGAGGAGTGGGCGGTGAAGATTTGGTAGAGGAGAAAAAAAACACAGAGGGGGAGTGGGGGGTTTGAAATCTAGAGTTTTTTTGGTACAAGGAGGTTCAAAGAAGATACAGTAGAAAAATAAGCAAAAGCAATCTGAATATTATGATTAAGTAGGAAGTATTTAATTAAAAGAGTGAGTCTCACACTTAATAATAAAATAAAACATTTATATTTTTAAAATACTTAGGTTCTACCTTGCCACGTCAACACTAACATGACACATGGGACCCAAAAAAATTAAAAAATGTCAGGTCAGTGTTGACTCGATACTTAATAAACAAGGTTAAATTTTCTGTCATAATAGGGTCCAATTTTAACGTTTTCTAAATGTTATGATTAAACTTATCGATTGGTGAAAAAGTTAGGGTCAAAATTGATCCTTTTGCCTTATTATAACTAAAAACACTAAGAAGTTCCCTGCTTTCACTCTGAACACATACTTTAGGGATTTAGCTTCAATCTATGCATTCTTATCCTACGAAAGGCTTCTTGTAAATCTTAGATATGATCTTCAATATTTTTTTATTTCACAATAATGTCATCTATGTAAAATTCCAAAGTACGCCTTATTAAATCATGAAAAATAGCATTTATAGCCTTTTGATAGGTGGCTTCTGCATTGTTTAGACCGAAAGGCATTACAACCAACTCAAATGTCCCTATTGACCCTGAACATCTAAAACATATTTTATAAATATCGTTTTTGTCTATAAAACTATTATTATAACCAAGAAAACAATCTATAAAGGAAAACAAAAAATGTCCAGCCATACATCTATCAAAGAAGCTGCAATTAACATCATATGCATTCTTAAGAGTAGCTACATTTAAATCCCTAAAGTTGACACTAATTCTTATCTTTCCATTCTTCTCAACTATAAGCATATCATTAGTTAACTACTTAGTATATCTGGCTGGTTTAGTGAAACCAACCTTACTTAATTTTTCAAGTTCTTCTTTAACCACCTAAACTTTTTTAGACCACTACCTGATAGGTTACCAGTGAGGGGAATAATCTAGCTTTATCGAAATGTTCCACAATCTTTTGCACAACGCGAGCTCTTTGGTATACTTCTATGTGAAACATTCTTCAAATTCTTTTAAGAGTTGTAATAGCTTAGGTTTATCTTTTAAAGACTCTATAAAGTTCTCCTTAATTGTCTAAATTTATTTCTTCTAATGATTCCTTTTTTAAAATAAAAATTGAATTAATCCATGAAAAGGTTAAACAGTAAAATTTTTCAGAAGAAAACTCTGAAGAAAATTGTTTAGAAAACAAATGATTTTGCCAAGCTACTAAAGAATTACAAGAGTTGCAATTACAAAACTAGCAACAACTCCAAATATCAATACATGTTGATACTAGAGCAAGCTTGTCACAAAATGTAATTATATGAATTCTATTGGTATTAACTAGCTCTATCATGAATTGTTCATAGCTTCTTTCCTTATTGTGAAAAATGTGTTTGTTTCTTTTATCCTATATATGTAACACCAAATAGGATAAAACTATGTAATAACACCATTTGTGATCTCTCTGAACAAGTTGTAAGTTTAAACTCCAACTTATGATCAATTGCTACTCCTCTAATGGATTATTGATTACACATTTATGAAGTACTATTTTCTACGCTCCACATATGTATTTGCATTTGAAAAATGGGTGTTAAGTGCTCTCTAATTGACTTCTATAAAGGCTACACCAGTTTGTCAAGTAGTTTAACTTGTTTAATATGCCATTGGTGGGTAGTTTCTCCTTTATAGACCTCCATAAAGTCTTGGCATCTTTAAGAAGATTGTATTTACACCATACCACTTTGTACCATGAGACATCTTTGAGATTCTGTTGAAAATCTTTTCTCTATGATGTGTTATTATATATTCCATTAGCATTAGGACACCACAATTTTTTGTCAACAATATTTTCCTTTAATTCCACTTTGTTAATCTCCATCTACATATTGCTATCATTTATTCTCATAAGGATCTCATTCGTAAACATCACTACATTTGAGAGATGTTGACTGTCTGGAATGATGTCTTTTAACACAATCAACTCAGCCTTTTTGTTAAGAGGACCACGAAATATCCAATTGTCATGTTAGTACAGTATGTTCATCCCATTCCCTACTACCTTCCTGATATAATATTTGACGAAGCTTCTCTATTTGAGAATTTCTTTTAATGTACCAGATGCTTTCTTAGAAGGGAGATCAATTTCCTAAATGCTCTTATCTTTAATGTAGTATTCATGTACCCATTTGCACTATAATGACTTATGTTCATTAATCAATCTTTATTGTCTCTTGATCATCATGTGAATATTCAACAGTCTTAAAGCAATAATGTTCAAACCTCCATGTTTCTTGCAACTACAGAATTTAGACCATTTAATGTCAGCTTTATAATCTCCTTCCCTTGACCAAATTAGATAAATTTTTTAAGAATTTTGTTGGTTTTGCTCACAACACTTGGAATAGCAAGATGCATTGCCTAATGATTATTGATTAAAGATAAAAATAACTATAATCAGTTGAGCTCTTCTAGCTAGAGATAAAGCTTTCATTCTCCAACCTGTGATTTTAGCTTTTATTTTGTCCACCAAAGGCTTAAAACTTCCATAACCCAATTTAATAGGAACTATTGGAGTTCCAAGATAGGTGAATGGTAAAGGCTTTCCTCTAAAACCAGTGATGTGCTCAACCATGCTTTTGTGATCCTCTACACTTGTATAAATGTGAAAGGAGCATTTATTAGTATTAACATGGAGTTCAGATAGTTAAATGAGTATTTTGATAGCTTTCATAATAGCTAAGAGTGAATTTTGTTCCACCTAAGCTAAGATAATTAAGTCATCCACAAAGATGAGGTTGGTAATTCCCAATTTCCTGCATGTAGAATGATATTTGAAATTATCGGTTCTCTCTATAATTCTTCTTAAAATCCTGCTGAATGCCTCTATAACAATGAACAAAAACTTACAAGTCATAAAGAAGGGTAAAGGAAAATATCTCCACGATGTAGTTACTATAGATCTTTTGCTATTGTTTGCTCCCACTCTCTTCTCCCTCTGAACTCACTCATTTCAGTACCAACTTACAACTCCTGCCACCTTCTTGTACATTGTCCCTCTGGACATTCACTTCTTTCCCCTCCCCTTCCCCCCCCAATCCAAGCTCAATTACAACCCCGTAAGCAAGATCTTATAAACTAGAATTGTATCTCGACCGCTGGAAACTCTGAAAGCAGGTGCTCTAAGATGGAATGATACTATTGTGGGATTTTTCCTGGACAAAAGGATGGTTTTTCCTATTATGAAGGAATGGGCCTTAAATAATTAAAGAAAGAATGGATTGCAAGAAGCTCGTGTCAATGTAAATGAAAATTTTCTATTCAAATTCTTGCATGAGGAAAAAAAACAAGGCAAATTCTAGAAACCTCTCCTACTATAAATGTGGAAACCAAATTTTGATGGAATTATACATGAACATATACCTATGTGAATTTACATACAAAGAGTGCCCTTGGAATATTGAATTATCTCGGGGCTGAGTCATCTAGCAAGCTTCATTGGCAAGCTAATTTACCTAGACCAGGAAACTGCTCAAATAAAACGGATAAATTTTGCGAGGTTATGCATATTGGTAAGTGTTCTGAACAATCTCATAGATGTTATCCTTATAATTAGGCTTGATGAAAACTTGCAACTTATGGAAGATGCCTTAAAAGTTAGCTATGTATGGAAGCCAAATATAGATTAAAAAAAGGTGTGGAAACCTACTGGTAAGATCTTCAAAATAGCATATTATAATGAGCTTATTCATAATAATATGGAGGACTCTAATCCAGATGATATTGCTCTAAAAGCAAATGATTATAGTTCAATTCAATCGTCAAACACCCAATAAGTAACTGAATATGTAAATGAACCAAGCACTCCTCTGGTAAATAAAAAATCCTTAGAAGTGGAAGATACTAATAGACTTGCTTATAATAATGAAACTACTGACACACTTACTTACAAAGGGGAACTACTAGAAAGCACATACCACATGGTGAATATCAAATCTGTCTTTGAACTAGTGGCTAGGAGAAAGTCCAACAGAAAGAAGAAATCCCTAGTAGGGGATCCTTCTAAATGAACATCTTAACTTGGAATGTTAGAGGGGCTAATCCCCTCATAAAAAGCTTATGATTAGAGATCAGATTATAGAGAATAAAGTAAATATTGTTGGTATTTTGGAAATGAGAATGAAACACCAAAATTGTAACATCTTGAATTCACTTCCTGATTAATGGTTACATATTAGTAATCATATACAACATCCAAATGGTAGAATCATTTTCTGTTATGATAGTTTTATGATACAAGCTCAGGTAGAATTTGCCTCGGATTAGCTTATGCATTTGAAAGTTGAAGAAAAAGGTAACTGATTCAGTTATACACATCTCCTTTATCTATGCTCATAACACTTCTTATCAAAGGCTAGCTTTGTGGAAAGCACAGAGAGATATTCCTATAAACACCCACCACTCATTGTAGGGGATTTTAATGTAACCATAAGTGTCAATGAATTTGAAGGAGAAAGAGCTTCAACCACCTATGCCCTGACTTTAAAGCTTGCCTGAAGGACATTTAGGCGTTGGACACTCCATTAGGTGGCCGCTTTTACACCTGAAAAAAAAACCAGGCCAATGGTTCATTTATTCGAAAGAAGCTAGACAGATTCTTGGGAAATCAACATTGGTTTTAGGTCTTTCCATATAGCTATACAGTCTTTGAAAATTACTTTCTTTTTTATCATTATATGATAAGTACAAAAACTTCTTCAAAATCTATTAGAAAACTTTAAGGTTTAACAATTTCCTGATTAATATTGCAAGCTTCCCAAAAGCTTTATGTAAGGGTATGGTTACCTCTATTCGAGGCTCTAAATAGTTTATATATGAAAGAAGAATCAATTTGATTCAACAGGAGATGAAGAATTTCTTCGTGGACAATATAAGGAACACACACTATCTACTAGATATTGCTAAAAGAAAACTCAATGAAATCCAATCTGATTTGAGCCTCAGTCACACTTCTATAAGCCTACAAAACATGGAGAAAACAACAATAAGAAACTTTGATAAGGATATAAGCTATGAATTTTCACTGATGAAGTAGAGATCTCGCATAAGATGGATCAAGGAAGGGGACCAAAATACTTCCTACTTGCACAAGGCAACCCTAAATAAGTAATGTAGAAACAAGATAATCTATCTAGAAGTAGGTGATCAAAAGATGAACAACCAACAATTGCTACTTGATGGAGCTTTTGATTTTTTTCTCCAAATGATGAATGATACCAACAATACTTGTTCCACAATTCCCTTTCTAAAAGAAGTGATAAAAAACTACCTAAGCACATACTATCTAGGTTTTTCCGAATGAACCAGTTAGAGCTTTGTTTGTTGGACCAAGTCAACCTATGACCTTCGGATTTTAAATCTGTTAATTCCAAATCCTGCATGCAATCAAACAAATCAGAGGTGCAGTTGAGTAGGTTATAGTTCCCTTCCGCCTCTGATCTGTATAGAGTGACGTTAAAATCCCCACTAACTAACCATGGACCTCTAACAGAAACTTTGAGTCTTCGAGGGAAGTCCATAACCCAATTATTTGAAACCCTGTATTAAAGCCATAGACAAACGTAGCTAAAGCATAAATATTTTCCATTTTAAATGTGGATAAATTGCTGACTGATTTCCAGAGGTTGCACTTCTAAAAGTAAACAATAATAATCCTTCCATAGGCATGGCATTGGTGGTTTGTGAGAAACTACCATTTACTACCCAAATAACTTAATTTATTCAAATTTGCTTCCCTACTTTTGGTTTCCAATAAACAAAATAATATAGGCTTTTCCTTCAGAACAAAATCCCTTACCGCATTAAGCTTAAAAGGGTTGTTTATTTCTCTAACATTCCAGACTATCAGGATCACATGAGGTTGCTTTTTTCCTTTGGAGCTTTTCCTACTGCTCTTATTGCTCTTTCGAGAGATTACTTGTTCAAACTATTCCTCTTGGGTAACTCCTCTCTGTTGTTCTTCCAACTGTTGAGTTTGCACATTTAGTTAGAGTTCATGGTCTCTATGGCAAGGATTATTCTCACTAATTTCCTTTTCATTTTTCCCGCTGGTTCCCTAATAGTTTATTAAGGCACTCAAAGTTTGCTGTTGAATTTCCACTGGTTGAACTGAATCTGGAAATTTATTAATTTGGACACTCTTACCTTTTGTAGGTGGTTTTCTTTCAACCTGAACTAACCTACCTAGGCTTTCATGGTTATCTAATACATGTTTTGCTTCCACCAACTCTTTGTTATCTTCATAATTAAACTTCTCCAATCCCACCACCTTCCAATAGTCTCCCCTAATGAAAACTCTCCCTGTTGATTTCCATTATTTGCCTTGTGCTTTTAGGAAAGGTTTCCATTAGTATGTAACCAATACTTTGTCTTCTCTAAGAGAATCCCATCGGCCAACCTTAGGATAGGAATGTTGTCTTTTATTTCCTTAGAAATATCCACACTCACATAATTGTGCAAATCCAACTTATTTTCTCAAAGCAGTGTTTTCATCCATACATATTAGTTTTCCCAAGTAACTAACTAGCATACTCAAACCTTTAGTTGTCTAGTATTCCAAAGGAATATTATGGATATTCACTCGTAGAGAAATGTTTTCCAATCTAATTTTCTCTAATTCCATGCCCGGTTGCCAATTTTGAAGAAACAAAGGAAGTTGAGAGATGTGCTAAGGGCCTTCTTTAATTACCTTTTGAGCTTCCAATTTGGAGAAGGTAAAGATTAAGTTATCTTCTTCAGTTAACATAACTTCCATTAGTCTTCTACCTTTCCAATTTCTCTAAGTTCATGCTTGTATCACAGGAAAAGCATATTGTTTATCTATAAAAAATCCAATAAGCGCAGCATCCCATGTCCTTGCTCCTCCCTGCAGAAGAGCCACCATTAGCTTGCCTTCAATCTCGACTGGAGGACAATAGAACAAGGAAGAGTCATAATTGTCACCCAGAACCTGTTTCCATGTCTTTCTAACCCATTTGTTCTGTTGATACACACCGTCAGATGGAGCAGAAGCTTTAGGAGGTAGAACGACAGAAGCTGAGAGTGGGATAATTTGATTTGTAGAGTGAGATGGGCAAGAAGATTAAGGTGCAAAGGTCGTTGCAGGTTGAGAAGGGGATGATGGAGGAGAAGAGGGAAACGGGGTGGTTGAGGGTACAGGTGAAAAGCCTATCTCCGTTATAGTTTAATAGTTTAAAAGCTAAATGGAAATCTAATGTTGTTTAGCTTTGCAGAGAAAACGTTGTCATCAAAGGAAGAACAAAGCTAGAAGGAAACAAGAGAAAGATAGATGGAGAAGAAAGAGCTCGAAATGGAGGAACAGAGTTTCATCTTTTGCCTCTCTCTCTTTTTGAGAGGTTGCCAGTCTTATGCATGGCCCTCCTTTAACGTAGATTCTCACGGAATACGATTTGAATTTTTTTTCAGACCACCTATATCAAACTAGACCTGATTTTTGATATTTGAAATGAAACAAACTCAAGTTCGTCCCAGCCTATGACCACAAGGGAATTAGAAGCCCCCCTGAAAACTTTAATGTATTGTACCTCGTACTTGTTTAGTGACTTGTAATGTAATATATTACGAGTGTCGTTTGCATTTTCCTTTCCTCGTTTCTTTAATTATTTCTTATTCGTGCTCGTGATGTGGATTTCCTTTTTATTTTTTATTTTACTTTTTTTATAAATGTCATGTTTCGCCAAAATCTAATTGTATAGGAACAAAGCACTGATTCTCGACTTGTTAAACAAGAACAGCTATCAGGAAACAAGGAAAAAGAAGACGTAAGCAAAACTTTTGACACCATTGTACAGAAGTAACATTTACAATGGAATGGGGTTGATAGAAGCATACCACTGTTGTCGTACAAAAAATGTAAAAACAATCCCAAAAAGAGGACAAATGTTACACAAAACCTGGGACAAATTGATCTTATCCCCATCTCCAATTCCTCTGAGCCTAGATACCTTTTCTTTTCTTCTTTTTTATTTTTTTTTTATTTTTTTTTTTCTGTTTCACTCTACAGTTATTTGCAGTATAGTGGTAAGCCTGGGTCTTTTATATCTTCTAAGGAGTAATGAAGAACATACAACACTTACAGATGAGAGAGCCATGCATGCTCCAGCTGCCCATGGTGGCAACATGATCCCTAGTGATGGATAGAAAACCCCTGCTGCAACAGGTATGGCGACTACATTGTATGCCATAGCAAAAATATAGTTCCATCGTATGCGGGCAAGAGTTTTCCTTGAGAGGTCAATGGCTGTGATTACATCTTCCAGATTGTTCCTCATCAAAACGTAGTCAGCAGCTTCTATAGCAATATCAGTTCCTGCCCCAATCGCCATGCCAACATCTGCAGCAGCTAAAGCAGGTGAGTCGTTGATACCATCACCCACCATTGCAACTGTGCTTCCATCCTTCTGAAATGAGCAGATGACATCAGCTTTCCCCGCTGGCATTACTTCAGCCTTAACATCTTCAATGCCAACCTGCACACCCAACCGGCACCAAGTAAATTTGTTTGGCATAAAAAATATTTCAAACGGATGTTTATGCTAGCAGTAAAGAAAAGGTAATTTAAATTTGTTTCACGAGGAAGAATCAGATGAGTCTGCCTTGTAACTTCTTTTTATCAGCTGCAAGTAACGACTATCTATCATTTAAAAGAAAACAGAGTCTAATGTCATAACTTTGGTGCCCATTGAAGGGATGGAGATCACTTCGTAATAAATGGTATAAGTAATAGGAGAAAGGACCATAATTAAGCAATTAAGATGCACTATACATCAGCAAAGTGCCTAGATAATCATCCACCGTGACTTCATACCGAATTTATGTTATGAACTGAATTCGATAAAACTATTAAGAGAAACTACGAACCTCTTTAGCAACAGCTTGAGCAGTCCTCCAATTATCGCCGGTCACCATAACTGGTTTGACACCCATTTTGCAAAGGCCTTCTATGACTACAGCAGCTTCTCTCTTTAGTGGGTCTGCAACTCCCAAAACGCCAACTAGGTTGTCATTAAATGAAACAAGAATGCCTGTTTCTGCACTTTCTTCAAGTTCAATTACAAAATCTTCTACAGCTGTTGGAATGGCAATTCCACTTTCAGTCATTAGCTTTCGATTGCCAACCTATTCAGGACATAGTATACAGCTATGAGTACCCCAGGGAAAAATATCTTTTTTAATTGATGCACCAAAAAACACCTATATTGTACACCGAAAAACTCACCAGAATTTGTTTTCCATCTATCAAGCATTTAACACCTCTTCCAGGAAGAGCCAAAAACTCTGAGACATCAAGAAGCCATCTGGATATTGTGGAATCTTTACTGTTGCTGTGACCACCATAAATTGGAGAAGATTCATCCAAGAAATGGAAATGACGTGCATACTCCACTATTGCTTTTGCCAATGGATGTTCACTGCTTGCCTGAACCATGTTAAGAAATGAACGGGGAGTGATTAGTCATGCTGCTACTGTTAACGAATGGAAGAGAGAAGAACTAGAACAACATCCCCCCACCCCCCAGTTCCCAATTTCTGAAGGATGTCATGTCAAAAATAATCAAGGTGTTTCTTCTTTTCTCCCTTGAGTCTTTATCATAAATGAGCCTCATGCTCAGCAAAAGCACATGCACAGGTCTGTCTGTGCATGTTTTTGGGGGAAAAAATAAAAAGGACCATGATAAGAAATGAACACATGCACATGCATTCACATGTAATAATCAGCGGAAAATCACCTCCGCCGAAGCCACCCATCTGAGGAATTCCCCACGATCCATCCCATTGAATACTTTTGCAGTAGTAACAGTGGCTTTTCCTTGGGTTAAGGTGCCTGTTTTATCAAATACGACGTATTTAATCTTCTGAGCCCTTTCTAAAGCATCCCCTCCCTTTATCAACACCCCATTGTTTGCACCAACCCCAGTTGCAACCATGACTGCAGTTGGTGTTGCCAATCCAAGAGCACATGGACATGCGATTACCACCACAGGGATTGCAAACATGAGAGAAAAAACAAAGTAATTTCCATTTTCTGGAAGCCATGTTTCCGGATAAGCTCCCATAGATCCAGCAACATACCTACAGGAAGTAAAAGAATGCTGTGAAAAGTAGGTGAACACGTAATATCCAAGTCAATGTACACAATAGCCAGGAAAGCAACCCAGAAGCAACTTCCCAGTCAAACAAGATGTTATGAGGCCAAGACTTTACAAGACATATAAGCGGTTCAGAATTGGGAAGTTCAGGAACAAGGCTGCAGTTTAGTTTGTTAATTAATTAATTAGTCCCTTAATTTGATATTATCTTGTATTTTCGTTTGTGTGGCCTTTGGGTCAAGTGCAGTTCCTTTTATTACGTAGTAGTGGGTTTGTGAAACAGTTATTGTAGGAAGTAGTTGTTTTCCCTCAAGGCTTTATGAAGCCATCATTGTACAGACTGATTTTATTATTGAGTAAAAATTTCCTTCTTTGAGTTTCACTCAAAACAAAGGTCCCGGGTCCCTTTCAAGCCGGAATCATAGGTAGGATAAAGAAGATTCATTCAACACGAGCAACAAACCCACAAGGTTAACAGTAGGAACATGAAAAAGAATGTTACGTAAAAGTAAGGCATACATTTAATACCTAAGTCAATATGGATCACAATAGCCTGAAAAACAACCCAGAAGCAACTTACCAGCCAAACAAGGTTAGCAAAGCCATAGCAACAACAGTAGGAACAAAAATGCTTGCAACCTGCAAGCCAAAAGATATTAAGAATGGCATTTGAATGTACGTACAATGATATGCAAAAAACAATAAGAGATTCCAGCTCAGAAGCAGGAGGAATACAAAAAGGAAGAGGTGGGCAAAAAGGATAGAAGAAGGTAGATCACAAGTGCAGAACCAAAACACAAGCCTGGTAGATTTGGTTGCTGGAATGCTAATCAGTTGAAGATAAAGTCTCATAAAGCTTTCCTTTTGCCCCTGATATAGGCATTGTTAGAACATATGATGAAGATGAAAAGCTACAGAAAGATTAGTGCAAAATCTCAAATTGTTTGATTTAGAATGTTCAACTGGCTTATTGATGATGGACAAAGTATTCACTTATCAAGTTCTTTGAATATGATGGTTTTGATATATTAATGTATCCAAATATCCTAGTTTAGTGTGATGAGCAAACGATGACCTCCTGCTTCCCCCACCCCAAACAATGAAGAAGGAAAAAAGAAAATAGCAAAAGCAATGGCTGTGATACTTACAAAATCTGCAAACCTCTGAATTGGAGCTTTGGACATTTGTGCTGTCTCAACCAAACTAATTATCTGACTCAAAACAGCATCACATCCTACTTTTGTGACTTGTATATGAAGGGCACCATGTAAATTTATTGTACCTCCAATAACTGCTGAATTAACCTCTTTTGAGACAGGAGCAGATTCACCAGTTACCATACTCTCATTGACATAGCTTGAACCCCATATCACCAAACCATCAGCAGGAACTTTAGCCCCAGGAAGAACTTTTAATGTGTCACCAGGCTGAATAAGTAAGGCATCTATTTCCTTGTCTTCAATGCAGATTCCATCTACTAGGCCAACAAAGTTATATTACTTAGTTCCTTAATTGTCTTTCTAGTTATCACATATTTAGATGTCGCTCAGAGCATTCATTTCAAAATTTTGCAACAAGATTAATGAAGCTCAAACTCAACTTCCACAAAAAAAACGTAAAATTTTGACAAAACAACATTGAAAGCAGATACCTCTGTCTTTGACAACCAGCAGTGCAGTCGCTGGTGCAAGCTCTACCAACTTCTTGATCGCATCTGAAGTTTTTCCCTTGGCAAGGCACTCCAAGTACTTTCCCAACAACACAAAAGTTATCAGCATGGAACTTGTCTCAAAGTAAGTTGGAGACCAAAAGCCAGTGGCTGCACCATATAGTAGTGCACATACAGAGTAGAAGTATGATGCTGAGGTTCCTAATGCAACTAAAACATCCATGTTGGTTGAACCATTTCGAAGGGCTCTGCCAGCTGCTACATAGAAGCGCTTTCCAATCACAAATTGAACTACACTCACCAATACCCACTTCAACCAGTCTCCCATTAGGAAGGGCCCACATCGTCGCAGTAGTAGTGAATACAACATTGGTATGTGAGGGCATACAACTCGTATGAAGAAGATAGGAATCTGCTACATAAAAATGCAGTCAACCCTTGGTGAGATCACAAATTAAAAAAGAGAGAGAGAGAGAGAGAAACAAGGCGTATAGAATTAAAATCTTGAGGCAGCTACTCACACTGAGAAGCAAACTGGAGACAAAAAGCCGAAACATAATGGATGACTCTTCGACATCCTTTGAGGTCATTCTTGTAAGAGGATTCATAACATGTAACTTAAACTTTCCATTGCTTCCTCCCTCAATCCCATCAACCAAGGACCTAGAACTGACAACTTCAGGATCAAAGAGAACATCAAGTTCACTGGATATCCTGTTGAAACGAAACTGCCGTACTCCTCTCAATGTGATAAGTATTCCTTCTAAAAGCTGTGCATCCATCTCAGTGAACACCCCAGCAACTCCTAAGATGATTTTATCCTGCTGACTACTCTGTACAAGCAAACCTTCAAAACCAGCATCTTCAATTGCATTCACTATATCATCCTTACTGATTATGGTAGGATCGTACTCAACTTCTCCTAATGAAGTAGCTAGAGCTACTACTGCCCTTTTCACACCAGGAAGATTCCTCAAAATACCTTCAACAGAGTTGACACATGCGGCACAGGTCATACCTCCTATTGTAAAGTGCCCTGTAAGGGTATTACTTGGTTTTGCCTTAGACGTGACAGGTTCAGGTAGTATTTCTGCTTCAAAGCCTGCATCCTCAATTGCATTCTTGATGTCATCATCCTGAATTGAGAAATATCCGTAAAACACTAAGATCATGAAAGTTAATATCTATAATGCAAGTAAACAGCTCATGCAATTGACTGAAAACTGCAGATAAATTACGATCAGTCCCAATTAACAGTGAGCATTAAAAAATGGCTCCATAACCATATACCAATAAGTCAAATAAATATGTAAGTAAATTTTCAGGATCAAACATACATTAATGACAACATCAAACACAAATCAACGCCTAAAAAGATTTCCAAATTAACGTTCTCAAGAAGAACATGTAGATCATCAAACGGAACTAGAACAACAGAAATAACCAAACATTAGAAGTCAAATTCAAACTCTGCAGAAAAAAGTCAAAGGTTTCACCACCAACCTTGACCAGGTTAGGGTCGCAGACAACAACAGCCTTGTTCTGAAGCAAGGCAACGGAGGCTTCAAAAACCCCATCAACGCTCTTGAGGGCTGATTCTACAGAATTGGAACACGCTGCACACGTCATCCCCGTGACCCTCAGTTGAATCCTCCTCACAACTCCGTCTTCTTCTTCATCATCACCAATCCCAATCACATGCGAATCATTTTGGTTTTCGTAAGAATCAAGGAGTCTGACGTCCTCCATGTCGTCGTCAGTGTCGTGGACCGTCAGAGAAGACTTCCGGGCGCCAGAAGCCTGGACCAGCTGGAGGTCTCCAATGCTCGGCGCCATTCCTAAGAGCACCGAGCAGAGCACACAGCAAGATGAAACCCAAAGGAAAACAGATATATTTTCTCTTTCTTTTTGAGAGGGAGAGAGACGGTTGAGAGATTGAGACAACAATTTCTTAGACTAAGGATTGCGCTTACGTTGGTGATTTTGTTCTTTGTATTGACGAATTTACCCTCTGAACTTACAAAGCTTGTGTTGTTTTGTAATTTGTACTAGTACGCTACTGCCTTTTAAGTTTGGACCGACACCTTATTTTCCTGTTTTCTTCTTTCCTTATCCTGTAACTAATTTTCGGCTCAGAAGAGAAAATAACCTTCTCCCTATACATTTGTTCAGACATGGGTCATGGGTGGGTTGTGTAATTACTAATTAGTAGGCAAAGGCTCTGAATCATCAATATCAAAGTCTTACCTATACCTTTTCTTGGGTTTGTTGAATGGACAAATTTTTTTTTGTTTTTGCTTTACTGTAATGTATTTATTAAATATCCATACTCTCTGTTGCTAAACATTTGGCCAAACATCATGCACACTTATTCCATTCAAAAGGATTCAGTTGAATATATATATATTTAAGTACCAATTACTGTGAGCGGAGGCCTGTATAGGAAACTTTAATATCTGAATTGCAATTGAAAGTATTTATAAAAAAATTAGTTACATCTCCACGTGTTAGCACAGGCTTGTCACAAAAGGTAATTATGTGGATTCTAATAGCGTTAACTAGCCCTGCCATGCAGTGTTTATAGCTTTTATCCCTCTTGTGAAAAAATGTGTCTCTTATTTTCATCCCGTATATGTAATACCAAGGAGGATAAGGCTATATAATAAGTTTATGATCTTTCTTGAATTGTTGTAAGTTCATACTCCAACTTATGATCTATTGCCACCCCTCAGGTGGATTATTGATTGCACATTTCTGAAGTGTTGTTTTCCAAGCTCCACATGTGTATTTACATTTGAAAAATATGTGTGAAGTGTTCTCTCTGCACTAGTTTGTCAAGTAGTTAAACTTGTTTAAACTGTCAATAGATTGTATTTATATCATACTATTTTGTACCATGAGACATTTATGAGATTCTGTTGAATTTTTTTTACATGAAATATTATTGTGTATTACATTACCAATAGAACGTCACTAATTTTTGTCTTCCACATTTCTTTTTAATTCTACGTTGTTGATCTCCATTTGCATATTGTTGTCATTTATTCTCATAAAAATCTCATTCTTAACCAACTTGCATTTAACAGGTTTTGATTGCCTGGAATGATGTCTTTCAACACACTTAACTCGGCATTATTTATAAGAGGACCATCAAATATCTAATTGTCATGCCAGAATACTATGTTCATCCCATTCCTTATTAACCTCTCCATTTGAGAATCTCCTTTAGCATATGCATTCTCATATGTGAGATCATCATTGAAATAACATTCCTAATTTCTTAAATGCTCTTATCTTTGATATAGTATTCGCAGTGTTCATCCCATTCCGTACTACCTTCCTAATATGAATTATGATGAAACCTCTCGATTTGAGAATCTTTTTTAATGTATCAGAAGCTTTCCTAGCTGTGAGATCAATTTCTCAAATGCTTTTGTAGCATTCATTTAATATTTGTTTGATAGAATTAAAGAATAAGCTAACTTTCATTTATTAAAATTCAAAAATAAGAATTTTTTATTGAAAATTTTTATTAAAAAGAAATGTTTACAGAGGTTGGCGTTTGTTGACCGTGCCTGCCTACTGAAAACTTTCAAGCCTGATCAACTTTCCGGTTTTCCATATAACTTGGTTAGGAATCTATTTTGTTATCATATTAAATAAGTTAAAGCTTATGAGCAATATATGTTAGTTTATACCCTACAACCAATCAATTTGGTTGTAGTTTACTGACAATTATTAAAATATTCTTTATCTTATACATGTTTAGATATATATGATAAAGTCTATGGGATAATTATAAATTGCAAATGAGATTATAATTATGATATTTATATTGCATTTATGTATTATCTTAAAATTTCTCTTAATCATTGTTCTATTAAGACTAGACATTAACAGAATAAAAAGACTAACATATGTTTTATTTTTCCTTATGAAGAAAGTAGTCAATCTTATAGACTAAAGTATGAAAATACTTAAACAAACGTGTGAGTACTTGTTACAGAACAAATTCACTGAACTGTACCGATATGAGAAATCCATTTGAAACATTACTTATATGTCTATGAAAATTCTCATTGTGATGATTGTATAAGTGATCCATTGACTTGAGGTTTCCAAAGTTATCTTATACAGAGATTGCTATGTTTTGATACTACTTATGACTTATTCTAATCATAGGTCATTCAGTCGGTAATTTTAATCATAGTTCTTTCAGTCGATAGTCACTAGATGTAGCATGAATTATATGAAGGTAGTTGATTGATCAAGATATGATTGATCACCCTAAAGTAATTAAGGAGATTGTTTTGATGTTCTCGATTAGTATTAATTCGAGAAATCCTTGACTAAGGTGGAATGATGTTTTTTAAATAGTATAAAAATATCATTAATTGAATCAATAGCTAATAGAAGAGAACTAGTATAATTAGATTCAAAATAGAGTAGACATTAATTATATGTTCTATGTCTAGTTGGAACATTGTATGATAAAATGATTGAATCATACCTAAAAATTATGCACGAAAAATTTAGTCAAAATCACATTAACATTCCTAAATATTTGGATGGTCATGATGTATTGTTAAACATCAATATTGATTTATGATTATAAATTTTTTAAATGGAGAATTAACGATAAATTAAAAGGAGTTGTACTTTTTCTAATTTTAATTCTAATTCTAATTATGAATTATAATTATAATTTATAATCATCGTTTACATATTTGGGAACCTAATGGGTCTCATATAAAGAACAAGTTGAAGAGAGCAAGGATATTTTAATCAAGTTGGCTTAATTGTAAAGTTTGAGAAAGTTTATGATTAAATATGAGATATTTAATAAATAATGATCAATATAAGATATTTAATCTTATTTAGGCATAATTGATATTTAATTATAATTATTTGTAATTCTAATTAAAGTTTAATTGAAATTATAATTTAATTTTGATTAAATTACTAAAATGTCCAAATCTTATTATAAATAAGCTTAAGCTCTAATGGAGCTAGCACTTCTTACTTAACCCTCTCTATAAGATTTATAGAGTTCCCTCAACCTGTTTGGTGGATAACGTTAGAAGTTGGATACTTATGCTCATACGGTGGTTGAGATGGAACAATTTCGGAAACAGTTCGAAGGATAAGATAAGAATATGATCAAGGTTCAAAATAAGATACGAATTAAGAGTCATGCTTTATTATAATTTATGTGTTAATCATTTTATAAAATTAAAGTGGTCTTGATTTTCGAAAAATAAAAATATAAAAAGCTTCATAATTATTCTGCTGCAATTTAAATTGAATCCCGTCCCGATTTTCCAATAATGGCATTAGAGCATACTTTAATTTTATGATTTGATTAAATTGTTTTATTGTTATTTATTAATTTTGAAATTGAAATTGTTGCATGATTAAACATTCTTTAAGTATATATACTAAGGACGAGTTGGGGTGGACGACCATGCAATCCATCCCCTTCGTCCATTTAATATGACGGCTTATATCTGTTCATTGAATGTTCTATCTTTATTATTACTCTCCCTCTTCCATTCGTTCCCTCATTTACTCAAAATTTCGCAAAGCTTTCTCTCTCTTTCTTTAGCTCTCCGCCCTCGACCTCCTCCGCTTCTCTTTCAGTTTTTTCTTCATTGGCGGTTTTATTTCAGTCTTGGTTTTATATTTCCTTTTTGTTTTTTGTCTTTGCGTTGGTTTTATTGTATGTACAGATGGGCCACGATTTTATTCAACCAACTGTAATTGTTTCTCTGGAACTGTGGTAAGCTTTCTCTCTCTTTCTTTAGCTCTCCGCCCTCAACCTCCTTTGCTTCTCTTTCAGTTTTTTCTTCATCGACAGTTTTATTTCAGTCATAGTTTTATATTTCCTTTTTGTTTTTTGTCTTTCCGTTGGCTTTATTGTATATACAAATGGGCCACGGTTTTATTCAACCAACTGTTATTGTTTCTCTGGAACTGTGGTAAGTTTTCGTTTTTACTTTTGTTTCTCTGCAACTCTGGTAACTTTTCGTTTTTGCTTCATTTTTTTTCTTTAGCCCTCCTCTTTCAGTCATGGTTTTATATTTGCTTTTTGTTTTTGAGTTTTTTGCTTCGACTTTCATCCAGGTTTTATTGTGTGTACAGATGGCCTACAGTTTTATTCAACATTTGGAGTTTCTCTCCAGCTGTGGTAAGTTTTCCTTTTTGCTTCTTTCCTACAGTAATGATTGATATTTATCCATTTTTCCTAATAATTTCCGATTGTTTGATTCAGGCACTTTGGTGATGATTTTCTTGAGTATAGAAGGAGAGGGGGAAAGAGAAGGAAAGTTTGTGTGTGTCTCGTGATTATTATTTAATTTAGTATTCTTATTATTTTAATTATTGTTATTATGATTTATTCTGACTATTATTAATTGACGGAAACACTGCTAAGCTTGTGCTTAGATCGTTCTTCTTTTTCTTTTTTACTCTAGCTGAGATAAATGAAAAGTTGGTTTAACGCATTTTTATCTCCTAATGTGTCAAACGTCCAAATCTTGTGTCTCTATATACTTAATAATATCTTACCCATACCAAAACATAGTCTTTTATCTCCTGATGTGTCAAACGTCCAAATCTTGTGTCTCTATATACTTAATAATATCTTACCCATACCAAAACATAGTCTTCCAAAAATT
>JANIHZ010000210.1:36775461-36791629 GCA_027478365.1 Erythroxylum rufum | reverse complement strand
TTGGAGAGCCCAGTGTACCACTTGGCCTCATGTAGCTACGTCCATGATTACAGAATTGTTAACTTTTGGTATTAATAAATGTTATTCATTCTAAAAGAAAGCATAGATTGTTCTAACATGTTATATGAACATGTTGGTTATTAGTAATTGTAATGCTAAGGAGGTGAGACTTGTTTTTAGTTCTTTTCCGTATATTTTCTTTCATCACCTTATGTTGTGAATTAGAATAACCTTAATTACAACCGATGCATTTATACTATAAATTTGGAAAATTTATGCAAATTAGAAGAGGGATTTTAAAGAAAATATACAAAGTTATTAAGGTTCACATGAAAAATGAGAAATTATAGAAGTGTTTGTTGGTAATTTTAGTTATAAATAGAAATATAATATAATGTTTTAATTATTTTAGTAACTAAAAAACTATAATTTAAGTTTTAAGATGTAAATAATATTATTTCATAAATTAATGCAAAAGATGCCGAACTGATCCCTTTTATAAAATGTTAGGAGAGGATTGCATCTTTGTACCTTTTTAATATATCAAAATGATTCTAGATGTAACTAGTTAGTGTACTTGCATAGAAATGGGCATGGGGTCAGGGACTCGCTGACCGTGACAGATCAAAACCTCTAATTAATATCTCTATTATCAGCTAATTATAATGCCCCTGCCCCGAACTCAAAATTCTGACATCGACATCACATTCGCATCTCAAGACCAAGTGGCAAGCTGCGTAATTATTGCCCAGGATACAAGGTTAAATCCGTCATGCAAAGCTGGCTACTCTCTTCTTCCCAGTCATTGATTCTTGTCTTCCTCGCTACTGTACCTCCCTACACATTCTCTCTCTGTCCCTCTATATATTTTCAATCACAAACACACTCTGAGGTTACGGAGATCTAGTCAGAGAAAGTTCGGTTGTCTTTGGATTAAGAGAGAAAAGAAATATGAGGGAACCCACTGATAATAACGCATTGTCACAACCTCCTCAAGCTTTGATCGAGAGGCTCAAGGATTATGGCCAAGAAGACGTTTTTGCTCTCTGGGATGAGCTCTCCTCCGACGAGCGCGATCACCTTGTCAAAGAAATTGAGGTCAATTCCGTCCATTTCTGTCGGTCCTCGATCTGTCTATCGCTTTTCCCTCTATTCAAATTCTTATGAACGGATTTGCGTTTGCATCTTAGTTTGTGGTCTGGTTGGAAGTTAACTCTCTCTGTTTTTTCTTTCCCTTTCAAATAATCGTAAATGTTCGTGATTGATTTTGCGTTTGCCTCTAATTTTGGCGCTAAATCCGATCTTTGAACTGGACGAGATGTGGATTTGAGTGAAATTCAATTCGATTTATTGCTGAAGCTTTTTTTTTTTGGTAAATAAAGCTATTTTGATTATTTCTAATGCAGAGCTTAGATCTTTCGAGGATCGATCGGATAATTCGATGTTCACTTCGATCTCAAGGTTTTCATTCGTTTTCTGACGGTCATGTATGCACGAGTATGTAATGAAAATTGCCAATTTTGTATAATTTATGTAAAATTATTGCAGCACTACCAGTGGCAGCAATTGAGCCTGTGCCGGAGGTTAGTGTGTCAACGGTGGAGCAGCGAACAATGGAAGAAAGAGAGAGGTGGTGGAAAATGGGGCTGAAAGCAATTTCAGATGGCAGATTAGCTGTTTTACTTTTATCTGGTGGTCAGGTACCTTTTTAACTCCATCTAATACATGCCCTAATTATTTCTACTTTCTATTTCCCTTTTATTAAACAGCTCTTTATGAGTTCACCTTTTTGTTGAATATTATTGCTCCAATAATGTTGTTTTAGTGTATGGTTTCTTGTTAAATCTCCTTTTCGCTCTCCATATTGGTCTTACTTTTGTTGCGATATTGCTTTTTGGAATATGTGCTCTAAGATAATTGGTTGACAGATCTCTGTCGCTTAAATAACTTTAAAGTCAGACCTATGTCTAGTGCAAGCAAGAATCAATCTTCTTTTTTTATTTTTTGTTAATTTAGATTCTTATATCCCGTTCTCTCCCTGGTTGGTGTTTTGTGCTTTCTTTTTTTCTTTTCCTACTTTTTGACAACTGGCTGATGGATGTCTTCATCTTATCATGGATCAGTTTAAATTGAAGGAGCATCATATTCGTTTTAAATACAATAATAACTTGCCAGAAAAAAATCTTCACAGGATTGTGGATATTTTTATTTTACTTGTCAATTAAATGTGCTCACACAGATTTGCATAGAGAATGCCCATATGTTTGAAGTTTATCAGACTAATGCTGGAAATAGTATAACTGAGGATATAGTTTCCAAAGAAACTCAGTTAAGATCATTTGACGTATATGAAAATACTGAACATGAAAGTCATCTCAAAGTATTTTTGTATACATGAAGAGAACTTACTATGCGGATCTGGATAATATTCCTGTAATTCCTTAACACCAAAATCCTTAAAAGCAAGTGTAACACATACAAAACTGTAGACTATAGACTTTTGCATACTTTTGTCTGAAGTATGTGAAAATTAGTTGTCACAATTCTCAAACATATTGACCAGTCATTCACATTATCTGTTATATCGTGTACGATTCTGCCCATTACACTTGTCAATTGCAATTTTCAACCTATAATATTGTGTCCCTGACCACCAATTTTGTGTCTCTGCAATTGAAATGATTAGGGGACACGTCTTGGAAGTTCAGATCCAAAAGGATGTTTCAGTGAGTAATTTCTTCCCTTGATTGTGAAATCCATTTACTGGGAATCTATTTCCTTTATTCCCTTTTTATTTTTTCTCTTGCTAAGTTGGAATATCTAGCTTGACTGTATACCAACAGATTCTGGATTAAGCGTAGATGTGTTCTCTTAGGCAATTTTGCAAGGCATTAAAATTCAAATGCATTTGAGTTTCCAGGGCATGCATGTTTATGTGTAGCTCATAAATATTTGATATACATCCCGGATACACTTTCTAGTGGTTTGTTTATAGAACCATGTTTTAAGTACAGAAGGTTGGTGATTCTGTACTGATACACTTCATGGACTTCTATGCAGATATTGGACTTCCTTCTGGCAAGTCCCTTTTCCAACTTCAAGCTGAGAGAATTTTGTGCATGCAGAGACTAGCTGCTCAAACTGCCAGCGAAGGTAAAGTTAACTTTACTAGGTTTTGAATGTTTGTGTGGGATTCAATGCCTGATAATTGTGTAATGGGCAGGTTCTGGTGGTTCAGCACAAATACATTGGTATATAATGACAAGCCCATTTACTGATGAAGCCACCCGTAAATTCTTTGAAAGTCACAAGTATTTTGGTCTTGAAGCTGAGCAAGTAAGAGAACTTCTACTCACTCGTTTTAATCTATTGGCGTATTTTCTTCACAGTTTTGGTTCACAACAGAAGAAAAGAAATGGAAGTCATCAATTACTTGATTGTTATTATTTTCATTGAGAGACCTTTCTCTGGTTCAGGTCACCTTCTTCCAGCAGGGCACACTACCTTGTGTTTCAAAAGATGGTAGATTCATTATGGAGACTCCATTCAGAGTATGCTGGGCTAACTTAAATCTCTGTACCATTATTTTGTGGCAGTGGTTCTTGTTAATCTTAATCTTACTTATATAATGCTTCTTGGACAGCAATTGTTATTGTCTTTTTCCAGCTATTTTTTTTCATGAATAGCTCTCATGTTAAAGGTGTTAAGAGTTACCTTTGTGAACTTGGTTGTCTGTATCAGGTAGCTAAGGCCCCTGATGGTAATGGAGGAGTGTATTCAGGTCTTCTAGAAATCTGCACACTGTGCCAATTTCTCCTCATTACTAAAATTCCTCCTATCCTCTCATTTCTTGGCTGTTAATTGCTTTCATTTGTTTCCTAACTGTTTGTTCAGCTCTAAAGTATTCAAGATTATTAGAAGACATGGGCACAAAAGGCATTAAATATGTGGACTGTTATGGAGTTGACAATGCACTGGTGAGTTTTCCCTCCTTTTGGTCCTATGTCAAGGATTCTAGAGTCGAGAATTTTTCCTAATTCAAGATTTAGTAATCAGGGTGTTGAAAGCAGGTTCGGGTAGCTGACCCAACATTTTTGGGATATTTCATCGATAAAAGTGTAGCTTCTGCTGCAAAAGTTGTTCGTAAGGTAATTTATCTTCATGTATGTTTGGGCATTTTTTTTAATGGATGTATATAACTGTGAAAAAGTTTTTATGGAAAAAAAAGGGGGTTACAGAAAGAAAGAGTTGAGTTGGAAAAGGAATATCTTGGGCTTAATTAATTCCCTATCGAGGTGATAGATTCTTTTCTTTTTGAGATAATGTTATTTTGGAAAATATCATTAGAAGAATTAGCGTATCATGTATTTCTAGTCTTTTAACCAAAAGAGGCCAATGTTTTGAAAGTTTTAGATGGCATCCACTGCCATGTTTTATTTAAATAGGAAGCGTGGCTAAAGAGATGAATTTTTGATCGGACATAAAATCTGAAACTATTCTGAGCTTCTATTTCATAATTGTAGGGCGCACAACTTGTATACCCTTAATGAACAGAAGTTCTGAATTTTCATTGCAATAGGCAACTTAACATCCATGAACTACACTTAAACCAGATTTACCAAGAGCAGTGCCAGTTTGATGCTTCATCATTCAGTTCTATAGACTTTTTACTTTTATGGTATTTCTGGGTTCAGCATAAGAATTATGAAATTGAAATTCATCTCAATTCCTATTAAAAAATGATACAGGCTTACCCCCAAGAAAAAGTTGGTGTCTTTGTAAGGCGAGGTAAAGGTGGACCTCTCACTGTTGTTGAATACAGTGAGTTGGATCAGTCATTGGCATCTGCAATCAATCAAGAAACAGGACGTCTTCGTTTCTGTTGGAGTAATGTATAGTCTATTTCACCTTGTTTAATATGATGATATTGTGGATCTTCATGTTCCTAAGGCTTAAGTTGATTGCAAATGCTTGCATAAAATTCTTGTGAACTTCTTGAAACCCTTTATCAAGGTAGACAGTTTTTTTTTTTCTGAGTAACTTAGGTTGATGTTGGAAGAGAGGCTACTATTACGAAATTTTCAATTCTTAGGTATTAAGCAATGCACTGCCTTATGGATCCTACGGAAAATTTATTTGTTTTACCCACAACATTTTATGTTCCTATTAATTTGATGGGTAGTATAGGTAACTTACAGTGTTATGCTATGCTTTCTATGATAATGTGCTTCATGAACTAGTAACCATTAAGAATATTCTGGCATTCAAAATCATAATCTTGAGCTCTTGCTAACTTTGGATTTCAGGTGTGTTTACACATGTTTACTTTGGATTTTCTTAATCAAGTGGCAAATGGCCTTGAGAAAGACAGCGTGTTAGTGATTCTCTTTCTTATGCATTCTTTTGAGATCACATGATATTCTATCATATGAAACTTGATAACCAACTTAATGTTCTTTTTAATGTAACTTGTTGCTGTTCTGTAATCCTCTTTTTGTTATTGCTGCACTACTGATTAGTTGATCTATCTGAACCACAGAATTCTGGATCAGTTCCACTGAAGAAATTCTTGTCTTTCTTAATGCTTCTTTTCATTTTCCAATTGTGAGAGCTGGGAGGGTTGGACGGTGGTCCTGTATTTGCTGAGAATTAAAGAGAATTGATCTAGCTTGGTCCCCTGTATTGACTCCAGTTCTAGCACATCTTGAATCCTTACGAAGAGCTTTAAACATTAAAGTCTACATAAACTGTTGAGTTGAGGGATATAAATCACTCAGTAAAGATAGAAAAGGGCTAACCTAAGCTACCTTGCGTTTTTAAGTATCTATTAGAAATCACAACTTAGTATACCATTTCTGATAGCTGAGTTATTAGATTTAATTGCATTTGTAGGGTTCTCTTCACAAAGATTTTAATGTGATCAGTCGTTTTACTTGCAGCTACCATCTTGCAGAGAAAAAAATTCCATCAATTCATGGATTTACTATGGGGCTAAAACTAGAGCAATTTATATTTGATGCATTCCCTTATGCCCCTTCAACTGCTCTTTTTGAGGTAAACTTTGTCTCCATATCTCCTAAGTTTCACTTCGAGATAGTTTCTTCTCCTACTTGAGAAATTTGTTTGCCTTATTATGTAGATATCACGGGAAGAAGAATTTGCACCAGTGAAAAATGCCAATGGGTCAAACTATGACACTCCAGACAGTGCTCGTCTACTTGTGCTTCGACTTCATACTCGTTGGGTAGTGGCTGCTGGTGGCTTCCTAACACATTCAGTGCCCTTATATGCAACTGGTAATCCTATCTTTATCTTGTTTGTTTACTAGAGTCATTGTACTGTAGATCTTAGTGAAGCCACGTTAAATAACTAAAGCTTTGGAGGAAAGTTAAAGGTCAAAGGAGAGAAGGGGTTACTTTAAGTGAAAGAGTTCATTAACTAACAGATGAAAAGCCGAATGTAGCTAGTCGAGGGTATGGTAATAAGCAAGAGGACCTGTTTCAATTATCTTGTTGCTTCCTTGCCTTCATCATTGAGACCTTTTAATTTTAGAATGGTGTTGCGTTAATCACTATTGGAGTTTGGTTTGATACACAGAGGCTATAAACATTGACATATTGTAATGTAATTCAGGTGTAGAGGTATCTCCACTTTGTTCTTATGCTGGAGAAAATCTGGAATCTATATGCCGTGGAAGAACATTTCATGCCCCATGTGAGATTACATTCTAGTTGAGCTAATTTACATAGCGGCCGTTTCCATGTTAAAAATTGGGATCCAGTTTATCCCTGTTGTGTGTTACGAATTAGATTAGTGATAGCTGAGATACTAAACTACGAGTTTGAGGTCTTGGTTTGTTTTGGGGGAATTATACCATGAATGGCGCAGTTATGTAATTGGTGTATATTAGCCAGATACGCGCCAGAAATGATCAATTGTGAATCTCAATCTCATCTCATTTACTATGCTTTTGATTTTTCTATTTCTTTTCCCTTTATATTTTTTTGGTCACATAAGTTGGCTAAAGAAGCAAGAGAGGACACTCCATCTTGCTTAATACAAAGGGGATGGATTAGTTATTGGTTAGATTTATATTTTATGTACAATAAATTCCCAAAGTCACGTCTTCTCAAAAAGGTCCTCGGTAGAATCATCAGAACAAGCAATCACCTGCTCCTGGCTCGATCTTGAAACAACCTGAGGCAATCATCTCACAAACCGCAAATGCTCAAGACACGTCTGTATCCATTGAGCTGATTCTGAGAAAACTTGGAGCCAAGTTGTTAGGAATAACACAAAATTTCGATAAGCTTAAACTCCTTCCCTTTGCCCCAAACTCCATAATTCTTGATTCTCTAGTTATTACTCCCTCCATTGAGATCCTCCACGAGGGAGCACTAATAGGCTTCTTTGTAGACAATATTTTTTCAGGTGGTGCAAAGATATAAAGTATCACATTCGTCAAAGCTTAATACCAAAAGTGCCCTTATAAACAAAGAAGAATTTCTCCTGTTTAAGTTTGCAGGACCTTCAAATTTATAGAAAGATATGAAGATTAAACACATCCCTATATGGATTAAGTTCCATAATTTTCCATTGGATTATTGGACTACTATTGGTTATAGTTATATAGCAAGCTCAACTGGAAGACTTTTGTGCCTTGATGAACACATAGGTATAATAAAGACGGTGGGATTCACTATAATTTGCATAGAGGTTTACGTGAACTTAGAACTCCCTGAAACACTAATAAAAGTCGTGAGATTAAGTGTCAACTGTGAACTAGTGGAAATCTTTAGCTCAAAGAAGTCACAAAGAATTGAAGAAGACTGGTAAAAGATTTTAAATTGGTTCATTATAGGAATTATCCAGTAACTCTTTAATTGAACCCACTCTGATGATAAGTGAAGAAGCATTACCAAAATTAAAAAATTATGATTCTCTGCTGAAATCTGCCAACTGCACTTCTCTTGGTAAGGAGGTAGAAGTTGCTCCAAAAGTGCGTGATATTGTTATTACTAGTATGGTCAAACCTAAGGAGGCTAAAGAACGAGGGGATACTTTTGCACTAACCTCGAATTCTAAGGAAATTAGTGAAAACTCTCCAGTATATCTACCAAATCAATCTTTAAGGTATGATCCAGAGGATGCCTTCGAGATTTACAATACAAATGGAGAGGGCTTTCCAATTATGCAAAGTAATAAGTTATTTACACCAACACTAGGAAGAATCCATATAGGAAACCAAAGAAAAAAGGGCACCAAGCCCTCACCTCTTCTACATGATCTTGGCATAAAAAGTTAGGAGTATGAATTATCCCAAAACTAGTAGATAATTAATGATTATTTGAAATCCAATAAATTTTGCTTAGCTGGGCTCTAAAAAACTAAAGTCAATTATGAAAAAAATTCAAAACTACAAGTGGGGAAAGGATTGGAAGGTAATATCTAACCACCAATATCATTATAATGATAGGATCATTTTTGGTTATGATCTAAAAAGAGTGAGGATCCTCCAACAAATCCTATCATAATAGTATATTCATATAGAAATTCGCTTGAATTCTAAATGTTTGGCAGTAAACTTAACAAGCTAGACTAATAACTATAGATGATTGAATAAGAAAATACAGTAATAATAAATCTAAACACTAAACAGAGCAATGGTTAAGAATATATCAATCAATAAGTTAGCTAGATTTAGGTGAGAAATTCCGTGAGACTTTATTATATTTGATTTCACCCTAAATTAATGAATTACTCTAGTTTCTCATACCAATAAGAGTTTCCAACTCAGATTATATTCTTTATTAAGACATACATCCTCTATTCTTAAGTTAATCAACCAAAATCTCATTTGAATCTAAACAACATAAGAATGCTTTAACTAGTTCTATGTATTCTCTTAATAGGTTTTACCCTAACCTAGGAAGATCTTGCGTCTTTCTCTCAAATAGCTCATGCTTAACCCTCTTTAACCATATTTTGACATAAACACACATGTCATCCCCTGAATCTTGATGTATGAATCAAGTTTTGAATCTTTCACTTTCGCTCCTTCGATTCAATCTATATAAATATGTGGATAAATCACAAGAAAACTAAAAATTTATTAAACCAAAGATAAATCAAAGTATATTACATCTTAGGTTCATCCTACCTAAAGCTATATCCTAGTTAATTCTTAATCACACAAAGAATATCATAAAAAAAGGAAAACAAGATGAAGGAGTCATTATTATTAAATCTTGAATCTTTAAAGAATTATTGTTGAAATCTTGCTTTATCCTCAAAGAATGATGTGGTCTTGATCAAAACCAATGCAAAGCAACTTAAAAAATGACTTCAAAATGTTTATTGGCCAAAAAACATCCCTCTTTTCAATTATGAATCCTCCTATACTTGATTTAAAAAAAAAGATGAGCCAGAAATATAAGAGTTGCTTTTGCCTTTAGTATACCGCTAGGCTTTATACATGTTATTGTACCAGTATATTAAAAACATTAAAATTGTGCTTTACGAAATGTTATGTTATTACCAAATTTGATGATGCACGAGTTAATTATTATGGAAAATGTTTTACCACGAGCTTTATGATTGTATGGAATACTGCAGTTATATTGTTATGGAAAGTTCAATTTTCTTGTAAATTAATTACACTCATCGAGCTCATTTATCTCACCCTTATTTTAATATTTTTAAACAAACCACCTCAAGCATGTGTACAGGTGTTGCAATAATTGGGACTCTGCCTCAAGATTAGTTGTAGCGTTGGGTGCTGTTGAGTTTGTGTTATTTTTGCTATGTATGTGAAATGTTTTAAGTTATTTTGGAAAGAGTTTAAAAGTGTGATATTGTAAATATTAGTGGAATGGTAAATATCTTTTTTTAATGAACTACGAGAGCTTTGATCCTCAATGATGTTTTGAAAATGTTGAGATTTGTATGTTTGTGATTGCTTGTGATGTAGACCAGAGGTCCCATTTCAAAAGTTGAGATAATATATGAAATATTTGAAGTGTTTTAAAATGTGTTATATAGGTATTTTTTTTGAAAATTTTGGGAAGGTCAAAATACAGTAGTTGTGCTATCGAAATTTTTAATAAAATGATTAAAAAAAAGGTTTTCCACTATTTTTCGCTAACATTTAAAGTATAAAAAGTTTTCAACAGATGAACAACTTGACTTTGCGAGAACCTTTTAGTTGAGTTAGATATCAATCGGAGGGCTACCATAGGGTCGTCAAGAGGGCTTCATTTGGGTTCCTGAAGGAAAACTCCGGGATGGATCCTTTTACAATATCATGATGTGTTATGATATTTGTGAGGGTGATCACCCTAATAAATTTTTTTTGGGACTAGACTATATATGGGGGCATCCAATTTGCATATAAAACTAGCCTTATGATACTATAAATGAGAATGTTTGTAATTCATAGTGGAGCAATTATAATCTAAAGTGGGCAAACTCAGTTGATGCAATGACTTTCAAAAGGATGTGCTCAAGACATTGAGTTAAATGTGAATTCTTTTTTATCATTTTCATTACCCCACACATATATATTTAAAAAATTTTAAAAATATCACTATGTGAATAAGCAAGCATAAATAATTTCTCTTCATTATCTTCATGCAAAAAAAAACAAAAGAGGTCAAAGTTAAAGAATGGTGGTAGAAGCCATTTGATAGTAATCTAGTTGAGTAACTGAGGGTATTTAAACAAGGTGTTTACTCTCACATCAAAAGGCTATGTGACTTTTCAAATAAGCTTCTAAATACTCATATTGTTTCCATTTAATGTTTGTTTTTAATAAGGGGTATGAACATGTTTTCAAATAAGCTTCTAAATACTCTTATATTGTTTATATTTAATGTTTGTTTTTAATAAGGGGTATGAAAATTTTTATAATTTTTAGCATTTGTGTTCACTTAATGCATTAACTGAAATGGCGTAAATTGATTTCAAATTTAAATAATTGTGGAGTGAAATAGATGGATTTATAATTTTATGCAAGTAAGTATGTGCTTGACAGTTTAATAAAATTTGTAATTGAATAAAAAATGAAGAATCTTGACGGATATCTTTGAATTGTTTAATGCTTTCTTGAAGTTCTTTATTATTAAGTTGAGAGTAATAAAATGGATATGCTTGAGGACAAGCAAATTCTTAATTGGGGAGCTTAATAAATGCTTAATAGACCATATTTATAATCCCATGTCTAGTACATTTTGTTTTTTTATTTGAGAGAGTTTTTTTAATTGTTTTTGATATTTAATTTATTTCTATTATGTTTTTATTTGTTAATTTACTTTAAGGGACAAAAGAGTGGAAATAGGATGGAATCAAGGCAGAAAATTGAAGGATTAAAGTTTTCCTTAAGGGACATGACTGTGTTATAGGTCGTGTAGATTTTGGAGCCGTGTTTCTTTACAATTTTTGAAGAATTGAAGTGATATTAAGGGAAATGGTCATGCAGACGACCATGTGGGTGATCTTGTCCACCCCAAAAACCTTAATTTTTGAGTTATAAAATGACAAAACTAAAAAATGCTAGAGAAAGGCTTAAGGGAGGCTCGAGAAAACACAAATTGATGGCCTAAGACGATAGAGAAAATGAAGAACAATTAAGGAAACATATTTCGAGTAGATTACCTTAAACATAAATTGGATTTCTGTTTTTATTAAAAGGATTTCATCATATTTCTTTGGTTTTCTAGTTTTTCATCATATTTCTTTGGTTTTCTAGTTTTTCTTTTTATTTTCATATTATATCTTCTATGATTATGAATTAAAACTTTGTTAGTACTTGGATCAAATGAACCCCAAGGTAGGCCTTGTAGTGATTTTGCTTTAATTTAATTCATTATTTAGTTTCATTGAGATTTAATTGTTTTTCTTAACTATTCTTGAATTAATATTGCTAAGATGTTGATTCAAGCCAATGAGATTAACAAATCAAATGTATGAATATATCTAGTATAATTGAAAGGAATTGCATGCAAACTTAAAAATAGGTTAATATAAATCCTCTGGAATAGGTGTTAATAGTATTGAGAAATATATTTATCATAATTGAGAAATTTCTACGATTTAATAAACTATAGATTAAATTGATTAATGAAATCATGATTGCATGAGGAATCATAGGGGATTCGAAGTCTAAGTGCCAATGTCTTCTTTGATTATGTTGATTTATTTTAGTTTATAGTTTTAATTTTGAATTTGATCAATTATTGTCACCATAATTTGTTAGATTAGATAAAATAAAGATGGAAAGTATTAGTAATTCTAGTCCTTATGGGATCGACTCATACTTGCAAGTTCTAGCTATAGATATACTGTGCCCTTACTATTAAAACTAAAATTGCATCACCAATCAACTAATAATATCCTTGATCAAATAACTTGACAAGTATATGTCATTGCAATAACATATTCAGCCTCAAATGATAACAAGGCCATGATTTCTTGCTTCTTTAAACTTATTAAAATAACACCTGAACTAAGGGAGAAAACATAACCGAAAGTACTCTTCATATCATCTAAACAACCTTCTCAGTCACTATCAGTAAAACCAAATAATTTGAAATTTAATACTTTTGAGTACCAAATTTTTAAGTGATTAGTTCCAGCAACATAATAGAGGACCCTTTTTGTTTCCATTTGATCATACATTGTGGGGCTATGCATAAACTTTGAAATAACACTTACAGAAAATACTACATTAGGTCTCCTATGAGACAAGTAATTCAAACTATCAACCATACTTTTAAATATTTCACACTCTTTAAACCAGTACTATCTGAACTACAAGTGTCTCATTTACATTCATAGGAGTCAAAGTTGTTTTATAGTTTAACATATTAAACCTCTTTAATAAATTAATATCAAATTTCTTTCCAGAAAGAAAATCCATTAGGACATTGTTCCATCTCAAGACTAAGAAAATAATACAACAAACCCAAATTTGGCATCTCGAACTTTTTCATCATGAAAGAATTAAATTCAACAATAATAGAGTTACAAGACCTATATATATTATATCATCAACATAAACAAACAACACCAAGAAATTAGTCTTACATTGCTTTTTCACACAGAGGTTCAACTTATTTTCTCTCCTTTTAAAACCATTTTTAAGAAATATGAATTAATCTTATTGTACAAAGCTCGTGGTACTACTTGAGTCTATATAAAGCCTTCTTTAACTAACAAACTTTATTATTTTCACTATTAACAAAACCTTAGGCTGAGAAGCATATAACTCTTCTTCTAGTTTGTATTTTAAAAAGGTAGATTTAACATCAAAATGGTACATTGACCATTCTAATTGTTCAACTAAAGTTAGGAAAGTTCTTACTATTTTGAAGTGAGCCATCTAAGAAAATGTTTCACCAAAGTTGACTCCCTGCTACTAAAAGTATCCTATAGCCAAACAAGCTTTATGCTTCTGAACTATACCATCAGTATAATACTTCGTGCTAAACATGTATTTTAGCCTAATTACCTTCTTTCCTTCTTCTAGATTTATTAACTTCCAAGTTTCATTTTTTTATGGCCAACATATCTTTTTTTTATTGCATCCTGTCACACTTTACTTTCTATAACTTCATCATAATGAGCAGGGTTAAAAACATATAAGGAAAAATTGCAAAAGGAATAGTCCTCACTCAAGGAAATGAATTTCTTTATAGGAGTTTTTGAATAAGAGCTTATTGAAGAAGATAAAGTGTTACTTATAGATGATTGAATGAATGATGAGGTATTACCTCCAAAACAAACAATTGAATTTGATGGCTTTAGATGATCAAATTTAGGAGTTCTAGGTGTACTTTCTAGAATCTCAAGTGCTATTAGTGCTTTGTTTTTTTTGTTCTAGGTCTACTTTTCTTCTTTTATGAACTTAATGTCCCTGCTGATGGGATTATACAACTTATATACTTTGGATTCACTACTATAACCAATAAAATAAAATTTTCTAATTTTCATCAAGTTTGTAGCGAGAATTAATAAATTCATGTGTTATGCAATTAACGTTTTTAGATGGCTTTCCATCGGATTTTTGCCCTTCCAAACTTCATATGGGGTTCAGTTTATGATTGCCTTTGTTGGTGAGGTGTTGAGAAGATACAATGTTGTTGTCTCACCTTCTGCCCAAAATTACTTTGGAAGACTACTAGCTTTCATCATGCTGCTAGCCATTTCAAATACTGCCAATTTTTTTGCTCAACTACTCCATTTTGCTCTATCATGCGTGTAGGTGATGGCTCCCTATGAATTTCATTTTATTTACATATAATATCAAATTCTTTGGAGGTAAATTCACTACCTCAATCCAAATAAAAAGCCTTTATAAAACACCCACTTTGTTTTTCTACCAACATCTTGAATTTTTCGTATTTGAATTTCAGAAAATAGACTCAACACAATCCATTGTAATCATCAATAAATAGCAACATATATTAACCTCTACCAAAGGACTTCACACTCATGGGACTATGAACATCAGTATGTACTAATCTAGGATAAGCAGATGCTCTTCAAAACTTATTTATACGAAAGGAATTTCTGCTTTTCTTTTCATAAACACACCCTTTATAGAAATCAAGTGCATCAATTTTAGACAATGAAACCATAATTTTCTAACTTAACAATTTTAGTACTTTCATATTCAAATGCCCATAACATAAGTGCCATAATTTCGTATCATTAGTTCTAATAGCCAAAGGCACAATTTTTCACACTAGATACTTTAAAAGGAAATGTTTTATTATAGAATGCCAGCTATTTTATGGCCTGATTTCTTACCATAAACAAACAACAACTATTATCAAATATATACTATAGTAACCATCATCTATCAATTGTCTAACATTTAACAAATTATTAGCTAAATTAGGAAATATCGAACATTATGGAGGAGTTTTACATTACTCTGGGAGGTTTTGGTGGCAATTGTACATTTCCATTCCACTTGTATTAGCTTATTATTTACAAGAAGAATTTCATCCTTTTATTACTTGCACGTCAAGTTCTTTAAAGAACGAATCTATCATGGACATATGTTTAGAGTATCTACCATCCACAAGCCATACTCCATTGGAAGTAACAATGATGGGAGAATGATTTATAAATAAATTACTCTCCTTTATAACTTTCTTTGTGAAATTTGCTTGCTTTTGCTCATCTCTTTGTAACTTTACGTTTTTTTACAATAGAAGCATTGTATTGAACTTTTAAACTGCCTCTATTCATTAGATTTTACTTTACCTTTGTTACAATCATGACATTGAAATTAGTCACCTCTACCTTATCCACGACCATAAAATTTCCTAATTTTCCTTTATATTAAGACTTGCCTTTTAACTGCAAGACCTTCTCCTTAAACTTTTTCATAGGACCTACTAAGCCTAGCTTTATGAGCTAACAAAGAACTTAACAATTTATCAAAAGTATGGGTTGATAAGTCCTTTTATACTCTTCAATTACAGTAACATGATCAAAGTTTCTTATTAAACTTCTTAAAACCTTGACGATAGATGATTCATCACTAATAGTTTCGCCATCAAATCTCATATGATTCACATTTTTCAAAACTCTAAACAATTATTCTTGCACATTTTCTCTCTCTTTTATAGGTAGTGCTTCAAAATTATGATGAAGGCTTTCTCATTTGATAGTAATTACCATTTTGTTGCCTTAAATATTATTGTTTTAGATCCTCCCATGCTTGAGTGGAGGTGCTAGCTAATGAAATATGAGAAAAGATATTATTGTCAAGTGCTATAAGACAAAGAGCCTTTGCATCCTTTTTATGAAGTTCCCGCAGTTGTTGGTTAGACTCGATAGGATTCAGGTCAACTAATCCATTCTCCGTTAAGTCCCATAACTCTTCAAATTTGAACATAGTCTTCATTTTGAGACTCTAGAGATGATATTTTTTACTTTAAAAATTGGATTTAGGGGTTAAGAATCTAAAATGGAAACACTGCCTGCCATGATTGAACTGAGCTCTCTCAGTTTTATGTTTGCTACATCGAACTCTTCACCTTAAGAGAATGATGCTATGACTTTGATCAAATGAAGAATAAATTATGCCCATAAATTAATTTGAAAGGATAGTCGAGGTTTTTGTACTTGGTGTATCAGAAAAATCAATCTACACCTC
>JANIHZ010000210.1:36762134-36775361 GCA_027478365.1 Erythroxylum rufum | reverse complement strand
GGGGCGGTTTAGGTTCGGTTACCCTAGAACCGCAAGTTAGAAACCTGAACCTGAACCATGAACCTGATTTTTCAGGTTCGGTTCGAGCCAAACCTGAACTCAAGTTCGGTTAACCTTATTTACAGGTTTGGTTCATGCGGTTTAGGTCCAGTTCACAGATTCGCGGGTTTTCTTGAATACCCCTACCTATGTGGGTTAATTTCTACAACTTGCCAATGAAATTTTGGACTGTTGAGGGAATGAGCTTCTTGGCAAGCTCTTTGGGGAAATCTATATGTCTAAACTCCCAAACAACCTCGATGGAGAGGATCTACTGCGTAAAATTGTGTATTGAAATCCCAAAGAATGCTCCTCTACTAGATAGTTTACCTGTCATGCAACTAGGGCCCTGTTTCGTAAACAACAGATTGTATTAGCTGTTAGCTGATTCTATTAACGGTTAGTTGATAACGGATTATATCAGCTGATTTGACCTGCGGATAACATCAACTGTTTATTAAAGATGTTTAGTAAAATTAACTGTTTATGTGTGAAATGACTTATAAGGGCATGACTTAAAATCTCATAATAAATTAGATTTTAGATATTTAAATTTACAATAATTATGTTTATAGCTCTAATAAAAAATATATGACATACAATAATAAGAACAACAACAACAACAACAACAACAACAATAATAATAATAATAATAACCAAAAAATCATTAATATAAATCAACAGAAAATCATATATTTTAATTTATTACATTTAATTATAATAATAATTATAATTGAGAAGTAGCAAGTGTCACAGGCGTGACAGTGGTTGTCACAGGAGTGCCACTTGTCACAAGGGTGACACTCTTTTTCCTTTTCCTTTTTTACTTTTTAGCAATTAAAACCTGTTGGAATTTAAATCCTAACTAGATAACAACTTTATCTTAAAAGATAAAATTTTATCCTTTAACAAATATCTTATCTTTAAACAAAATCTTCAATTTTAACTTTGAATCAATATTTTCAACAAAAACAGTCTACTTTACTATTTATTTATAGGCTTACAGCAGATGAAAAGAATGGTGCTAAAAGATAGATTAATGTTAACTAAATAATTAATTAAAAGATAAACTGAATATGTTGATAAATATGAATCTTTCTTTTGGTGATAAGCCAATCTTAATCGAATTGTCATAAGTAGCAGTGAAATATTCGTCACGGGCTTCTCATGCTTCAGAAGGTAAAATGCTGGACTTCATATGATTGTTCGAGTCAATCTCTAAACTACAGCTAGTAATTCCTCCTATTCCTGTTGTATCTCCTACTCTTATATCTTGTATGATGGTTCAATCTTATAAGCAAGAATTTCCTCTTGATCTTTGAGCCCATTCTCTACAGCGCTCTCATCCACATAGATGACATATTGCTATAACATAATAACTGTTTTTATTTTTTGAAGTATTATCTTCAATAGCTTTCTGGCTGTGGACGTAGGATTGAAGTACATGTTTCTAAAATTGCCTGCAGGCAAACTTGAACATATGTGTAAAATAAATTGTTGAATATTAATCTGGAGAAGAATTAGTGTTCTTGCATATGCGAAACTGGGTAACTAGTAGCAGTTAGCAGCGTAGCAGCTGAAGTCCAATTGATCATAGCAGTGGAAAGCAAGCATCCATTGAAAGACAGCTTTGGTTGCTAGTTATCTACATTCTTTAAGCCGTGCCATTCTGTTACGAAGTTTACAAGGAGATAGATCTGCGCTGCAGATTTTTTATATTAGCTGATAGGAAAATTGGAATTTATCATCAAATTGACCAATCGGAGCTAGTGATGCCCGTATACGGTACCAGGGAACATGTGGTAGAGGTCACCTTATTGTTTCAAGTGATTCTACATCTTGATTGCTTCCACAAAATTTTCGTTTTAGTGGAATTTAATGCAACAAAGTTGGTGGAATTGACAAAATTTCTCACTGACATGAGTCTATGTGGCAACACATACTCCCACTGGCATAATTGGCACATAGGTCTGTCGCCTGCTGCATCTTGTCCTCTATTGTTATTGCCTCGTCTTATTAGCCTATTTTTGAGATTTATGACTAGAGATTCCGTAAGTGGCATAATAGCTTCATCTTGTCTTATCTTGCAGCAAATTGTCCAATTCAATTTACCAGAATCAACTTCGAGATCTTTATCTTCACGCCTTACTAGTTAGCACTATCAGCTTCATTAAGGCCTTTTAAGTTGAATCTTGTATACTAGCAAATAATAAAGTTGTAAAAAATTAAATTGTGATTTTTTATAGTTTTTCTTACTAGAGTTTACCTTTGATGCTCGTTAGTGGCTGCAAACTGCCCTTTGAATCATGGGCTGCTAGCTTATCAAACTGCTAATACAAGCAAGAATCTTCCACTAGTAGATTTTTTTTTCTTTTTTAGCGTTGATCAAACTTGGGGTTTTGTGATTGCAAAAAGAATATCGATACATGAAGACTTCAGCTAATTTGATAAACAAAATAAGTGGTTTATACTTCAACGCTTCATAAGACAGAATCAATTTGATCAATGGAGGGAACAGAGTCACTGAACTTGAGCCTGAGCCTGCAAGTGGGGCAAGAAGAGTGAGAGAACAACCATTTATCAATGCACGTAACATGGAACCTATGGTTGCACTTGGGCAAAACCCTTATCTTGTCACCATCCAAGAAGTCTGCGAGACAAATGGCGCAACCTGAAGCTGATGACGGTGAACCTGCAGGATTAGCATAAGTAGAAGTTGGCAAAGCCACCATTTCTTTCTTCTTTAAACCAGAATTTTGTCTTCGAGAAACCATCCACTGTACAGTCTCACTCAATGTTCGACGTGTGCATTGAAATGCGCATTGCAAAGTGGTGTTAAGACCTAGAGCACAAACGAAGGCGCATAACATGGCAGCCACAATGACCATGACATTGAAATCTATGGCAGGCTTTTGGGGTTCATGACAAGGAGGGTTGCTCAAGGTGGGACTAAGGGAAGGAGATGGTGAAATTTGAGGCATGGAGACAGGAAGAAGAAGTTGACAATTGTGAAGAGAGATAAATGGTTGATGTGCGCCCAACCTACCACTACTGCACCCAGGAGCATTTGATGCTTGATAAGAGCAATGTCTGGTTCAGTAGTGGGGGCTAAAGCCTCAGATAATTGGTGAAGTGGTGGTATAGGATATGCCTACTTGATAATCCACTGTCTTTCCTTTTTGTTTATGCGCTTCCAAGAAAGAAAAGAGAAAGGACGATCTCTTCATCTTTAAAGAAGTTCCACCTCTGGTTCATGTTATCTTATTGGCTGCTTTCCCCAATTTGCTGCAAACAGTTCTTTTTCTTTTCTTTGAAAAAAAAGCAGATGCGACCTTTGACCACAGTTTCCATGAAGAAGAGCTTATTTCTTAATTATCATTTTTTTGTTTCTATTTTGTGAGATGGATGAAGTTTCACAATTGAGATAGCTTATATAAACTTGATAAAGAAATAGAAGAAGATTTTGCAAAAGAAGGAATGTGAATCAAACTTTTTTCATTAACCAACCAAAAATCTTTGCGCAAGTCAAAATAAAAATAAAGAAAATGACTTTCATGTAAAAAAAGAATTCTCTCCAATGAAGTTGTGCTGATCAACCTCCACAGAAACCATCGCATTGACCACTATATTGGTCTCTACCACCACCACGTTGTTCGCTATCATGGTCACTGCATGCCCCACAAGCTCAACAGGCACATCTTGAACGTAAAACGAGTACTGGTAATGGTTTATCTTGTTAGGGAATATCAATAATGATGAGAAATCAGCCACCCACTTGGTCCCATTTCTAGCCACCGTGAGCCTCCCCACCGTAGACTTCAAGCTCATACCCCTGACGTTATTACGGTCAATCATCACCTGATCAATGCTAGTGAAGTTGCCGTCCACTTCAACTATAGGATTCATGTTGAATTCATCCCCTTTAAACATGTTATCAACAATATTTAACCCCGATATTTTACCTTTAATGGACCGCAATAACACGTTGGCATTTCCTAAGAATAACCCGTCTGTAACATGAACGTTAAGTGGATCTTCGATGACAATGTTTGTGTAATCTAAGTAACAGTTATTGATCCTAGTTAATGTCCCACCTGGTTTTACTAATATTCCTACGCCACCAAAAACGTTAGCTTTGTTGTAACAGTGTACCCCTGTGATTAGATTGGCCTCACCCCTGACCAATACACCAACTTCTGCCGAAAAGATTGCAACTTCTGAAATGACATTGTCGTTGGATTCCAGATCAATGGCAGTGCCTGAAAATGTCCTCTCTCTTTTATCGCCACCAATTGTTGGGTGTTGTCCTAGGAAGCAGCTTGATATGAAGATCTCATGGCCTTTCAGAACCAAGATTCCCTGCGTATTGAAGTGCAAGAAAAAGCAATTGTCAACACGAATCCTGACAGAATCCACAATCAAAATTCCTCCTCCTCGTTGGCTCGAGTCGAATAAAATGTCGCGGAAGGTGATATCCTCGTAGTAAATTCTTCTGCCTGGGATTGTAGATTTTGGAGACCGTAGTTCAACCAAATGACGATCACTTGGAAAAGTATCTGATGCCCGCAATGTCCCTTTCTGCAACTGAAATGAACTGTGTCAATATGCTTAATTGCATCACTAAAATTGTTTTTCTATACTTCACAAAAATTTTAAAAAAATGGAAAGGGCATGACAGAGAAACACTTGTGAGACTAACCACAACATTGCCCCTGCCACAAGGCAACCTAATTGGTCTACTGATTTTGTAATTTCCACCTTGCAAGTCAATAACAACACCACCCAAGTCATGGACATCTCGCAGCAATTCAAGCTCATTTTGCACTTGAAAAGCATCGTACAGAGTTTTCAATATGGCCTCACTGCTCTCTTGCACACAATTTGGGTCTGCTCCATACCCTATTGGATAAAATACTTTTCCAGCCTGTCATTGAAATTCGGAGAAAATCATCAAACTATTCAAAAATTAGCCAAAGAAGCGAAAATATAAGATGTTCTCACCCTTTTGGGGACTGAAGCTTGACGAGACGGGAAAGGACCATGAGTAGTGAATGCCTGCAACTTTTGGTGAAATTCTTGTAACTTACGTGGCGAGATTGAACAATTTGCTCCGTGTGTCAGAACTAATAACAGAAGGCACCATGCTGATAAAGGCTTCATCTTTTGCATATGGCAGATTTAGAAAAAACGGCATGGGCTACTGGAAAATGGTGACTTCCAGGTACTATGCCATCTTCACTTCCAAGCAATCAACCAAAAAAAAAAAAAGTTTGTGGGCAAAGAAACATGATTCAATGATCAATATAGAGCCTCACGGTCAGGTTTCTGGAACCATATCTTTTTAAAGATCCTTTTTTTCTTTTTTTTGACAGATCGAAGATTCAGACTCTGTTGTTAAAATTGAACCTTTATCTAACTTGGAAAAGATTGAGACAGACGGAAAGGAGCATTTCTAAGACAAAGCTCTATTTTTCCTCACTGTACGTAGATTGAATCTGATCTGGTTGACTACCACAAAATTGGGGCTCTGTCGTCATCAATGGTTCAATGAACTTACCTTTTCAAATGGATTTTACAGCAACAGGTAATAGAAAAGCATTGATTTATGTCAGCTAGAAAAACGAAGAAGATCGGTAACAGAAGTGGCATTAAATTTAACTAAAGAAGTTGCATTGAATTGTTGCATCTGTAGCCTACGGAGCTTTATAACGTTTTATAGGTTATTGTACACGTTGACAAGAATCTAATGAGTTAAGCCTCAAAGGTGCGGCCACCTTTGCCCGAATTTTTATTAATTTTTAGTTAAATTTATTGTTTGATTGAATTATCAATTTGTTAAATAATTTATTTATTATATGTACTTTGTGATTTTTTTAAAGTTAAAATAAATAGATTAAACACCTCAAAAAGGTGAATTCAAACCTATGCTTGAAATAATTTTATAAGGGATAAGTAGTTATAGGAGCATAGAGGAGAAATATCCCAGTGGATATTCATTTCTAAAGGTTGATCCTTGATGAACTTAGTTTTCAATTAAGGTTCAGAGGAAGGTTCCTCCTAAATATCTTATTCACTCTGCAGACTAAATGAATTCTATTGGAAAAACTAATCAATTGATTGTAAATTGGCTTATAGTTTGGATATCTTTTGCATCATTTTGAAATACTTTTAAGTATCAAGATCTGTTATGTAATAGATGATCCCTTTATTGTTTTGTCCACAATTCATAGCATGGAAACTTTACGCAACGTTGGCAACATATGCCTTACCAGATGAAACGGATGCGATACCTCTTTGCTTCTTCAGGATCCCGGTAAGAGGGTAGAATTACGTACCTTATCATTATTCGGCCATAATTCCTTAAGTGAGATCAATATCCCAGACACTTGAGGCCAGAAGTCCTCCATATAACTTAACAGGAGACTAAAGCTTCAAAAGATCCTTCAAGTGCAATGAATTGTGTCCTATCACGGTCTACATAATCTATAAGATTATATTCTCAATCTAGTACTCTTCAGCGAAACTATTAAAAACATAACATCAATTGGTGTATGTCAGTCCTGCTGCAATCTTACGGTAGTGCTAACCTCTTAATTAATCCCTCTGGGATGAAACTGTCACTCCAGGTATCTTCTTGTTAATAAAGTTCCAAACTTACAGTTCAGTCAGACTCACTTCAAAGGACGTGGCTGGGCCAACTGTTGCAGCTGATGCACTACATGAGACATTCTTGGTCGCATGGATGGGACATGCTGAGTGCAAGCATATACAAGGTCCACCACCTTCTGAATGATTCCAGCTTCTGGAACGTCAGAAGAAGAAGAAGCTATATGAGGATCCAAGAGGTCAGGGTAGCGGTGTGCCTGTACCAAAGGTGTGGCCCACTCAAATATACTTTGCCAACCGACCGAGTCAACTGCTTGGGCAGGCCTACGCCCAGTTACAATTTCAAGCAGCAGTACTCCAAAGCTATAAACATCACTCTTAGTTGTAAGCTCATTCCTGTAAACAAATTCCGGAGCAAGGTATCCATATGTCCCACCTGCCATCATTGTTCTTTCATGCATCACTTCCCATGGCACAAATTTAGAGAGACCAACCCCCATTAAATGTGCTCCAAACTCTTCATCAAGCAAAACATTGCTAGCACGGATGTCATGATGCACCACATGGGGCCTCACCTTATCATGCAAGAATCTAGAATATAAGAACAGACGAGATCAATCATATTAAACTTTTTGTGGGCAAAACTAACCACAGCAGAGATAAGAAGCTAAGATGTTAATCAGGCTTGAAAGGAAAAAGAAGCAATGATCAATTTTCACTCCAAAATCATTGTGTACAAAAATATACAGATAATTTCAACAAATTTAAATAATCGGTCATTTCTGTGGAGCTTAAATATTACATGAAAACAAGGGAAAACGTGATAGTGAAACTAGATTCTAATTGACATGTTTATCCCTTAGAAAATAAGTTTCAAATTCTCCAATTGAAAATATGAATTCAATGGAAATCTGTGTTGAAAGAAAAAGTATAGAAGAGCTAAGGGGAGGAATAAGCATTTTGGAGTTATAATAAAGAGAAGAAAAATAAGAAAGACTATAAACTAAAGAAGTAAAACTGTAGGAAGTAAAGAGATGAAACAAATACCAATATCATAAATCTCTTACAAATTTTAAAAAAAATCTTAAAACAAATATGTACCTTACCAAATTAAGGTTCGGTTCTTGGGCTAGAAATGAAAGCAAACTAATGAGAAGAGAAGTAAAATAGGGACTATTTTTAGAAACAGGAACGAATCAAAGTATAATTGTTTGATTGAAAAGAAGAAAAACAAGTACCCTACCAAAATCAAATATCTTTAGTTATATCAAAATAATTAAATAAATACATACCCTACTAAAATAAAGTTAAATTCTTAGTTAAAACATATGTGAAGTGATGAGATGTAGGAAATGACAGTAAGACTGGACTTTTAAAAGTACAAACTTCTTATAATGGTGAAATTAAATTGAGAGGAATACAATAGGCTAGAATATAAATGAAGGATTTTAGAAAATATTGTGTAAACAATTAAGATGTTAATTCTTTCCATAAATTTATTTAATCTAACCATTTATCTAACTTTGAAATTATTAAAATACAGCTAGGTAAAGAGTAATGAAAACACTATAAAAAGCTAATTAGTACATCAACTATTCATCTTAGGAATTTATGTGGTATTCAGAATCCGAAATGGCATGTAATGTAGAAACCATGTCCTACGTAGTGAAAGAACAGAGCTCCTTTCAAGTTTCAGCTTTAATATATTTTTGTATGTGGGTATATGTTCACACGTCTGTTTATATATACACATTAGATGAACAATTAATAGAGAAAACTCATACATAGCATGTATTTGTCATATATACTGAATATGTCCATTGCATATATTCTGGAAAGCATTCTTAGGAACATACTAAGACCATCATTCATGTGATAACAAGATAACGAAAGAAAAAAAGGAATATTATTCAACTTAAATAACCTCAAAAGAAAGTAAAACCTAAAAAGTAAATAAACATGCAATGAGAGTGCCATAATCAACAAAATGACTAATGCTTCTACCACAGCCACCATTCACACAATCAAAGTGACTTTAGCCATGTTCATGATAAATATAACAATAGTGATACCAAAGTAAACATCGTGCCAATCCACCAAATAAGAAAAGTTTGAGTTTATACGTACGCAATTCCTTGGGCAAGAGTTGTAGCAATTTTCATCCGTGTTGACCAATCCAAGTTCCTACCTCCCCTTGGCATGTGGTATAGCCACCTATCTAATGGCCCATTAACTATAAACTCATATACAATGTACCGATCACCATGATTGTAACAGCATCCTTTAATGGCAACCAAATTTGGATGATGAAGCCTTGCAACTCTTCCAATCTCAGAATAGAATTCTTTTTTCCTCTGAAAGCTAGATCTCTTCAACCTCTTGATTGCCACCTTTGATCCATCAGGTAGAATGCCACTATATGTGCCACCGGTTTTTGCATCACCAAGAAGACGATTTGCTTCACTAAAATTTTTGGTAATGGATTTCAATTCCTCTTTGGTGAAGACTTTCCATGATGGGGCAACCAATGCAGAAGTAGCTGGATTATACAACTTCCTGGACTTTCTACGCTTTTTGCTACGTCTATATGCAAGAAGCCAAATAACAACCGCTAATGTTGTAAAGAGGATCAATCCACTAACAACACCAAGTATAATAGGATATTCCCTGTGGCAGCGCATGTGATAGCATTTGCTCTCTACAAATGAAAATAGAAAAAGGGAAAGAGTGTCCGTGATGATGGAAGGATTTTAAAAAAATAGAAATCAATACGTGTTCTCAACAATAAAGGCCAGGACAAGCAACAAGATATAATGTCATTGACAAAAAGTACAGATAAATTATGCAAATTGGGGTTATAGCAATGTGGGAACAGATAATTATCAGGACATACCAACATCTCGCATGCAGATAAAAGAATGAGAGCTCTCACATCTCTCCCCCACAAGCCGTGTGGTTCCGTTAGTCACCAATGTACACCAAACAGGACATGATATATTGGAGCAGCTCAAATGCAAGTGAACTCTGTCCAATAGGGACTCGTCCCACCTTGACATGTTATCAGACCACTTCCAGTTAGAAGTAGAATTAATGTCAATTTCTCTTCCTCCAACCCAACAGCCATTGACATTTTGAACACACAACACTTGAGAAAAATTTAATTCATCATATGATGGCAAAGCTGCTAAGTGTCCATTATAGCCTCTGCAGTAGCTCTCCGCCTCATCCCAAGATCGGGAATCTCCTATGTACTTGAAGCACTTACTCTTATTGGAGTTGATATCCCATCCAGGAGGGCACCACACTGTCAACCAGAAAATCTAACATCACAAGCGATAGCACATGTTCTAAAAGAAATATGAATATTGACACTCTAGCATACCCATTAGAGGGAAATTAAGAAACTTATACTGATACACTATCAAGCACAGAACAGTACAATTACACAGACTCCATCTGTACCCATGAACAAGCATTAGGACTAAAAATACTGTAGCATTATATCCTTGACTTGTTTTCTTTTTCATATTTATCCATTCACAAAAGTACAATATACTATATCATTTCGCAGAGAGCTAAATGAAAATCCTTCTTTTCTTATATAAACATGGTCAAATGGCCATTCATATGATATTTATCTGACTAGGAGAAATCAGCAAAGCCATTTCAACAACTGAGCAGCCTTCCAAGCATCACATTGAAGCAGCTATAGAACTTCTTTTAATAACAATTACAAACATAATGATTAGAATAACGAAAGCCAACAGCCAACATTTAGAGTTGACAGATTAAACAGGACATTGCACAGAGTTCCTCAAAAAGATATCATACACGCACCTTTAACTCCTCCAGTCTTGGAAACTAATAGTTGAGCCTGAACACTGCCATTAGCAGGAGTCTAAAATACCAGAAACCAAGATTAAAATACATATATCCGTAAAAGAAGATATCTATATAAATAAAAAGCAAAAATTACCGGTATAAAATATTCTTACAGATTGGGAAGCCACAAACCCCACTGAGACACAACTAATAAAGACCAAAGCCGCGTGAAGAAACAAGAGATCCATTACCAAAGTAGCCAACTTCACGAACCCAAAGAACAGAACAATATCAGAAGCTAAACAACTCAAAAATAACAACTCACCAGTGAAAAAAAAAACACGAAATAAGCAGGTAGTCTATTTCATTTTTTCCCTCAGTAAGTAACAAAATAGATACAACAAAGAAGAGAGAAGAGAGCGAACCCTAATTTTCAGTTTGGCACATAAACAGAAAATCAAAAGCGTGAAATTGAAAGATAAGACACGGGGAAGACTTTACCTTTCATTAGTAGAAAATATGCATCAGACGTAGAGCAGAGTGCTTGACCATGTACCAACATTTACAATTTCTTCTTCATCATCACCTCACTGACTTTTCTTATTTGTTTATATTTAAAGAGAATTTCATTAATGTGTCTGTTGCGACAGCAGTAAATAGTAAGGACTGGACTCTGACATGGAAGGTTGTTGGGCGCTTCAGACAATCTCACGCTTAGACTTTATTGCATCGTCTGTGGACATAGCTTTCTAATCTTTTATAGATATCACGGTAAGGAAAATGATAAAAAGATTAGAAAGCTATATATATATAAAATCCAAAAATTTCACTTAATTTTATAATATTTATTAAAAATTAAAAAAAAAATCAGTGCCCAAAATTTAATTTAATTATAAATAAATCCTAAAATTTAAATATGCTAAATTGAAATTATTCCTAAAAATATGTCAAAAAATTAAATACTATTATTAAATTTTTATATAAATATTCAATTGTTATCTTTCTTGCAATAGCTCAACCTAAAAAAGGTACCAATTTGAGATTTTCTTATGCCAATTCCGATCAAAGACTGAAGCGAAGCTGTACATGTAGGCCTAAATTATAGTAAATGATTAAGAAAATCTAAAAAAGTAAAGAACTTTATCTGAAATCATTTCCCTGTATATGCTACCACAAAAATGTTACTGTGCGCACATTCTAGCTACTATTTTACAAGAAACAGAAAAAGGGGAAACTCACCCTGTAAAGAATTCTTTAAACTAAATGTTCTTATCCATCCCCTTATTCATTGCAAATTTCAAAACCTAATTGTGGAGGGTTATACAAAGAAGTTAATTGTCTAGGTTGTCTAAAAAATAACTTTTCAATTTCAGTTGGTTAAAAGTAAAGACTGATTGAATTTGCTGATACATTTCGAAGCAAGCTCTGCTTCTTTATCGAGTTGGAGAATGTAATTTGGATGTAAATACATTCTTAGTTTCAGTTTCTTTGAAGTTACTTTTCTGTCTTGGCTTTATTTTAATGACAATGTTATCTGTGCTGATCTTACTTGACATTCAGTTTTTGTTTCAGTTTTTCTTTTTCTTTTCATTTCTGCACCTTACTCACTATCACAGGAGCACCTGAGAGGGATACTTAGAGGTCAAGCTTCACTATTTGATTGGTCAAGACCATCTTTACTGGCAAGGACTTTGTCTCCCCGAGTTCTAGAAAGCCAAGTGGATGCAAAAAAGGTTTGTCCTTCTCTGCTTTTGGACATTTAACTATTAACTTAAGAGCATCAAATGTTATAAAGAAGGCAAGTGTTTGACAGTCTTGCTAGAATTTTTCTCAAGCATAGTTTGGCATTATTCATCTTTCTACTACAAATATAAGCATGTTAGGTAACTTTGGTTAGTGGAACAATATTTACTTATCATGCTTGTGTTTTTTCTTATTCAGATATCTAATTGATTCAATATATATATTTTACCAAGTTTGGATCTATTCTATTTGTGGTTTAACAATGGGCCATTTATCATTCTGCGGGAATTGGAGAAAAGTCTTAAGGCCACTTTTGAGCAGTTCATTATGGCTGTCACAAAATTAGTTGTGGATCCAATGCTCTCATTTGTTACTGGAGCTAAAATTTGAGAAAACTGAGGTTGTTTACTGTTGGACTTTTAACAATTTCTCATCAAACCAATTTCTAGCTTCATCTCTACCTAATTACTTCCGCTGTGTCAGTTGGTATCAAAGCTTAAAAATCCAGTTTTTCCTGGATTTCTTTCCTGGTGCCTTTGCTGTTTTATTTACCCTTTAGTCATCTTCCAGCCCTGCTTTTCCTTACTTTTGTTTCTCTTCCACACCCTCCAGCCCACCTTCTAGCCCTACCAACCTAGAAAATTCTTCCAGTTTTGTTTCTGCTTCAGCTTCAGCCCATCTTCCAGCCCTAACAACCTAACAAAATTTCTTTCTGTTTTGCTTTTACACCAGCCCATATTCCAACCTACCAACCCAGAAAATCCTTATTGTTTTGTTCCTGCTCCAGCCCACCTTCCAACCCTACCAACCCAAAAAAATTCAACCCAAATCCTAGAAAAGTCAAACCAAACGTTTTCAGTCTTGACTAACCAATACACATGGCTGATCAAGGAGATAACCAGAGATTTGAAGAAGTTTTGGAGGGTATTAATGAATTAGTGACTCGTATGGATCAACTTTTAACCATTATGGGCCTTAATCAAGCCAATAATGGAGGAATACCACTTAATGGAGCTC
>JANIHZ010000210.1:36740209-36751057 GCA_027478365.1 Erythroxylum rufum | reverse complement strand
CACATTAAACACAATCATTGAAATTCTCGCAATTTCTTTCCTTTGTACAAGAATAATTCACCCGAGATTCTCCTTAACTTTTCATCTAAACATTTTTATATTTCAATCAGGGATCGGGGTCCAACAAGCGGAGGGTCAACTATAGAAGAAACAGAAAGCAGACGAATGCGAAAAAGCAGACGAATGCAGAGCAGAAAAATGTGGAAAAGCAGACGAATGCGGAAAAGCAGATGATTGCAGAGCAGACAAATGTGAAAAAGTAAACAAATGCAAAAAAGAATGAATCCAATTTTGGAGCTCATATGCCACAAGTGGGCAGCCGGAAGAAGGCTCTTGTCAACGTGCACGTGATGAACAGAATGGTTCCACTCTCGCCCAAACAAAAGCACATATTCATTTTCTCATATGCTCATACTTTATGCTTTGTTTTCTTTTCATTTAATACAAAAGTCATGACCTCTTTTGAGGTAAAACATAATCATATTTCATCATGCATTTTTCAACATTTACAACAAGTCAATTTCAAACATACACACATTGGCAAGAATTTGCCCAATTACACTATAACCATAAATATGTTACCCACCTAAGTAGCTTGCGAAATCCAAGTCAAGCTCCCCCTTCCCCTTGCTTTTGGGTAGGGTTTCCTAAAATAACCAAGGTTCCATTCAAAACAACATCTCAATAAAGTTCATAAACTTCAAAAAAATCACAAAATTTCAACAAACATAAATTTAACTCAAATTTAACCTAACCATCTGGGTTAGAAAACTTAGGATTTAGTTTAGAAACCTTAGAATCACTTGGGTTCACCTAACTCATCTTCTTCCAATACAAACCTTTCATTCTCTACACAAACTCCTTTCCTTCTCTAACTCCTTCATCCTCAACACAACCCATTACTTTAATAAAGCAAGAAAAGAGATGATTAACCTGCCTAAACAAAGTTGATTTCTCTTCTTTTCTCTTCTTCTCTCCTATTTTCGTCACTCTCTTTCCTTCTTCTCATTCAAGACAACTTACATATATGGGCTTTCTTCCCATTTTACCCTCCATTGGTAAGTCTCTTCCAAGTTTGTCCCTCATTAAACTTGGCTTTCCATATTTACCCCTCCTTTCATTTAACACAAATCTACTAACCTGGACATAATTATAACTCCAGAAATTTAATCTATCTAAACCCCAAAACTATTTCAAATCATGCTTAACTTAAAGCAAAATTTTTAGGGTCCAACATATAAACCGATCAATGATGTTTTCTTTAAATACAAAGGAGGCAATATTATCATTAAACTTCAAATACCATTGTCGGGAGGCTTGCTTAAATCCATATATTGACTTCTTAAGTTTGCACACCATATCTTCCTTTCCTTCAATTGAAAAGCCTTCAGGTTTATCTATATACACATCTTCCTCTAAATTACCATTAAGAAAGGTTGTTTTCACATCTGTTTGATGTAACTCTAAATCATAATAATCCACTAGTGCCATAATAATTCTAAAGGAGTCTTTCTCTGAAACAGGTGAAAAAGTTTCCTTATAATCAATGTCATCTTTCTGAGTATAAACTTTGGCAACAAGTCTAGCTTTTTGTCCTTCAATATTGACATAAGAGTCACGTTTGGTCTTAGAAACCTACTTACATCTGACTCTCGTACAACCTTCAAGCAATTTGACTAAATCCTAAACTTCATTCTACTCCATAGAATTTAACTCCTCTTTCATAGCATTAATCCATTTAGTAGAATTAATACTTTCAATGGCTTGCGAAAAAGAAACTGGATCATCTTTATTTCCTATGTCAAACTCTGACTCTTGTAGATATACCACATAATCATTAGAAACAATTGGTTTTCTAGGTCTTTAAGACCTTCTTAATGTCATTTCTTGTGGTCGGTGTACAATTGGAACATTTATTGTAGGTTCAATAGGTTCATTAACCACAGGCTCTTCAGGAAATGTTTGATTATTTATTTGTTGCTCCTGTAAATTGTCAAATAGTTTTACAACTGTAGGAGTAACATGTATTGAAGAAGTCGGTAAGGGAACTTGAACTTTTATTTCTTCAATAACTACATTACATGGTCTTTCAACACTCCTACTAGTTTTACCATTCTCAATGAACCTAGCATTTCCAGTTTCAATAATTCTTGTTATATGATTAGGACAATAAAATCTATACCCTTTAGGTTTTTCTGGATAACTAATAAAAAATTCACTAATTGTTCTTGAATCCAATTTCTTTTCATATGGATTATAAATTGTTACTTCCGCCGAACATGTAGGTGCCTTAGACTAGGTTTCCTTCTAGTCCACAATTCACAAAGAGTCTTTGGAATTGCTTTACTAGGAACTGTATTTAACAAGTAAACAACGGACCTCAATGCATGCATCCACAATGATAAGGGTAAAGACGAATTACTTAACATACTACTAACCATATTCATTAATGTACGATTACGACTTTCTGTCACACCATTTTGTTGTGGTGTACCTAGCATTATGTATTGAGCACATATACTGTGCTTTTCAAGAAATTTGGCAAATGAACCTAGACATCGTCCTGACTTATTATATTTTCCATAAAATTCACCACCTCGGTCAGATCTGACAATTTTCACCTTCTAACTAATTGCCTTTCCACCTCATGAATAAACATCTCTAACACATTTGCTGCTTGAGTCTTCTCATGCAATAAATAGACATATCCATAATGTAAAAAGTCATCAATAAATTTGATGAAATATTTTTCTTCACTAAAAGATGGAACATCAAAAAGTCCACATATATCAATGTGTATAATTTCAAGAAGCTGTGTACTTCTTGTGGCTCCTTTCTTTGTGTGTTTGGTTTGCTTTCCCTTAATACAATCCACACACACACCAAATCAATAAAGTCTAAATTTAGTAAAATTTCATTCTTTAACAGTCTTTGTAGTCTTTCTTTGGAAATAAGACATAAACATTTATGCCATAAGAAAGTTGAACTTTCATTAATTAAACCATGTTTAGTACCAACATTATGATGCAGGGTTAGTAGGATTTCAGTAAAAAGGTTATTAAGATTTAACTTATATAGACCATCTTAAAGAATACCAAAACCAATAAGGCAATTATGTTTAAATAAACTAAAACATTCATTCCCAAATTTGAAAGTATAACCAATAGAATCAAGTTTAGATAAGGAAACTAAATTACAGGAAATAGAAGGTACTTAAAGTGTTTGAAATAAATCTAAATGATACCGAGTATCTAAAATCAAACGATAAGTTTCTATAGCTTCAACTGAAGCTTTGACACGATTCCCCATCAAAACAAACTTTTCATTTGGGTTTGTGGTTTGGATTGTAAGGAATCTCTGCAAGGTATTCGAAACATGAGTGGTACAACCAAAATCAATCCACCACGTATTATAAGAAACTTCAGCCAAATTAGATTTGAAACATACTAAAGCACTAAGCTTACCTTTCATTTCGAACCAGCCTTTACATTTTAGGCAATCTTTTTGATAATTCCCAAGTTTCTTGCAAAAATGGCATCTATCACCTATATGTTCCTTCTTATGAATTTGACTAGAGAATTCATTAACTTTAAGTGGTCCTTGCTTGCCCTTGCCCTTGCCTTTACCATAATTCCTTTTGGGCTTCTTTCTAGCTCCTTGATGACCTACCAAATTAATGGTATAGGTCCCTTGATTCTTAAGCCTTGTCTCCTATTAAACAAGCATACTGTCCAATTCATTCACATTCCACTTATTCTTTATAGTGTTATAATTCATTTGGAATAGCCCATACTACTTAGGAGGCAAAGAATTAAGAATGAACTGTGCTAGGAAAAATTCATCAACATTCATTCCCAATGTCTTTAGTCTTGCTACTATATTTGTCATTTCAATGACATATTCATGCATGCTTCGTGAACTGTCAAACTTCATAGTGGTCAACTTAGCCATTAATGTCCCTGCAAGTGACTTATCAGCAGTTTGGAAACACGCTTCCACAAATTTCATAAATTCTTTAGCAATAACAGTCATTCACATAAACATTAAGCTCAATATGTTCAATCTTTCCCAAGCTTTATAGAAAGATTTCTCATCAGCTTTGCTTGCATCAGTAATAGCAGTTGGTTTCTCAACTTGGAGTGCCAAATCAAGACCCAATACACCAAGGTGACATTGGACTTGTTCACACCAGTCAAAGTAATTTAATCCATTAAAGGATGGAAAAGATGAAGCAATTGAATTAAAGTTAACGAGAACAGAAACTGTAAAACATAATAAAATGCTTACACATTAATTCTTTGAGTCATAAAACTTAACACTTAAATCAGATTCAAAACAATTATTCCACACAAAACATTTAGTGTATATCTAAGATCTCCTTTAAGCGATTTTAAGACATACCCTAATTACAATAATGATGCTAATTTTATATGACTTAATTGTCAATTAAATATACCTCAAATAAACATGCTAGCTATCTTTGGATATATTAAACACATTCATTCTAAGCATATAAATTAACACTTCATGTTCACAAATAAAAAAATTAATTCATTAACATTTGGGTAATCCTAAAATATTTTATAATTAGTGAACTTCAAATACCCATGAATTCATTATATCATTTTTCTTAATTAGCATTCATAAATCATGAGTAATTGAATTAAAATATTTTATAAATTAATATTCACTAAACATTAAAGATTGGCCACTTTAGTGACTATCAAATTATCATAAATATGAATATTAAAAGTATGCATATACATAAATAAATTATACTTGAATCATCAATGCACATGCCCACTTACATCATCTTAAAATAACAATAATAATAAATAAATAAAATAATAGCTCTTAGACGTAAGCTTCATCCATGTTTCCTCCAGTATTTACACAAAGCCTTAGTAAAAGACGGCTTGTGAATAATTCAAGCCACCAAGGCTACATGATTTTGACTCATTTATTATTTAATACATACACACAGAAATCAAGATTTTATAAAGCTATCTTCTCTTCATAAATCCATTCACGGAAAAAGGCCTCTGTTCCAAGTAAATAAACAATTTATATATATATTGTTTATATTGGCAGTCAAACTCGGAAATCAGGATATTTAAAGACCTATGGATGTACACAAGTTACAGACAATCAAAACCATCTCATGCTTATATATATATACATACATGAAAATCGTGAAACATAAAATACCGTGAATATAAACCGTGCATATAATGTATACATAAGTAATCGTTTTGAATGAACCCATGATTATTTATACAGAAAAACCAAAATCAAAAGATAATACTGTGGGTCCTGCTTCTTTTATTGTCAAACTTCTCCCACCCTTTTCCAAGATAATAACATTGACAAAGCCTTGGGCATCAGAAACTAAACGCGCAGATTAAATCATTACTAGGGTGAAGTCGCACTTGTAAAACTTTCTCGAGTCGCACTTGTGTTTGAAACATAACCAAATCACATATTTCGCTTCGTCTAGTAACAAGGAAGAAACAAACAGAAGCGTGAACCGAAAACTTGAAATATGAAGAAACAATTAAACAAGCAATTATGTGATATTTTCGAGAGAAAGTATAGAATTTAAATTCAGACTCTTACATCACAAGTAAGTATAATTTATTGCATAAACATAATCACAATAATTCTTTAGCCTATATTTGAAAATTTTATGTTTACATCAAAATATAAAATATAAAGTACATACCTTGATCCATAAGGGTAAGTTTAATTGAGACAAACTCCTCCAAAAAGATTGAGAATGTCTAAAAACTTGTTTCTCTTTTCTTTCCTTCAATAATTCTACTTTTTGATGGTGAAACTAAATAGAGTTGTATATGGGTGAGAGAGAGGACCAATTTCAAATTAAATAAAGATATCTTTGAACCGTTACCATTAAATGGTATGTTTAAAAAAAATCTTATCTTAATTAATCAACATTATCGTCCTTCATCAAATTGACCTATCATAAGTTAGCATTTTAATATTATTAAGACTATATAACTATTTGATGAGCCATATATTAAAATATATACAGGTTTTACAGTTAGACGTCAATTTTAATCTATCATTATAAATTATTTAATTAGAGAATTAGAGATAAATTAAAAGAAGTTTTAATTTATCTAATTCTAATTATGAATTATAATTATAATTTGTAATCATTGCTAACGTATTTGGGAACCTAATGGATCTCACATATAGAATGGGTTGAAGAGAGTAAAGTTAATTTAATCAAGTTGGACCTGATTGTTTAGTTTAGAAACTTTATGATTAAATAAATATGGATCAATATGAGATATTGAATCTTATTTAGGCATAATGATATTTAATTAGAATTATTTATAACTCTGCTTGTTATAAATAAGCTTAAGCTCTATAGAGCTAGCACTTCTTACTTATAACCCTCTTTGTAAGTGTTACAAAGTTCGTTTAACTTGTTATGTGGATACCATTAAATGCAAGACACTTATGCGGCTACAGTGGTTAAGACATATCAGTTTTGAAAACAATTCGAGATTCAACAAGATAAGGATCAAGTTTCGGAATAAAGTACGAATTAATATTCTACTTTATTATGATTTGTGTTAAATAATTTTATAGAATTAATGAAATTTTAGTTTTTGAAAAATCAAAAATTACGAAAATTTTTTGTAATTATTCTTCTGCGGTCAGGATATAATCTCATCTCGGTTTCTCAATAATAAGTTCCGAGAATCAAACCAGGGGTTGATGATGAAGGGCCTTCATAAAGCAAAGTTGGTTCCAAGACGGTTTTAGGGGAAGCTAAAGAGAAATGAATCACTTTCTATTGAGAATTATAAAAAAAAATACTTATTTTATCTTTAAAAATTAAAATAGGAAAATATCATGACATTAATATAAGGTGGATAGTGGAAGACTTCGAAATATCTTGAAGTCATGGAGTGAAATTTTATAGCTAAGGTGTATGCATCCCAAATCAAAATCATTAAATTGTCTTATCCACATAATTTCAAGGAAATGGGGTCTCCAAGGGACAAGAAAAAGATAACTTGAGTTGCAAGTTGCAAAGCACAAACTTGAAAAGGAGTGACTACCTAGCCCTGACCAGTCTAAATCTTATGACCCACGAAATTTTCTAAAGGAATAGGTCCATGCTTTATTTCCTACTCATTAGTCACTCTCTAGAGGGGATGAAATATTTTGTACCCATAACTTAATATATGAATGAGATCTTATGGATGTCTACGTAGTTCGGCTGTAGATAAAATGCGTTTTACTTGCTTTTTGACGTAGCAAAAATTAATACATGCCATCTGCTTGTTTGAGATTCAGATAATCAAAATTGAACCGAAGTGGCCTCAAATTATTTTTAAATATTGGAGGCAGTACCCAGTCAACCGAAGTGGCAGTAAGGGAAATGTGACCAAGTCTAGCATCTATGGTGAGGATGGAATGAAGAGTGGGGACCACTTTAACTCTCATAGTATGAAATTCTAATGAAATCAAGTGCAAGAGTTCTACAGGTATATTTACCTTTTCATTTGAAGCAAAAACATTACTTTTTCAAACTTAATTAGATTCCATTAAAATCTAAGATAGACTTCAACAATTTGGAATCTACAAAAAGAATTTTAAAGTTTTAAAATTATTTAAGTTGAATTCCTAATTAATAAAATTCGTAATTTTGTTAAGATTTTGTCATGTAAATATTATGTTAATATTAATATAATTTTTTTATTTTCTCCTTTATATAAGATTAGGATTTAAATGGTCTTACTTTACCTAATATAGTTGTACTCGATCTAAAGTTAACAAAATCAACCTGAGTTGATTAGACTTTAAATCAAGTTTAAGCGTTTTTATTAAAAAAATTAGGTTTAGACTATATTCAAGCTCGAGTTTTATGATCTAACTTGAAGTTAATGAGGTAAGCTTGAATTAACTAAAATTTGATCCAAATTCAAGCATTTTTATTAAAAATCGAGTTTTAAGTCAAGTTTAAGTTTAAATTTTACATTAGATTACAACAACAACAATCGAGTAAAAACTTCGCTGATACGCAGGATCTGGGAAGGTCCAATAATATTCGGCCTTACCTTTAACTAGTAGAGAGACTATTTTCGAAGAACCCACATGAAATAGATAAAATAATCATAAAATAATACGATAAAGATACAAGATAAAAAAGATATTTAAAAATAACAATAACAAAAATAACAACAACAATAACAATGATAATAATGAGGCTAAATATGAAAAAGTTTAGGTTAAATACAAGAGGAAACGTTAAAGGAATTATGAGAACGACAAGGATCTCTTTATGTGGGATCCTTTATTTGTATCCTAGTACATCACAGTCCCTTATTACGGGTCATGTTCTTAATAAGTTGCAGCTGAGTTATATCATTCTTGATCACCTCCTCCCAATTCTTCTTAGATCTCCTTTTTTTCTCTTACAACCTTTAAATATAATCTTCTCGCATCTTACTAGAACTTCTGGTTGTCTCCTCTTAATATCTCCAAATCACCTAAGCTTTGTATTTCTTAATTTTTCAATAATATTAGCTACTTTTAATTTGTCTCCTATCATTACATTCCCGACCTTATCTCTTCTAGTGAGGTTACACATCCAATGGAGCATCCTCATCTCCACCACCATTAGCTTATGACCATGCATCTGTTTGATTTGTCAACACTCTGCCTTATAGATCATGGTCGCCTTAATCGCTAAATGATAAAATTTACCTTTAAGCTTGAGTGGTATCTTCTTATCATATAAAACTCCTAAAGCACTTTTCCATTTAAGTCATTCTAATTTGATACGATGCATTAAGTCTTCATTAATCTCTCAATTGCTCTAGATGATAGATCCTATATACTTTAAACACTTCATTTATGGTATAACTTTTGAATCAATCTTTATCTCCACATCGATAGCCACCCTATATCCCAAAAAGTTACACTCTATATACTCAATATTAGTTTCACTCAATTTAAAGCTCTTTCAACTCTAATGTATCCCTTTAAATTTTAAACTTGACATTGACACTTTCTTTTGTCTCATCCATTAAAATAATGTCATCAACAAACAATATACATGAAGGCACATCTCTTTGTATTATCTTGGTGAGCTCATCAATCACTATTACAAACAAAAAGGGGCTTAAAAAGGAGCCTTGGTGTAGCCCAATATCATTAGAAAAAAGCTTTGTATTTCCTCCTACAGTCCTTACTATAGTTTTAACACCTTTAAACATATCCCTAATATATATAGGTCATATAAACCATCTAGACAGCTCCACGTAATTTCCCTAGGTACCTTGTCATACACCTTCTCTAAATTAATAGAAACCATGAGTAAGTTACGCTGTCTTTTCTTGTAATATTCCATTAATCTTCTAAGGAGATATAAAGCTTCTATGGTGGACCTTCCTAGTATGAAGCCAAACTGGTTTATGTTATAAAGGCATCATTTCTCACTCTCTTCTTAATCACCTTCTCTCATAACTTTATGGTGTGACTAAGTAATTTAATGCCTCTATAGTTGTTGTAGCTTTGGATTTCTCCTTTTTTATATATAAAAGAATTAGCATATTAAATCTCCACTTATCTGACATTTTGGCAAACCTAAAGATCACATTAAAAAGTTTAGTTAGCCAAATAAGACCCTTTTTGCCCAGGCTCTTTCATACCTTTATAGATTTCTCATCAGGCTCTACTGCCCTTTCATTATTCATATCCCTTAACACTTTTTTAATTTCTTCCCTTGTAATATGCTGACAATACTTAAAATTATGATACCTCTTGAACATACTAGGATTACCTAAATAAATGTTATCGTCTACGACTTCATTAAAAAATGATATAGAAGTACCTCTGCTATTGTCTCTTGATGTCATTTTCAGCTACGAACACTTGCTCTGCTTCATCTTTTATACAACAAAATTAATCTAATTCTCTCACTTTTCGTTCCCTAGCTCTCGCTAACTTAAAAACATCATTTTTGGCATCTTTAGTATCTAATTATTGGTATAATTTCTCTTAAGCTCCACTTTTAGCTTATCAGATTATCTTCTTTTCCTCTTTCTTTGTGATATTATAGCTTTCTCTATTAACTACTTTCTTTACCTTTATCGTGTTATCAAATATAGCTTTATAGTTAGCCTTTTTTAATATAACCTTTTCTTGTACATCTTCATTTCACCACTAAGACTCCCTTTTACTACCTGTAGACCTTTAGGAACTCCTAAGGTCTCTATAACTGTATTTCTTATAAGAGTTGCTACTAATATTTTAAAAACTGAATCAGACCGGCCGATTGGATCAAAAATAGTCTGAACCAGTCAGTTGTCAAGTTTGATTTCATTTAATAATCTCTATATATAAAAATCGACTGGTTCAATTGGTTGGAACTGGTTTGTTGTTAATTTCAGAAGCCAAAAAAACACTCACTCCACTCCTTACGCTTTCACTTCTCCTCGCTTCCTTTACCAGTATCATTATATCATCTCCTTCACCTCTCTCTTATCTTAGGTTGCAAACACTATCGGTTTGTTTGTTTGTTTTGTCTCAAGAAACTTTTTTCAATGGCTACACCAATTTATATTCTTCTCCATGACCACTAAAATATAATTCTTTCATAAACCTAGACCTGTAAATAATAGTACCCGAGGAAGAAACCCAGCAAATGCCCACCTCGCAAGAAACATCCTCCCCAAAGAGGCATGGGTGTGGCTCAACTCAAACGTTTAAGGCTACAAGAATGGAGAAAGTGTTGGACCAATGGTGGTTGACAAACTTAATCCTACTTATGTTTTGATAATAATAAAATGTATAGAATTGGTTAAG
>JANIHZ010000210.1:36663879-36674187 GCA_027478365.1 Erythroxylum rufum | reverse complement strand
CCTAACTTAGAAATCCCAAAATCCATTTGATTTCACCTTTCTCTTCTTTCTTCCTTCATTTCCAACACAAACCCTAACCTCCATTTAATCCCCTTCTTGAATCTAACATAAGAAATGATGAGAACTTACCTTTACAAAGTGGATTTCTCTTCTTCTTCTTCTTCTTTCTTCTTCCCCTCAAGCTTCCTACGATCTTCCCTTCTTTCTTCTCCTTTGTTCACGTTTTTTTTCCTCTCTTCCTTTTGGTTTCTACGACAACTCCTAGCTTCTCCTTTTAATTTAACACATCAATGCCTATTCCTTCCAATTTTACCCTTCACTTCCAAGGACTTTCCAAATTTGCCCTTAATTTGTCTTATATGGCTCTACACTTACAAGCCTACTACTAATTAATCTAACTTAATCCTAACCCTTCCTTTCAATTCAAATTTCTAATTTCCATTCAATTCCCCATTCAAACTTACTAAAATTAAAGACTCAACTATCTAAAAAAATATAATGAAACAATTAAAGCAAAATAAAGAATAAATAAAAGTAAATGAATAAATAAATAAAAAATTCGGGCCCCAACAAGAGGACTTGGCTTAGAACCACTATTGGTGGTCAAGTTAGAGAGCCACTCTAATTAAGATTTCAGTTAAGTATGATCTTGATGCCCTAAATCTTCTGGCTACTAAGGAAAATGCTTTATCTCAAAAATTTAATTAATGTTGATTCTATTAATGCTACTAACGTGGTTTATGAAATCTATGGATCCCCAAAAACATTTAGTTGTCAATTACCAATTGAGGAACTAATTTTTGCACCACCTGACTATGAAATATGTTAACTTTATTAATAAATCCAATTAGAAGAATGACTCATTCTCCAACACCTGTAACCATGGTTAGAGGAACCATGCTAATTTCTCCAATGGAGACAAGTTTAACCATGCAACTTAAAATAGGCAACCACTTGGTTTCTAACCTAAACAATTCAACCCCTCCCTAAAAATCTAACGTAGAGTCCTTCTTAAAGAACTTCCTTACCACCTAAGCTAAATAAAATGAGAATTTCAATAAGGAGAACAAGAAGCTTAACTCTAAGGTCGATTATATGGCTACATATAATAAGATATTGGAAGCCTAAATTACTCAATTTTTAGAAGAATTAAGAATCCTAGAGAGCATTATGAGGCTATATCCTTAAGGAGTGGTTAGTTATTAGATAGCTTTAAGGTGAGGGAGGCTGGGATGGAGAGAATAGTGAGAAATACAAACCAAGTTAGAAAGAGGATTATAGTAAGGAGAAATGAGAAAAGAATGAAGAACCCAAATATGTTCCCCTTGCACCTTAAAAGCCACCCATACCATTTCCCTGAAGATTAGCTAAGGGAAAGCTAGATAAGCAATTCAGGAAGTTTTTCATTGTTTTTTAGAAGACATAAATTAATATTCCCTTCATTAATACTTTAAAAGAAATTCTCTCCTATGACAAAGTTTTGAAAGAGATATTATCCAATAAAAAAACCTCCAGGATTACAAAAATATAGCCTTGAAGGAGCAGTATAGTGTTATAATTTTAAACAAGCTAACTCTTAAACTCAAAGATCCTAGCAACTTCTCTATCCCCCATACTATTGGCGATATGAGTTTTGTTCACATTCTACGGGATCTAGGGGCAAGCATCAAATTATGCCTTTATATGTTTATAAGATGCTCCAGGTGGGCAATCTTAAATTGACTACTATTTTTTGTAATTGACAATCTATTCTCTCAAAGATTCGGTAGGTATACTAAAAGATAATTTGGTCAAAATTGGTAAGTTTCTTATTCTCGCGAATTTTGAGGTCTTAAATATGACTGAGGATAAGTATGTACTTTTGATCTTAGGTTAACCTTTCTTGGCCACTTCCAAAGCCCTAATTAATATTTATGAAGGAAACCCTAAAGATTAGGGATAAGAGACTAGAATTGAAGAAATGTAAACCCAAGAATCCCATTGGTGGTAAGTGTAATAAGTGCTTTTATTTTGATATAATTGACTAGGATACACTTTCGATTATATAGGAGGAATATATAGTGTGCTCGAAAATTGATCATCTTATTAAGAAAAAGAAGAAGAGTAAAGCAAGGAGTAAATCTTAAGGTAACTTATACCCTATAAGTAAGGTCTAACAGGTAGAGATTGATGAAAAGTGGTTAGGCTTATAACCTCAAATAAGCGCTTGTTGGGAATAACCCAACACTTTTTACCTTTGTTGTTAAGAGATTTTAGTGTTTTTAACTGTTTGGGTTATCATTTGTTTATTTTCTTAGTATCCATATCATTTTCTTGTTCATAATTTATTGAATTTTGGTTGAAATATCATATAAGTATTTAAAGTTAATGTATCCTTGATTTTCGACACAGGCCCAAATAAGCCACTGTGTTCGATCTCCTTTTAACCCTCCTAAAGAATCATAATGTGCCACCTTTTAACATGGCACCTAATCAGTATGATGTCACCATAGATGCCCCTGTGTTTCTGTAAGGGTAAACCTATATTCACCTATAGAAAAGGACCAAAAAGTTACAAAATATGATGCTTTTAAGAATGGCCCTCTAAATGGTAGGTTTTCTATCCCTATGTTGAGAACATGCCCCAAGCTAAGTATGTATGGTCCCATATTGTACCTCATGTATAAAATTAAAAATAAATATTGGTTCTGCCTGATTCTGGCGGAACTGCATGTTGCCGTTTGGATCCATGTGTTGACTGCTCTCTGTGTTGACTTCGATGTTGAGATCCCTGCAAAACAAAGACGGCACGTCGGGGGTTGTGTCCCGATTAGCCCCTCCGACGCTCAAGTTAGTCTTTTGGAAAAGGTGAGACCGCCGAATACAGAGAAAACTAGGGTTGTGATTGTACGTACCTTTGTTATGGTAGAATTGTACCTTATATATGGAGCAACAACTAGGTTTAGGTCTTTACGTGTGCATGGGAGTCTCTCACATACGGATGGGCCAAGGGGAGCATGGATCGGGCCTGAGTTTGACATAGCCATTGGGTAGGAGACTGATCTTTTGAAGGATGGACCGATAAGCCAATGGGACATTTTGACTGGGCTCGGGCCGTGCACGACCGACCCGACCAAATATAATAGACCACTTTTAAACATGAAATTTATACGGTTGTCGTACCCATATTCTTTCCGTAGACGAAACCTACATAATTATATTTAAGTGTCGTGTAGCGCATTATAAAGATCTTATCTAGATTATGTTTTTCCATTTTTAACCACGTTTCCTACAACTTTTCTCTAAAAATTCAATTTCACTTTTAGTTCTTAAAATAATAAATAACCCTTAGCCCTCTCCAATCCTACATAAAGTACTTAATTTTTTTCAAATATTTAGTATCATCTATTTATTAATCCTATTTTCATTATTCTTATGCATCTTGGAATATTTAATGTTATGAATTGTGTTTTGTACCTCATTGATAATTAGATATCCATTATGTATAATCTTTAGTGTGCTAGAAAAATGACTTAGGTGAACTAAGAATTATATATGCTTTAGATGGTTGGAGATTCTTAGTGTGACTTATTTAGGTTACTTTCACTACAACAAAATTAAGTTTTAGCTACTTTTTTTTTTTTTTTTGCGAGGACTTGAAATTGTCACTAAAAGTTAGCTTTGGGTGATGATTTTAAAATTCGTCACCAAAAGTCTAGCTTTTTACGACGTTTTACCGATTCGACACTAAAAGAATATCTTTTGCGACGATTGTTATTTTGAGATTGGATGGTTTAAATTCTAGGGTAGACCAAAAGATATGAAATTTGATATTTTAGAATTATAGAGTGTAAGTAACATTTATTGTATGCATTAATAATAGAAAAATAAACATGGAGTATTATATATTATTGATATTCTATTTATTGGTTCTTTCATTTTGTATTTATCATTTTATATTTTAATATGTTATAATTCACATTTTTACATTTCAGAGCTTATTTATGTTTTTCCTTTAGACTATGATGAGGACTTGGAGACCATTTAGACCATTCAGAAGACACAAGCAGCCACCATTGCACAAGATGACCAAAGTTCACACCACCTCTACATTGTGCATTACTGCGTCAAAGACATATGTTGTCAGGAGGTAGTAGAAGTATGATCGGGCACCACTGGCACTACTATGGCATCCATTGAAACTACAACCTATTGTCCGCTATACACTTGCAGATAGAGGCATAATATAAGAGGTATCAGGCCTTCCACATGTGGTAGTTTAAGGTGCCTAAATTCATCAACAAGTGGATCTCGCTAATGAGTTACATGAGATCGTTTCTTTTAACAAATGATAAAATATTTTTAACTTCAAAGACCTAATCTATCGAGGTTTCACTCTAGAGTTTATGAGAGTTGAGCAAGTTTTATATAATAATAAAACTCTCAATATTGTAAGTATATGGATCGTGTATTGTAGTATTAAAAGGTATCATTCCAAACTTTTTCTAAGGTACTAAGAATTTAATTTGAATTAAAATAAATAATGAAACAATTAAAGAATTGATAATTAAGCTACCAACGAATTTGATATTGAATAAAGTTGAAGAATTATGAACTATTTTATCCTTGTTTTGTTTCCCTTAATCTTTTTTGATTATTTATGTTTGATCCAAGATATTCGAAAGTTTTGATTACTCACCCTCAAGATCTAATCAAGTAACTGTAATTGAATTTGATATTTATAAATTTGCAATCTCTTGATTCACAAAACTACTTGTAACTTCTTCAATTAAATATGAAGCAATCTTATAGATAGTTAATTTCACAATTAATATCTCTCTTCAATTATTCATTAATCTGATAATTTTAGGTATATTAAGCTACCAACTCTTATTAGTCACCTTAACACTAATAACTTGATTCACTCTCTCAATTTATTACTAAGTATATGCACGATAATTATTAAATATATATATAGGTATTAAATTCAAAAAAAGATAAAGTTCAACAAAATAATTCAAGAACAATCCCAAATAGGGATCTAGAAAACCATGATCATGTTAGACATCTTGGAAAGCCAAATAAACATCCAAGACAGTGAAAGAAATAATAGGAAAAGAAATAAATAATATTTACCAAAAAATGACAAACAAAAAATTAAAAGATAGATCAAGGGTTTACTTTAGTAAATATTTTTTATATTACTACTTAATTTTGACATACCATTTATCAAAGCTCTCTTTGTAATACATTTAACACCTTAATGAAAAAGCAATGGAATGGATTCACATCTCAACTTGACCTATGTGACTCAAGATCAAGGAAGTTCAATTATTTTATCATTTATCATTTTATTATTATCTTGTATATAGAAACATTAGGGATAATGTTTATTTTAAGTATAAAGGAGGGATTATGGGAGCATATATGATATGATGACTTAAGCTTATCAATCTTGTCATGACTTTGCTAATAGGAAGTATTTTTGGAAATTTATTTTTCTTGAAAAGTATGTTATTGGAGATAATTTATTATGAATTTGATTATTTTGGTGATTTGGAATGCTTATGTAACTAATTATGAGTATTAGTGAATAAGTGAGTTCAATTTGCTTTATAAATTTAAAGAATGATTATTTTATGATCATTATGATATTCCTTGTTTATAATGAACATGCATAAGTAATTATGTCTTTTTTTTACATTTTTCTAATTTTGATTAAAATAAGAAAATTGAATAAAAGAATTAAAAAAATAGGTTAATGGATGAGTATAATATATTCAATTCGCTATCTTCGTATTAATAGAAATGTTGAAGTTAAAGAGTGGTATTAGTGTCCATTTTAGATAATGACCTAGTTAAGTAACTGTGGTTATTCGTAACAAGGTGTTTACTTTTTCATAAAAAGGTTAGATGATTTTTCAAACAAGCTTCAAATGATCTTGTTTAGATTATATATTATCCATAAAAGGATATGAATGTGTTTGAAATTTCAAGCATGCAAGAAAGGGAAGTGATTTCTTTCCTTTCAAATCATTAAAAAAAGTTTCAAATGATGAAAGGTCAAGCTAAAGACCTTAACTTAACAATTTTATATAGTTAGGTTTTCTCTTGAATTCTAGTATTTAGGTTTTATTTTTCATGCTTTTTGAGTGATTTAGATTGCTAATTTCCTTGTTCTTGAAGTTGTTATAAGTTAAGGAAGCAAGCTCAAGGGTTATATGAAGAAAAAAGAAAGAAACAGGACAAGGTATGACAATTTTTAGCGTGTCATCGTGCGCACGATCAGCCTCTGTCACAACTGTGCTTGAAATTCACGATCGTGACATAGGGATGAGTCACGATCGTGACTCATAGGCACGATTATGCCTCGTAGGTAGATAAGTGCCACACATGAAAAAACACTCCCAAACCCCATTCTACCCCTCCTTCAACCCTAACACTTTGTATTCATCATTTCTCTTGCTACTTTATCTCTCTAAAACATAGCATCCACTAAAAATATCTCTCTTCATCTGACCTAGGTTTTTCATTTGTTTCTTTGTTCTTTCACCTAGATAAACATTTCTCTTAAACATATCTAGTAATTTCCACATAAATATCACATCTTTAGAGTGGTTTTTATAAGATTTCGTTGAACTTTTTCTTTTCACATTTTTTTGGGTGTTTTTGGTATATTTTTGTTCATTTTTGGATATTTTGCATATATACAATTATTCATGGCTCTAAGAATCAAACAAAGTACTAAATGCTCATAAAGAAATGGAAAAGCTTAAGTGTTCGGGCAGGGTGCGCGTGATAATGTTAAGAATTTTGGAGCATCTTTTTTGATTTATTAGGAAGAAAAAGGTATCTAATTCTAAACTCTTTTGCTCAATTGTTAATGTACTTAGATACTTTAATTTTAGTATTTTAAAAAATCTAGGATTGAAAGATAAAATTGTTAAGTCAAAATGACTTTATGATTAATAATTTTGATGAAGACCAAATAATAATAAAAGAAGAAAGTAAGACGAAATGCGGAGATACTAAGACAAAGCGCGGAGATACTGAGGTGGAAGAAAATGAGACGAAACAGAAATGAGACAGAAGAAGATGAGACGGAACAGAAATGAGATGGAACAAAAATGAGACGGAAGCGAAAAGCAGAAATGAGACGATAGAAATGAGACAGAACATAAATGAGACGCAACAAAAATGAGACGGAAGCGGAAATCAGAAATGAGATGAAATAAATGAGACGGAAGCAAAAAGTAGAAATGAGACGATAGAAATGAGATGGAACAAAAATGAGACGGAAGAAATGAGACAAAAGAAACTAAGACGAAGACCCGATACTACGTCGGATGATTAATCAGTTTAAGTTAGTTATAGAACTCAACCGAATAACTGTTTCTTCAAAGATCAAGAAACAAGAAGAAAGAAGCAGTTATCAAGAAGCGGTTGAAGACGAAGGCTATAAATATGAGTCGAAGTTGAAGACTGCAGAAGTTAGCGAAGTTAGTGAATTTTTCAAAAGCGAGATATTCTAAAGCTAGAAATATTATTGTGCTAAATCTTAGAGGTATTTTTTGTCTGTAACAAAGCTCAAAACATCTTTCAGTAGAAAGAAGAAACGCTGATAGCCTGAAGAGGCTAAGAGAGAAATGAATACTTGCTGTAAGATACTTGAAGAGGTTCGGTGTAAAGAATACTTATACTTTTGAGAAGAATAGTGAAATCTCATAAAGGATTATGAGGATTGGACGTAGCCCATAGTTTGGGGTGTTGGACCCCGTCTCCGAGGCCCAACATTTGGACCCACAAAGCATAGAGGACCCAAAATCGAACACGGAACGACCCCAAAAAGGGGAAAAACTCAATTAGACAATTTGGATTGACTTTTGAATAAAATTTGTTCCCTCGGTTCTAAAGATTCCAACGCCACAGGAAATGTTCAATGTGAGTTAGAAATGAAGAAGTTATGGTTAAAGTACTATCTTAAAGAAAACAGTGAAAACTGACCCTCTACCGACTTCATGGCAAAATTGGAAAATCTAGGACACCAAATTACCATTCGGTTCCTTCATAGAACTTGGAGCATTATGACTCTAGTTTAATTTAAAACAAGAATCTTCTCGATCCGAGCTCCATAGCTCCGGATATTGCAAAATCAGTAAAGTATCTTCAGACTTTGTTAACCGATCGCCATAATTTGATTCAAAGCATCTTTTTCAATATAAAATAAATATTGATAAATCCAGTGTGAAAAGATAGAAAATTTTCTTAGAAATCCATCGCTTCGAAAATGGGGTCAATCGGAGGTCTACACAAAAAGTTATGGCCAAAAGAATGAAGGGAGGTCGGGCTGACTAGAAACCCACAAAAGGTCGGGGTCGCCCGACCGAAATCACCCAGCGCTCGTGCGCTGGGTGGGCGTATCGCACGGGCGATCGCCGCCGAGCGATCGCACGGGCGCTCGCCGAGCGCGCCCAGCCCCCCGCCAGACCCCCTGAATAGCTTGACAACAAAACTTCAAACCTTCGTAACTTTCGACTCCGAACTCCAATTTGGACAAAATTTATGTTTATTTTGTAGAGAAAAGAAAGATCTATCATTTTGAAAAGGACTCGTAAGCAAACTTGGCCTCAAAAGGGGTCAAAACTGGATTCAAAGGTTCTGCTGCTATTTTAGCAAATTTGACAGCATGCATATTGAATGCCAACCACTACACCTACCCAATAAACAAATCATGAATGGCTCATAAACCTTTAGCAACTTTCCAGAACTCTCCCAAGCACAAACCAACAGCAACTCAACAATTTAAAAGACCCATACACAACTCATTCCCAATTCATACAGAAATCACAATTCAATAATAAAAAGACTCACACTCATACCCTTTCCAAGGTCACACATCAACACAAACACATGATACTAGGGAGTACTAGAGCTCTCAATCTCTTTTAAACATAACCAACTGTGCCTATACAGCTTTAGTTACATATCGGCATGTTCATCAAGAATCAAGTACAAAATACAAAATATGATATGCTCAATGATCGTTATGCCTATAAAGCCATTCCAAAAGCTAGTTACTAACTTAATACAAAAGTGTCTTAGATTCTTGGAGATTATGCCCAATGTCTTGCAAGGATCGGCTCTCAACTTGGATTTGCACCTGAGGAGGGAGAATGGGGTGAGCAAAACACAGCTCAGTGGCTAACACCCTTATAGCCATCGGGTAATGAGCCACACAACACATAAATAGGAATCCAAAGCATTAGCAATCAATATATCAATCATAAATATCCAACTTTATCACAAATAGCACAATTAATCGATCTTACTATATAAAGTATATTGTGAAATCTTCTATCAACTAAAACACATATTATGCATCATAAACATAATCAAATGATGAAATGCACACAATCGGCTTGAGAGTTCCTTAAACACAACGGTTTACACCGTAACACAACGAGTCCGATTTTTCAGGATCTCGTAGCCCCAAGCGGGCAGCCGGGAGAAGGCTATGGGTCATCGTGCACGAGACTAACGAAACGGGTTCTCTCTTGCCCAATCACAATCAATTTATGCTCACATATTAGAACACAAGAATAGCATTTTACGCTTCTTTCATGGTAACGAATCATCATAGTTTCATTCTTTTCTTTCAAATCAAAGGAATATACTTTCAGTATACACATAAGTTAACAAAGATAGCACACATAGGGTATTTACCCATTACACAACAACTACAAAAATGTTACCCACCTATCGTCGGAATCCGAATTCAAGATTGCCCTTCCTCCCTGTCTTGAGTGGGGTTTTCTTGAGTTCCTTCGATTAAAACACATTTCTAATCAATTTCACAACTTATCGGAAAAATCGTAACATTCAAGAATCAAAGAATAACTAACATTAACCTTAAACCTAACCTACCCATAAGACATTTATGCTAGGATAACCAAAAACCTAGCTTAGAAATCACAAAAACCCATACATCTAACTCTCTCTTCAATCTTTCTTAAATCTCTACACAAACCCTAACTTCCATCTTACACCATTCTTGAATCTAACTTAAGAAAGATGAAAGCTTACCTTTGTGCTTGATTTCTCTACCTTTTCTCCTTCTTTCTTCTTCCCTCAAGCCTTAGACGAATCTTCTCTTCTTCCTTCTCTTTTATTTTCACGTTTTCTCTTCTTCTCCTTTGTATCATACGACAACTTCCTTCTCCCTTCTAATTCATTTAGGGCTTACTTAAGTCCGTCTCCAAAACTACATAGTTTTGGCATCCTTACTTATATGCTTTTGGGCTCTCCTTACTCACAAACCCACTACACATT
>JANIHZ010000210.1:36587898-36598883 GCA_027478365.1 Erythroxylum rufum | reverse complement strand
AATTCCAATGGCTCCAATTACAAGTCCAAAATAATGTACCCAATATTTTAGTGCCCTTGGACAGAAATTTTCGGTACTGAAAACCAGTCGGTTCGCCACTTGGCGATTTTTCAGTCTAGAAATTTTTCCCGAAAAATTTCAGAAAAATTTCTGAAATTTCCTTAAAATGTAAAACACACAAGGAATCACTCCGATTAATTTTTCAAGCACAAATCCCCTATTATTCACAACAAAATTCCATTTAGGCACAGATACCGGGAAAGGTCATGAATGCATGTGCAGTTATTTTCATATGCAAAATTTCACTATTCACGTGTAGAGACACGCATGAACATTTCAAAACAATAAACACCCTTAGCCCTTCCAAATTACCATTCTACCCTTCCTATCGGGGGTAGGATGTTACAATAAGGGTTATCAAAACTCTAGGTAACTAACTACTTATATCGGTTTAAAATTTAATTGAATTCACTTCATGATCCTTCGAAGTTCAATGCAATTAACAAAATTTAATTCCATGTAATAAATGAACATACATAAGATAAAATACTTAAAACTATTCATACCTCTTTTAACAAAATACAAAATTAAATGAAACAAGAAAATTAGGGATGTGTTTGAAAAGCCAACTATCCTTTTGACACAAGAGTAAAAAACTTATCATGAATAATCTCATTTACTGAACTAGTTTACTATCTCAAATGGCTACTAATAAAACTCTTTAACTTCAATCTTTTTATTGGTATGAACCTAGTGGAGTGAGACTATTTATACTCATTCATTCATATTTTTTTTTAATCTTTTTAAGATAATTAAAATATTTAAAATAAGTCATAATTACTTGATGCATGTACATTTTATACAAAGAATATCATGATGCTCATCATGAAGTTCGCTTGGATTTAACAACCACTAAATAAGTGTTATTAAACTTGCTCTTGTTAAGATATTTAAGCTCAGATTCAACCTATTAAAATTCCCTTATACAGGTGTAGAGTTTATAACCCTGAAAATGTGAAGAAAGGCCCATGAAATCAGTTTCCTCAAATCCTTCCACCCTAACTAAGTAAATATTAAATCTGAAGGGGATGCTTCTCTTCTAGTAATTTAATAGGTTTTTAATCAGAATGGGGGTGTGATATAAGAAGCCTTACACTCTAGAAAGGCCAAAATCTAATGAGCACTTATCAATACTCTTATCTATTTTCAAAAACCTGTATCCTTTTTGTTTATTAGTCTTTATAAAGAAATGCCCTTTGAATTCATATCAGTCACTTGAATTTTGCTTGCATAATTATAGAAGTCATCATAATAGTTTCTCAAACAAGCATTCCCCTCATCTTCTGAAGGATTTAGTAAGTTGTTGAAGTCTCTAATAATTAGTCAGGGATCATTCATCAACTTACCTATCTCCTTTAGCTTTGACCATAGTTAGGTTCTTTAAAAAGCACGGTTCATGGAATAAATGAATGTAATTTGAACCTTTAGCCCCTCCTGTTCGAAGCTAATATATAGATAAATCAATTGCTCCCGCGTGGTTGAGTTGATAAGCTCCAACTTACCATGATCACATGCCATTATTATTCTCCCATTATTGTGGCTATAATAATTAAAGATGGTGATCCAATGTCTCTTCATAAATTACAAATTCTTAAAGTTATTCTCCTTGAGTTTAGTCTCCAAAAGACCTATAAAGAAGGGGTTAGTATCTTCAGATAATTATTAAAAGATGTTACTCATCATAATATTAAGCTTTTTAACATTTTAGGCTAATATAGTCATTTTTGGAGAATGAGTTAGAATTTTTTTTTGTTTTCTCTTCGACTTTCTTCTAGAAATACTTTGAAATTTTTATCAGTATCATTATCATTTTACACCTGAGTTAGTTAGGTGGAAATGGAAAAAACTTTTTAGGGGATTCATGATAACCCCCTAGTGATTGATGTTATCCTTAGAAAATGCTTAAGGTTGCAACTCCTATTTTTTTATGCTCTTGAGGCCTTGTTTATTATGATCAATTAGATACTGAGTGGTCATTTAATTAAGAGACATGTTGTTATCAGGAGATGAAGATACCTTATCATTTACTTGAGGTACAATTGATGGGTTAGCAAATAGAATGGAAGCTCTAATTGACTCCCCTTGGTTGTCATTGTTATTAGGAACAAACTCTTCATCTTGAGCTTTTATTATCAGTTCTTGATAATCGCATGTTTTGAATCGTTTCCATGTTGGAATCCAAGATTTCTTTTCTTTTATGCCCTCTTGTTTCCATGAAAAAAAGACATAAATTTGATTCTCAAACAACTTGTCATTTTCATGAAGCCTGAGAATAGGAATACACTCCAGGAGCTGCTGGTCAATGTCTATGAGAATAAAAATCTTGGTGAAGTTAATCCTTCTTATGATAGCAGTAACATCGTCCATGCACAGTGGTTTGCCAATGTAACTTGCAAGATAGTTAAACCCCTTCGTTACTCATTACTCAAGAGGACTATTATGGAAGTTTATCTATAAAAGAACCTACTTTTGCTTTATATTATAGAGCAAGATTCCTGGTTTCCATGTTTGTAAAAGGAGCGACTTATTATTAAAGTGCCAAGGGCTTGATCCAATAACCTGTTAAGTCGATGTTGAGGAATCAAACCTTAATAGAAACAGTTCATCCTCATTCACCATTACTTCCCTGAGCCGCTAGTATTTCCAATAAAGTTAGCCTAAGATTGCATTGTTGGAAAAGATGGACGCTTTTCAAGGAAAATAATGTTGCTTCCCTCATTAAATCTCCTTCCTTTAGAGTTTTTAACTTAGGTGCAACAATTGGTTTGCCCTCTAAGTTGTTTAGGGAGCAACAGTGAAGTTCCAGAGTCAAGAGGGCTCATCAAAAACCTACAGCCAATTTCTTTTTTCCACTAGAAAGCATTAGAGTCTCTAAGGAAGGAGTGGTAGTAGCTGTTGGGAAATCTGGATCGGATCTGATCCGACCGTAGCAGAATAATTACGAAACTCTTCCGTGATTTTTGATTTCTCAAAAATCAAGATCTATTTAATTCTATAAAATGATTAACACGAATCAAAATAAAACGGAAATTTAATTCGTACCTTATTCCGAAGCTTAATTTTTATCTTGTTGTATCCTTCGAACCGTTTCCGAAATCGATCCGTCTCAACCACCGTAGCCGCACAAGTGTCCGGCTTCTAACAGTATCTACAGAACAGGTTGAGAGAACTCTGTAACTTTTACAGAGAGGATTAAGTATAAAGTGCTAGCTCCATAGAGCTCAAACCTATTTATAATAAGCTTTTGACGTTTTAGTACTTTAATTGAAATTAAATACTAATTTCAATTAAACTTTAATTAGAATTACAAATAATTATAATTAAATGCCAATTATGCCTAAATAAGATTCAATATTTTATATTGATCCTTATTTATTAAATATCTCATATTTAATCATAAAGTTTCTAATCAAGTCCAACTTGATTAAATTAACTTTGCTCTCTCCAACCCATTCTATATGTGAGACTCATTAAGTTCCCAAATATATTGGCAATGATTATAAATTCTAATTCTAATTCATAATTAGAATTAAATAAATTAAAACTCCTTTTAATTTATCTTTAATTCTCCAATTAAACAATTTATAATCATAGGTCAAGATTGACGTCTAGCAACATGTCATAACCACCTAAATATTAAGAATATTAAAATGGTTTGACTTAATTTGTCTATGCATGGTTATAATGTATAATTTAATCTTTTCGTCACCCAATATTCTAATTGGATATAGTATGTATATAGTTTCTCCTCTTTTATATCTAATTATGTTCTTTCTTACTAAATAGTAATTGACTTATAATTGATATTTGAAAACACTTATTCAAATGTCAATTCATTCTGATAAGAGAATTTCTTAAATTATTACTAATCAAGAACAGTAGAACATTCTCTTTAATTACCTTAGAGTGACGAATCCTTTATTAATTTACTTTAGAGTAACGAATCCTTTATTATTTTACTCTACTATCTTTATATGATTTATACTACATCCAAATACTACCGATTAAATTATCTTAATACAATTCATAAGCAACATCAAAACACGATAATTTTTACATGAGATATTTTAGTAATCTCAAGTCTAAGTTCTCAAACACTTAAGTAATATTTCATTTGGGATCCTCATATTTGGTTCAATTGAGTTAACTTATTTTGTAATAAGGGTCCCACACTTAGTTTAAGTATCTTCATATTTTAATTTTTTAGATCAATTACTTTCTTTATAAGAAAAATATATAACATGTATTGGTTTTACCGTTTCATTAATATCTCTTAATGAACTATAACTAGAAATATATAGAAATAATACATAAATATAAAATAAATCTCATAATTATTATCTCGTCATAATTTCAGTTATCCAATAATTATTCTAAGATTTTTACATTTAACATTAAAAAACAAATATAATTAATATAATACATAAAAAAGAATGCTTTATTAATTAAATAATAATGTCATATATTCAAATTGCAACTAACATTAACCGGAAGGGCATAAAATAACAAATTCCTCGATTCTTAAAATCTTTAGATCTTATGAAATTTTAACAATTCTCACTATCTGTACTGTACCTGGCGGATTGGGCCCTATTTGTTTCCACCCAAGTATCGCAGAATACATGCGAATTATAAATCCATTACCCCTCAAAAGCATTTGCTTTTAATTTTGTTTAATATTTGTTTTCTTATTGTACTTAGGTACTGTAAAAACTTGTACGTCTGTACTTCAAAATTTTGCGGACGAGAACTTGACTTACCTCTTCCCCATATATATACATAATTGATCCATTGTATTTAGGATAAAATGAGAGATCAAGAACCCAGATATGCGTGATAAGCAACGATGTCAAAACAAATAGAGAAAGAACTGCACAAGAAGTGGAGGCGAAGAGATTAGTTAATTTCGTTACTGGTTTTTGCAATGGTTCAAAAGGTCAGAAATGGCAGCTTATATCCATACTTTTGATATACATACACGCATACACATATCCATTCATGTGTTTCTTCACAGCCTGAGCTCCTTCCTCATAATTAATTGTCAAAATTTAGCACGTCCAAACATGCGTCCAATTCGTAGGTATAGATTAGCTTCTATTCTATGTTTATCTCTTAATCTGGACCTTTACCTTTCCTGCAGATAACTGTACAAAGTCTTGATGTGTAGAGTCTCAAACAAAGGTAGCAACTCAATACAGTATTGGCTTTCAGTTCTAGATTTTTGGTTGAGGACTTGGTGACTTTGAGCGTATGCTTTGTCGTGGCGAGCTATGACTTGTGTTGATAATTACTTGCTTTGAGAGAGATATAGCAACTGCGTTTGGTTGTAGTGATTATCGTTGTCGTTGGAAGGAGCCTTACCCTAAACTCCGCTTAAAAGTTTTGGATAAGAAACCCTTTTCGTGTTGAGACTAGACTAGAACCAATTCAAAACTCTCCTCCTGTTTGTATTTGTAATGGTCATCGTAATATTACTTTTTAATTGTTAGTTTGGCTAAACCTGATTTGAATCGCTGTGCATATATTAAGAGCCACCTTAATTAATTTAGCCCAAACTAACTCTTACTGTTTTGAAATTATTAGTAAAAGTTGGTATGTCAGCATAATATTTTAATTTGACACACAATCATACGTATTAACTTTTATTTCACACATCATTTCTTAATTTCCTATTGCGGTAAGGTAAGTAGGCTGATGATATGGTAATTGGGCCGCGTCTAATATAATTTTCTTCTTGCCAAAAGACAAAAGTATGCAAAGTGAATAATTAAGGATATGAAGACTATCGGTAAACAGCAATCAGAATGACCTACGTTTCTGGCCATTAGCCATAGATAGCAAAACATTAGAAATTCATAAAATTATTCTTCTTCATTAACCAGAGTACAGGGGATTCTGATGGAGCTTCACAGATTTTGAAGCAATTCTGTTTTAATGCCACCAACGGTGATAAGACCCTCTCCACTTTTGGGCACGAGGGTAACAACCAGTTCGTCGTCATCGTCAACTCCCAAATCTTCCAACAGCTCTGTGATTCCCAATCTCAAGCACGTCTTCATTGTGTTCATACCCTTATGCTTGTGAGGCACATTCACAAAGCTCCCTGCAAACTCTGTGTTGTCTGGTGTGGCATTTGTCTCATCTTCATCGTTTATGAGCACATCGAACTTGGCATTGACGTCTCTTTCCAGCTGAATCCCATCTATCACAAGAACTTCCTCTTCCACTTCTTTCTCTGCACTGCTTCTTGATTTCTTTGGCCTTGCAACTTTTGTACTCACCACTTTATCCAAAACCAATGGGAATGCAGTGAGTGGCGTGAGATTTTTTTTTGTTTCTGCTGCAAATGCTGCTTTGGTTTGGCCAAAAGCCTTCATAGCCACTTTCTTGGATGACCTTTTCGGAGTGGGCTTAGTTTTTAGCCAAGGAAGATCAACATCTTCAAAGTCATACCCTAGCTTTCTTGTATCAAGACAATCTCTGACCTTAACACGAACAAGATTCTTGTTCTCATCGTAGAACAAGAAGGTCGAATCAAGCCAATCCCCGTCTGAAATATCTTTATGTTTCTTGTCTAATTTCTTCCATATGTTCCACATTCGGTCAACATTAGAGTGATGAGCATAAAATAAAGGGTCCCTACCAGCCGAGTAGAAATTTCCCATGTCTTCACCGTTCGGTTGAGTAGGATCACCAGTCCAAATGTGAAGCTGAGTGTGTGGTGCCGTCTCAATTGTTCCAGCTCCAGGGTCTGGATCACCACCTGCTCTATAAGCTGCACCGAAAAAGAGGGTATTGGTTTTGGAAGAAGTGACCATTTGCCGATACATAAGTGCAAAATTACTGGCGTATAATTTGTTGGGGTCTGTTATAGGGGTCTTCTTGCTACTGTAGTCAAGATCGAGCAAAGTTGGTGGCACGTGACTCTTGTTTCGGAAAGAGTTGTACAGTGGCGATCCAAGACTGATGTAATCTGATGGCATTTTCATGCCAGGAATTGCATCCCAATTCCAAAATGGCATAGCAAAAGATGGATCATTGATCAATTTGCCAAGGGTTCTCTCGAAGAAGTAGAGGTACCACCTGTGAAAAGGAAAGAAGAGCCATGAATTGTGAATTTGGAGGTCCAAATCTGGGAAACCCACTTGGTGATAAGCACCATTGCAATAAGCACAGTGGACGCTTGCTTGTTGCATGAAGCTACGAGGGTCATCACCAGGTAAAGATCTCATGAGCTCCATGGCTCTGGAGAATTTCGCTCTGTAGGCATCACTAAGTTTATGAGCAGCGGGTCTTATCCGAATTCTAGTTTGTGGAGGAGGAAACTTGAAGTCAATGATCTTTGTGTCTGTCGGAGGACAACAGTTGACAGGTTTAGCACCAGTTGGCAAGTCAGCTGCGCCGCATTTTGTGAGGTCCGGCGCTGCAACTGGTGCAGCAAAGGCAAAAGAGTCAGAAAGAGCCGTGGCGCCGGAGAGACCTCCGATACCAATGAGTACGTCTCTCCTTGTAGCAGAGTTATGGTTTAGCAAATGCTTGTCATCATCAGGATTACTACTAGTGCTATTGGCTTTGTTTGAAACTCTGGGGTTGAAGTGAGGAGTGCTTCTTGTTATTCTGCAATCAAAGGGTAGAGGGGTTTTGGTGAAGGAGGCGGTAGAAATGTTGGCAGGTGGGCCGGTGATCGGAGAAGAAAATGAAGTCATGGTTATAGATGATTTCACGGAAGACTCATTTTGTAATGTAAATGTAATGATGTTGTAATGTCCATCTCCATCCAATGTGCATCGCTTTATAATGAAGTGTGCTGACTTTTCCTTGGAGCTGAAGCACCTCGTCCACATGAATCAAAGAAAAGGAAATGTTTTGGATAAGCGGATTTTTATTTACTATAGTATCCGTTTAATTATATAACATTACTCATTTCTCGATAAAAAGCTTTGAATTTTCTTCGAAAACTTCCAGGGGACATGGGCCACATGGCGGAGCTGAAAATGACGCAAGTGGTAGCGAAATTGAGTGTTGTGACAGATGAACCACTGACACTGCCACTAGGGCCAGTGCGTGATTACCGCAATGAAAACTCTTTACAGATAAATATCTGAAATCTTTTTCAAAAAAATTCTGTAACACAAATTACGTGAACAATTTAAGTTTTCTAAAGCCATGCTAAAGGCTGAAGTTTCTACCTGACCTATATATATAGTTAGTTAATTATTAAACCTTTTAGATACAAATCTCACTGTTAAGCAAATCTTTACCCACTACTGTCATTTAGAGTGTGCCAACTAGCTGTCAAAGTTACTAAATGTGAAATTCTACTGGTGCAAATTTTCTCCTAAAGTGGTTGATAAAGGTTTTTTTCAACAGAACGAGAGGACGTAGGTGAAATCTAACCTTATGAAGCAGTCACAAGTGAAGTAGGTAGAGTGGGCTATAATCTATGACGTTGCCTATTGGTTTTATGATAATTGAGAAACAGAAGTCTTTTTTAGGTTGACTTTATTTAGCCGGAAGAAGAAACTAGAGTCGTTACAGATTACGTTGATTGGATAGTAAAGGCAAGAATTGTGGAAAGCCGCGTGTTTAAGACATAGGGATTGCTTTGGGTAACTTAATTGGATGAACCAAACTGACGGAGGGATGAGTCAAATTGAATATAGATGGTGCAACTAAACAAGGGTCAAACCATGCTACCGCTGGAGGCTTAATTAGGAACTGTCAAGGTCAGTGGTATGGTGGATTCCTACAGAACATTGGAGGGGGCTTGTCTTTGGTTGCCGAACTCTAGGAAGTTCACTCGGGGTCTCACACTGGCATGGGAGCTTGGCTATTGACAAGTTTTCGTCGAAGTAGATTCATTAGAGGTTATTACCATTCTTTCTTTATCCAATTTAGTATTATCTGAGGAAAATTTTTTAGTGTCAGGTACCCGTAGGTTAATACATCGAGCATAAGAGGTGCAATTTCAGCATGTCTATCGAGAAGGGAACCAGTGTGCCGATAGCTTAGCTTCTCTAGCCTCCTTATCAAGCCCAGGACTGCATATACCTTAGGAGCCTCTGATGGTCGTTATGGAGTTCATCCACCGAGACATGCAAAGAACTTTATACCGCAGAACACTACACTAGTGGAGTTTTTTTTAGTGTGGGGTTTGTTTGTTTTCTTTCTCCTTTGTAACCAAAAAAGCTACTAAAGAAAAAATCACCATTACGGGGCTCTAATTAGGCAATAAAGTAATAATTACGCAAATTAGTTAGCATTCGCTTCTACTAAGGGATTTTAATAAAGGAAAATACATCTTTTTTTAGAAATTAAAAATTCATTAATGATAATAAAAGTTTAAGAGTATAACGTTTGGAGAGTAAAATTTTCTGATAACAACTAACCAAAATGACCATGTTATAGTATTGTAGATACAATGTAACCAAACATAACAAGAAACGATGATGTTGCAAACAAAAGAGGAAGATCTAACAAAGTGGTCGCACTTTGTAAAAGGGGTTCTCCATCTGAGTATCGAATCTTCAAACATTACCTAATTAGGGTTGGGAGATCTGGAGACTTCGAGGGAGTTGCTTGAATAAGTCTCACGATCTAGGCATGCAAAAGTGATCTTAGTCTAGATAAGAGCTAAACCCTACTTGATTCTTTTATACAAATGCCATATTTCTTGCTAATTCCTAACTTCTTGCAGATAACTAGATATCATGGGATCTGATTGTGGAGGGATCTGCTACTTCGAACTCCTTCCTTCTTTTATCTCTTCAGGTGAGTCTTCTCCCTTTCTAATTATGTACTTCATCACCTCCTTCATTTGATTATTGCGATGTTAATCCTCATTTGCTTAAGTTGCCTAGAAAGTAAGAAGTATAAACCAACTGTGTTTATCTGTTCCCTAGTCCTATTTGTTGACTAGGCCTAACTTTTTCGTTCTTTAGGTATACCAATTCATTTCATCCTATTCGATGTTCTTCCTTCTTTCTTCTAGTGAAGATTTTTGGGGAGAAGTATTATTAGAGGAAATTGAGAAAAAAGGTTTTATTATGGATGTTGGGACCCGATCTTGGAACCGAACCCCAACCGGAAAGATGGAAAACGGAATCGAACGAAAAAGGAGGAAAGCGAAATGAACGAAATCGAATTCGCAAGAACGGAATACAAATCGGATCGGAAGGCATAAAGCGGAAATAGAATCGAAAGCGGAAATCGAAGGAACGGATTTCGAAGCGAAATAAACGGATAACAAATTCCGACATCCAAAAGTGCAAACCTTCGAAAACTAAATTCGAGTCGCATTAGAAACCCTAAGACTAAACTAATCCGAAATTCGGTATAATTTTTTTTCTTCATTCTTATTCATTCCTTTCATTTATATTCACTCTTCTACTAATCAAAACAATATAATTTCCCATTTGGAAATTCATCATCAATCAAAACTCAATTCAAAAAGTTCTTCTTAATCAAGCATATCCCAATCTCATCTTTAACAACAATTTTATTCTTATTCTATCTTTGCCATAAAACCAATTTTATCGAAAATCGGGTAGCATAACGGCTGTATTTTATCAAAACCAAAACCTGCAATTGGTTTTAAACGCACTTCTATAATTTCCAATCAAAACTCAGAATCATTGGACCTCCGGTCCGGAATCCAGAGCACATTCATATCCAAAGCACTTCATTCCATAACTCATTACCATCATGAAATAAATGTTTACAAACCATTAATATCATTCCAAGCCATATTAAAAAACTAATACTAAAATCAAAAATACACAAAACCCAAGACATGCGAAATCGAACAAAGGTCTTGACTTTCTTTCATCCGATCTCGTGCTTGAAACTTGGAGATGGGGATGAAAGGGGGTGAGCTTGACAGCTCGTGGATAACATGTTTATAAATTGAACAATAAGCAAAAGCA
>JANIHZ010000210.1:36463683-36479422 GCA_027478365.1 Erythroxylum rufum | reverse complement strand
GTGCCAACCGAAGGGATCCTCAATCCTGTATTATTTTTAAAACTAAGAAAGGAAGAGAAGCCTGAACAGTTGATCAGGTAGAGGCCAGTTGGTTAACCCGATGCACATGAATCAGGCCCACGTATCTAACCTAGTACCCTTGAGTAAAGTTTTAATAAAGAATCATAGAATAAAAGATAAAAGCAATCAGTAGACTACAAAAATAGGAAGCCCTTGCCAGAAACAGTAAACATAGAAACCAATCAAGAGACACTAATTAACCAACTGATAGAAACTTCAGTAATGAACAATTAATATAGGCATGAAAAAGCATCAAAAGGATGACATATTCGTATCTGTAAAGGGAACGTAGTAAAACAATTTTAAGAATCAATGCACATGAATGTGCCGTGGACCAATTGGAAACAGTAATGTAATCAAACCACGCTTGTCAAAGCTTAGGCACCCATTAAGCCTCTACTGTTGAGGCATGCAAGTGCAGGTGATCGATGTGCCGAGGTCTGATTCTAATGGAAAAGGCTTTTGAAAAAAGTTGATGTGTCAAGTTGGAAGTAAATATAAGGGAATTGTCTTATATTAATAGACGCGTCAGGTTCTAAAGTGGACTACCAACGGTTCTCAAAAGGAAAAGATTGACTGCCTCTCTTGCACCATACCGGACTTGTCAGCCGGCTCAAGGAAGGTAACGGAGGGGACGTGTGATGTGTCAGACACTCTACGGTAGTGAAAGTACGTTTATCGATAGCGACGTATGTCACCGAGCCTCACTGTCCCCAAATGACTGGCTTGTTTGATCTAACATGAGCTACATACAGATCCTAGAAGAAGATCCCAAGTTGGCTTGTTCAATAGCGAGGTCGCACGTTACGACACACTATGCTCCATTGATTAAAAGAGAACCCAACCCCAGTTTACAGAGGATAAGAGTAAATGGTCATGGCAAACGAGGAAATAGATAACTCATTTGCTCATAGCCTCAAACTTCAACTAAGCTAGATAACCACGAGCTTCATCCCACTCAGAAGACTTGAAAGTATCAGTATATAACAATACTCTAGAATAAAAATAAGGATCGCACTCCAACGATGATTGGGACTGGCACCCATTACCACCACAAATGGACGGGAGACACTCATGGAGATGGCTAAAATAATAGCTTACTAACAAGAATATGCCCATGGACAACCGACAACAAACTCACACTAAAAATTAAAGAAGCACAAAGTAAAAGTGTGCACCTGGAAACTGGGTGTTAGGGGCTGGGGCGGTTTCCTCGTGCCATGCATACATTACCGAAACATAAAAATAAATGTTATCTTCATCGAAGCTCGTAGTGGCGTGGAGGTGAAGCGCTTTCGACCCCGGCGGTGGAGGAGCAGCCACCTGCAGAAGGAGCTTCTCTGATGTCGTTGGGGGGCATTATTAGTTGGTGGATTTCTCATAGTTAGTGTTTATCTGTAATTTGAATTTACTTCATGAATTTTATCATATACTTTTGAATATTTATAAGATAAATAATACTTTTAAATAATTATGTCACTAAATTATAACCAACCGATTAGCTGTAATGCATAAATTAATAATTAATGTAGATAAATTTGTAAGAAAACATGACCGTTGTAGCCATCATTGCTAAAGGCCGAAGTAAAACAAAATTCCTTCCCTTAATTTCCATGCTAAAAAAAGATTGGCTATATGGTGCAAACGATTTTTTAATATTATTGGAGAAAAGAAAGTGGCTAGTTTTGCAATTATTATATGAATTATTATTATCTGTGAGCAACATGTTTTTACATACTCCTATTGAAGAGGATAACTATACTCCTACTAACCTTCTTATGGACATGTTAAATTCATAACCATCTCTAAAATAAACTCTTTGAATTCATCATAAAAGTAAATATTTCAATGTCTCCTAGCCTTTTAATTATAAATCAAGTGTATCAACAATGACACTAGTTCCAATTGGATGTATTGTTGTGAGATTTGAACCTTTCAAAATTTCATTTTACCCCCACTATTTATCTTAAGAACCATTATCCTTTAAGTATACATTGAAACAAATAATTTATTCAATGGGTCCCCAAGACTATATCTAACCTTTTTGATATCTCATAACCTTTTATTGTTTAATTTAGTCCTAAACTTAGTGGATAATTTATGTTTCAAATAAGCATCACGTCCCAAAATCGTTAACTTGACTATTTTAAAGTCTTACCATTTAGTATCTAATATGAAATCTTATTAATTGATTTGATTGGAACCATCGAAGTTAAGTTGTATTACTAGGTGTAACTATAAAAGAAATAAACATTGTATAATACAATATCTCTTATTGTATATTCCTCTTTAAACAAATACATACTCTTATGAAATTTAGTTGTGGAGATTTTTATTAGAGAATCTTATTACTTATAAAGAGAAAGAAAGGGTGCATCTATCTCAGAGAATCAGTTTGGTTTTAAGCCAAGTAGGTCCACCACAAAAGTTATACATCTTCTTAGAAGATTAATGAAATATTACAGGGAAAGATAACAAAACCTACATATGATTTTTATTGACTTCAAGAAGGCTTATGACTGGGTACCTAGGGAAATCATATGAAGGAGTTTAGAAGTTAAGGGAGTTCTTATAACTTATATACGGGTTATTAAGGATTTTTATGAAGGTGTAAAAATTAAAGGATAATAAGAGGAGATACATAACATTTTGCTATTGATATCGGAATACATTAAGGCTCCTCGTTGAGCCCTTTTCTATTTGCAGTAGTGATGGATGAGCTCATCAAGAACATCCAAGGGGAGATGCCTTGGCATATGTTGCTTACTGATAACATTGTTTAAGTAAATGAGATAAAAGAAGGTGTCAATGCCAAGTTAAAACTTTGGAGAGATATGCTAGTGTAACATACCACACCCATAAGGCATATTCCCGAAAGCATCTGAGAATATTTGGGATATACTCTACAGACATGATATGATAGCAAACAATTTAGAAAGGTTTTTCCACCTTACACAAAATATCATATAGCACAAAGGCATTTTAATCAACAAATTGCTAGAGTTAGACCTAAATTTCAGAACTTTCCTAGTAAAGATGTATAACGAAAACATTTCAAGGAAGCTCATATTTCCTCTTTAATGATCTCAGTAAAGAAGTATAGAAAAACATTTCTATTATCCCATTTATCAATTCTCACATTCATAGAAATTTCCAGTATCTAATAACAAATAAATTCATATAACTTTTCATTATATTAGCACCAAACACGTACATCAAGCAATAATTTAGTCTTAGCATAAATATACATATATCTCAAACATAGTATACAGAAATACATCATACCAAGCTACATATATCAGTTACAAAGTTATTAACACACTATATACAATTTGGCAATGTGTTGTGATATGCAAATGCAAAACTACTACTAGACTCTGCAGATTATGTTGATTGGGCATTTGAGCCATAATTTTCAGAACGTAGGAATTATACTCTAACTAACTCTAAACCTCTTCTGAACCTAAAAAAAATTGTTGCAATTTTGATAAGTTTTGCGAACTCAATGAGTGAACCATCATCGATGCACTCAGCAAACCATATCATACAAGACTGTTCAAATCCATATACCACATAACCAATAATATCAAGTTACATTTCATTAACACACATCAACTTAGGCAGAACTCAAGAAAATCATATCACATTAAAAAAATCAAATTGTATTTTCAAATCACAATTCAATTTAATCAAACATGTATATGAAAATGAAAATATGCTTTCATTCTTATTTCCTTGTGTTGTGATCAAATATGCTAATTCACGCCCTGGGTTTCAAACAAATTTTTTACTGACCAGCTTAACGAGCATTATAGTCCTGATCACATTACGAGCATTAAGCTCTGAGTTCTTATTACGAGCCTTAGGCCCTAATTACGAGCTTTTCGCCTAGAATGTTTGCGTGTTGGTTATTTTGATCACAAATCCCATTATCTTATCATGAATGCCAAATGCAATTATATGAATTATCTCATATATCATTTTCTTCTATCAGTAACCGATTGTCCAAAATTTACAATCAATTCAATTCAAATAAGCATTTCACAATTATTCACGTAGTTAGCAATTGACAATAAAATCAAAAACACTTCCATGTATGGTCTCAAATATCAAACTCCGCAGACCAACAATGTCCATAATTATAACAATCTAATATAACCTCCATCTAAATTCTATCCTGTTCTGGTAAGAAACAGGTTGGCAGCCAATGCTCAAACAACAATAAATCATTATTAATACATCGTATAGCCAAACCGTTTAACAAAAGCATTAATAAGAATCAATAATCATTTTTCATGTTTGATACTTTGACTAATTCGGGCTCTAAAGCCCTAAAAAATCAAGAAATAATACAAGGTTCTTGCACAGGGGTCTGTCATTGGCAGTATTAGGGAAACAAGCATAACTCAAGCTATAATCACTATTTTATCAAGTCCCTTTTGCAGAGCTCAAGCTAAGACCTATATTTACAACTTTTGTTCTTTGAGTTTCTACAAATTCATACTCTAAAAGTATGTAAAATATATCAAAAAGGGGAATGTGAAATTAGAACCAGGATTTCTACTTACCTGGATGACTTCTTTCCTTTTTCTCTTCTCTTCCCCTTTTTTTCTTTCCTTATCTCTCTCGTTTTTTTCGTTTTTCTCCCTCTTCTAATCTGACAGCAGACCCTCACTCTCCCTTATGTTGCCTTTTACATCTATTTTCTCTAGTAAGTTCAAAAAAAGTTAAACTAATCCATGTGTCACTATTTCATTGATCTATGTGTCACCATTCTATTGGTCCATGTATTATTTTTCTATTGGTCCATATGTTACTAACTTTAGGCTCCACATGTTACTCATTTAAGCCTCCATATGTCACTACTTGTAAGTCTCCATATGTTCATATGTCTAAAGATAAAATAGAGAACTTTGATGGAAGCAATGAGTGCACTTAAAAAAAAAAGGGAGAGATATGGAAACGTGCCTTGGTAAGTAAAAATATTTTATCTTTTGATAAAATTAATTTTATAAAAATTTGAAGATATATTTAGACCATATCTTTCCTTAATTTGGGTTGGATTCGTTCCCTTTGGAATCTCATTCTTTTATTTAGACCATATCTTTCCTTCAACTAAGCAGTACCCTCAACGTATTTCCTATCGAATTTCTTGCAGCGTGAAAAGTTTGCGTGGACTTGTGTATTCATAGGATTAATTGTACCTTTATGGTTATTAAGAAGCACGATTGAGGTAACTTGTATAAATCTTTTTTTATACACTGTAGCAGCCTTTAGGAATGCTGTGGTACTTGCTAATAACAAAGAATTTGGATTCTATCCAAAGGAACTTGGATACTGAGTTCTCTTTTCATTTTCTGGCCTGATATTGGAACTCACAATTCTGCATCATATTATTGTATTTGTCATATCTAAGTGCTCGAGTGGGCAGAAGAGATTGAACACTAACTCCACTGAGCTCCAATGGCCATATCCCATCGGACACAATTATTGACTTTGGATTTACATCCAATTATTATGAGGTACTATTATTATTTTAATATAACTTATCTTTTGTGGTAATGGACCGAACAGATTGAGCACATTCTAATTGCCACACAGCACACACACACATATATATATAGATAGATAATGGACAAACACAGTGAGCACATTCTAATTGCCAACTGGTATTTTTATACATACATACCAGCAACACGATCTTATAATTCCAAGTTCATCTGGAGCTTCAGTTTCCTTCCGATCATGGATCCTCATCAATCCATCTGTTCTGCTTTTCACGTGTGTTTTCATTGTCTACTACTCGTGTTTCTTCTCACTTCACTTTCAGTACTCATTAAACCTTGTACTGCTGAAGGGTCTGTCAGATGCATAGACAAGGAGAGAATTGCTCTCCTTGCCATTAAAAAAGAGCTGACTGATCCTTCAGGCAGGCTGTCCTCTTGGGAAAGTCAAGATTGCTGCACATGGTTTGGGATAAAATGCAATAACCAAACTGGCTATATCATCAAGCTCAACCTTAGAAATCCTTACCAGTTAATCAATGGTGGAGTTGGTGATCAGTCTGCTTATGAAAGGTCCTGCTTGGGTGGTAAGATTAGCCCTTCTCTTCTCGAGTTAGAATATTTGAGCTATTTGGACTTGAGCTTCAACAATTTCGAAGGCGTGGAAATTCCCGAGTTCCTTGGCAAGTTGAAGAACTTGAGGTATCTCAATCTTTCTTTCTCATCTTTTGCCGGAATGGTCCCTTCTCAGCTTGGAAACCTCTCAAGTTTGCAGACTCTCGACCTCTACGCACATTCCTACAGCATCTCAGGCACTTGGGAGCTACGTTCAGATAGTTTGCTTTGGCTCCATGGCCTTTCTTCTTTGAGGTACCTAAATATGGGGTTTGTGAAACTAAACAACGTTGGAGCAAATTGGCTGCATGCTGTAAATAAGCTTCCTTCGCTAGTAGAACTGAACCTCTACTACTGTGAACTTGGACTACTTCCACAGTCACTAGCCTTCATTAATTTTACCTTAATCTCAGTTCTTGATTTGTCGGAGAACCCTTTCAATTCAGCAATGCCTTCCTGGCTATTCAATCTTACTGCCCTCACAGAACTCTATCTCCGTTGGAATTTCTTTTCTGGTTCCATTCCAGGTGAATTTGCTAGACTCAAGTCTCTGGAAATCCTTGATTTATCTGCCAACTTAAATCTTGAAGGTAAAATACCCAATGAATTTGGAAGTCTAAGTCAAATAAAGATCTTAGATCTTTCAGGCAATATTTTAAGTGGTGGAATTGATGAGTTTTTGAATGGTTTTTCCGATAATCTTGAGAATAGCTTAGTGTCACTCTATTTAAGTTCTAATTCGTTATCAGGAGAACTGCCTAATTCATTAGGAGTGCTCAAGAATCTTCAAATTCTTGACTTCTCTAGCAATTCATTTTGGGGTTCTATTCCAACGTCAATAGGAAAGTTGTCATCCCTGACAAGATTGGACCTTTCTTACAATTATATGAATGGAACTATACCAGAGAGTTTTGGCACACTCTCAGAACTAGTTGACGTGAATCTCATGATGAATTCTTGGCAAGGTATTCTACAAGAAGTCCACTTGATGAATCTGAGAAGACTACAGAGTATTCGCCTTACAATAGGTAATCATAACTCCTTGGTGTTCAAAGTATCAAATAAGTGGGTTCCTCCTTTCAGGCTAAAATCAATTCAGGTAGAGAATTGTCTAGTAGGTCCTTCCTTTCCAATGTGGCTGCGAATCCAGAGTGAACTCACCTCTGTCACCCTAAGAAATGTTGGAATTTCAGACACCATACCTGAGGGATGGTTTTCGAATTTATCCTCTCAAGTCACTTACTTGATTATATCAAATAACCAAATCAAGGGGGAGTTGCCTACTCATTTGGAATTTCTGAATTTAAATATAATCGATTTGAGTTCTAATCACTTTGAGGGTTCTCTTCCTCTTTGGTCTACCTTTGCAACAGAAGTTTACCTTCAAAACAACTTATTTTCAGGATCTATACCTGAGGACTTAGGTGCTCTAATGCCTCGACTACAAAAGTTGCGTCTTTCTAGCAATCATCTTAATGGAAGAATTCCATCATCGTTGTGTGATTTGAAAGGTCTTCAAATTCTTTCATTGAGAAGCAATCACTTGTCAGGAGAATTTCCTAATTGTTGGTATCATTCCTTTATGTTATGGGCTATAGATTTGTCAGCCAATTCTTTAACTGGTAAAATTCCCAGTACATTTGGTCTCTTGCCTTCACTCAGTGTCCTGCTATTAAGTAATAACTATTTTTCTGGGGAAATCCCTGTTTCATTGCAAAACTGTTCGGGACTAACAAGCATAGACATTGAAGGGAACAAATTTTCAGGCACTCTACCCTCATGGATAGGAGAAAAGTTCTCATCCCTTTTCATGCTTCGTGTTGGCTCAAACTCACTCAACGGAGCAATCACACCGCTCTTATGCAAGCCTCCACATCTTCACATCCTTGATATTTCTGACAATCTATTCTCAGGGGTTATTCCAAGTTGTATAGGAAGTATGTCTGCATTGGTATATGGTAATAGCAGTGAGGTATTCGAGCAACTATTAATGGTTGTCATGAAAGGAAGCATCTTTGAGTATAACCACATTATGGCAAGTATAAACAGTATTGATCTTTCGGGAAACAATTTAAGTGGAGGGATCCCTGATGAAGTGACAAATCTTTCTGCACTGCGAATCTTGAATTTGTCAAGAAATCAACTTAGTGGAAAGATAACTAACAAGATAGGAAATTTAGGTCACCTGGAAACACTTGATTTCTCACACAATCATCTCTCTGGATTAATTCCTGAAAGCTTGGGTTCTTTAACTTCTTTGATGAAGTTGAACTTGTCTTACAATGCTTTGGAAGGAAAAATTCCTGCAGGTCTTAAAAGATTTAACGATTCAACAATTTTTTATGGAAACCCCTCACTATGTGGAGTTCCTCTGCCGACTCGATGCTTAGGAGGTCACAGAATCGTGTAGACAAGTGCTTGTAGGAGTGCAAAACACTCCATAATCATGGAAATGTTTCTGAAACAGTAATAGCAGATCAAGTTTTTTTTTATTTATTTAAGCTTTCAAGAAAAGGGAGAAAAAGACTTTGAAATAGTTTTTATCTATTTTTTGTTAATAACATTGGGAATACTTTTGTGCAGTATCGTATGTAAGAGAAGGAAATAGCAGTAGCCATCTTTACTAAATAAGAAAATGTTATTTGATATAAGTAATAATAGTGATGATAACTAAAGAAATTGTAGTATCTTCTTGACCTTGTCTACAACTCTTTCTAAAATGGATGACCATTTCGACTAGATCGATATCAACCATAGTCTTCAATGTGAGTTACTAAGGGATACCTCCTTTTAGACTGGAATACATCTTCATGAGAATTTTCAGTTGGGTTCTTTTGGTATGTGGCTTCAAGTTCAAAGTAAACTTACCCAAGTAACCCTTAAGAATACTGAAATAGCATATAGTATAGTAAAAGAATGGTTGCTGAAGCTATCTTCTAAATTGATCACTTCATATATATCTAAATTAACTTTGTAATTTTCATATGTTTCATTTCTTAGAGTTTTTCGATGGTAAATTTTTTGATGTTATCCCATAGTATTTAGATAATTTGACTGCTCTAGTTTATGGAAACAATAATGAGAAGCTGGGACTTTCTTTACTAGATGGCTTACTTTAAGGAACGAATTGGGGTTATGACAGGGAAGATTGCACGAGCATAAGTGAAACATAGTACTGCCGAATGTCATAGACCTCTTAGCCAATAATCTCACATGTGGGGCGTTGTGAGTCTTGAATTTATTTAGGAACAACGTTGATGCTATCATTTTGCTGGTGATATGAAATGGTTGGAATCATTCGATCTATCACCCAACCATCTTTCTAGTCAGTACATGCAAGCTTGCCCCCTTTGACATTTCTAGGTCACTTAAAACTTGTCTTTCAACAATTTGCTAGGCCAAATCCCAAAAGGAAATCAGGTCCAAGCACTAAATGCTTCTTCCATATATATAGGTAATCCATTTTTATGCATTTAGCTGCTCCCTAGATGGAACACCTGTTAGATAATTTCATTAAATGTGGCCCATATATTTTTGGTTTAATTATTTAAGTATATTAAATCCCATTAGTTATTTGAGTAAAGAGATATTAGGTTTAATTAAATTAAATAATATTATGTATTTACATTGATGGAATGTAAAGATAATGATAATGAAAAGAGGTGTTGTTTAAATTTTAAATAGATAACTACCTCCTTCTCTCTACCTATAAGGTTTTCAAGTATCTCTCCATTAACAATATACAGAAAATAAAGAAACAAAGGCCAAGAGAGAGAAAAAAATAATTTAAGAAGATCTTGAAAGATTATTGAAGATTGTCTACTCGGAAAGTATCGGAAACACAATGGATCAAGGTACTAATGTTATTGTAAAAATTTATTAAATTCTAAGATCCTGCAATTAATTATGAAAGAAAGAATTAACACAAGCAACGCGAAACTTTGAAGATTAACCATCGACTGGAGCATCTCTTCTGGAACGTAGCGAACGCTTCTCTACCCAATCTTAATTTGGTTGGGTTTGGTGAATAGGATAAGACACAATCTGCACTTACCCCCGTGTTGGTCAAAGCCTCATTTTTTAATGTATGTTTATTAGACGTTGTCGTTGCTTTGTTATTAAGCACATGATTTCGCATGGGACATTCTATTATTAATACTACTTTACTTTATAAAAAAAAGTGTAATCACCATGAAATAGACAGCCTAAATTGTTAGGAGGATCAGAAATATTTCAAAAACTATTGAAAGCTCACCGACGCAAAAAATAGATTCCCTCATATCAGATTAGAAATCGAACAGACATAATGAAGAGCCTCACAATTGTTTTACAGACTGCAAGAGGATATACAGGATGCAATTACTGGATTGCACCGGACCTGTGATTAAATCTAAAGATGGATAAATGACGAATAGAGAAGTGGAGTTGGAGGAGAAAATAATCCTCAACATACCTAAGAAGCTTGGAAAATGGAATAAACCTATGTTTATATCTTCCTCGAGGTAGACAAGATGATGACAGTGGTAACTGCGGAAGCAACATAATATCCGTTGCTACATGCAATATGAGTGAACTGGCATAAATTCGATTTGTTGGACCTGAATCAGACGTAACCTCCCTTAAATTCTCAGGATAATCTTTCTTGTTCGTTATGACGATGTGTTATTGTCATCTTCTTCAGCAACCCAGTACCGTTTAACAGCAAACAACATTTTCTCTGGGACAAGAGGGCCATCCTCATGATCAACTAATTTCGTATTCCATCTCATTCCTCCAACAACTCTCTTCACTTTGACTAGCACATCCAATTGATCACGGACTATGACTGTTCCTTCTGGCCTTAAAATCCGATCCATCTCCAGCAGAATGTCTTCCATACTGCACCTGCAGTAATCACAAAAATACTTTCTCCAGATTCCAGGTTAAACACAGTATGACAATATTTGATCTAGAGCTAGAGAGACCCTGGCTTATCTGAACGAATAACAAATGTTTTTTTCTTTTTATGTTTCTCAGTTGCAAGTTTGTATAAGCAAGCTTGCATCACTCGTAATGAGGGGATCATCGTAATTAAACAAAAGATCTGATTTACTACTGTTAGTACTAAGAAGAAAAGATGTATAACTTACTTGTCTTTGTACAAACTAAAAACACTATTTGCATGAATAAGGTCATATGTCCTTGGGTATGTAGAGAAGGCTTCACACCTGGTAAATGACAGAAGAAGATTATGAATTAGACAATGCCACTAATGAAATAAAGAGGCCATGTTCAGTATCATCAGTGTCAATTAAGTTCTTTAGAATGGATAACTCACTTTAGGATTAAGGGTGATACCCGTATTTTTTTTTTAGCAATGTCTATAAATTCCAGAACATTCTTTTATTTTTTGTTACCGAACATTGGATCCAGTTCAAGAAAGGAATGCTAGAGGAGGAATGAGATGGAAAAGAGATATATTATAGTAATTACCAATCATGATATATGCCAATCAAACCACGCTCATAAATGACGCCCAAAGTGTCTTTCTCAGCTATTGTTGGCATAACGTTCATAACCCACAATTTTGGAGATTCAAGTGCTGCAGCAAAACCTCCCATACCAGCATTCATATCCATGATATTGCGGTACCTCCCAGAGTCAATGATTTTGTTTGTCCTCTTATAACCATTGACATGTTTCTTCCATGTCCGATTGTCCTCCAGATAGGCCTCAACAGATATCCCAGGAATGGAGCCACTGGATATTCTGGGAGGTACAGCATAAAGTCTTTCAGGAAATGGTCTCCAAGCTCCGTTACTATCTGGATAAGGTGTCACACATGCTTCCATTCTTTTATACCTATTTATGATCCAAAGCCAAACGCTAAGAAACAATGTGTGGTAATCACAGCTGAACTTTGAATAATTAACATGTGAAACTTTGCTACTGGAGCAACACAACTTCTTTAATAAAAGATACGATTCTGACTTTTCCTATTGTGTCCCAGAAAATAAAGGAAAAGACCAATGTAATAAGACAAGTGACAAAAAGGACAACGAGCAAGAATTACCATTACTTACTCGTTTGTCCAGGCGAAATAACTTCATATATTACCATTACTAGGAATCATGTTCTTCTCAGAAGAAAATGATTGTTTTTTGTCCAAGAAAGTGCAACAAACGACCTCGAATTCACAAAAGAAATGCCTTGGAATTGTTCTCACCAGACGTCATCAGAATTTATGGACTGACAAATTGTTGGTTGGTTATCTTGCCAAGGGCAAGAATCTTTGTTTATTCTCTTCTGCCAGATTGCTATTTCACCAATCTCCTGTTTCTTTTCCCAACAAAGGAGTTTGGCAACGTCTTCAATCTTCTTCTGCTCCTCCTCAAGCTCCTCTTTAGGACGCTGCCATGCTTGGTAATCTATCCTCCAGTTAATAGGAGGACCAGAAAGGACCCAATAGCCACCAGGTCTGAGAACACGATCAACTTCCATCATGTATATCCCACCTGTAAAAAAAAGAACCAAGTTATGGTCTTATCTGAAACTTCCATCAGTACTGTGCCCAAATGAGAAAGACATTAATCCTAACAAAGGTTAGGACCATGAAACCATTTCAAATGTAAGTCATTCATCACCATCTGATTGAAAATGGTTTCCTTATTTTTGCCAAGTTCAAAGAGACTAGCATCTGCAAAATTACGGGATATCCAGTTAAGACACAGAAATTAACAGCTCAAGCTGTTTTAGCTGGACCATACATCAAAATGTATAGGAAAAATATTAATTCAGAGGAAATGTCATTATGTTCAGCATGTGGTCATTTCTGCTTTGCTCAAGAAGACGTACATCACACAGCAAACTCAAAGCAATCATCCTCACCGTTGGCACCCCATGGAATCAAACAACGCGAACAGTGGGCCATGTCAAAGGCTCGCGAAGGATATGGCAGCTTGATAGTTCCAAGAACGCCAATAGTGGCTGGAACACCTCGTTCCAATGCAAATTGAACTTGTGCTTCATGAGAATCTCTGGGGGCAAAGGACATCGCTATAACGTTCTTTTTGAAAAGGTACGCCCCCCAACTTGCAACCTATGCTCAAAAGCAAATCGTGAAGAGGAAACCAATAAAGAATGGCACTAGATGTTCAGAAATATAAATGAGAATGAGCAGTTCATATAAGAATGCATTATGGAAGCTAAAGAAAAGTAAGGACCGCATACCCCACATCCAGTGTCCAACGCAGTTCTAACCATTCCATTGTCCATTGGGATCACAGAAGCAAGCTGATTAATGTATGCATCTGCCCCATGAGGGAATTGAGTTCCTCCACCAGGGAACCTAAACACATTGCCCTCATACTGTATCCAATTCTGAACAGCCTTCTCAACTGTCAAGCTCTTGTAAGGTGCATTTGCGTATGGTACATAGTCGCGACTCTTTGGCCATGGAAATGGGGTCGCATACCCTTTAGGTGCAGGAATAAGGCAATGCAACTTCTCCTCTTCTGGAGGACAATGTCGTTCCCTATATACCATATTATCTCTCGGAAAAGCCATTGCTCTCATTTGATCATGACAAGGCGTGTAGTCTGTATACTTGGCCTCACAAGGCTTGACCTCCTTGACTTCTGAATCAGAACCATCAAGCATGCCTCCGTCACCACTTGTCTCGTAATTCAGATTGTTAAGAACAGAACAGTCTTTCCGATTAGTAATCTCCAGAGCTATGCTATCACCCTTCCCAAAACCACTTTTTTTCCAGACACCCAATATGTAGAAGAAAAAACACAAGCCAGCTGCAACAGCAATCGACAGAGACCTCCTACTTCTCTGGTCTCCTGGATTCCCTTTTGTGGCCATGAGGCACCTGAAATGCATTTACTTCTTTGTATAACTACATGATAAATAGCTAGAACAAATCACATAAGAAAGATAATACGGAAAAGAAATCCAAATTCAAAGTTTCTACTAGAAGGAGTTATGAGATAATCAAATAAAACCACCCGGTTTATGGTTTCTCAGGGACTAAAAACCTTGAGACGTACACTTCCAGGCAAAAGCAATCAAAGTTGAAGCCCTGTTTTCATCAAATTGTTTAACGAAGATTCTAAACTCTACATATGTATGTTAAAACAATAAGAAAGGATTCGACTATAAATTAGGACAAATTCAACGGCTTGACAAGTCAGCGTTAATACCGGTCCTGCTACACCTCTCTCAAAGAATGATTCAACTGTAAGAAAAATAATGAAACAAATCCATTATAAACAAGGCACCATTAAAGACACCTTAACAGCTATAGAGAGAAACAATAAATGAATAAACATCCACATTAACGAGAAACACAAAAGAAAAAAAAAATACAAAAAATTCAATCTTTTAACATCTCCAAAATGAAAAAAGAGAGTGGCTTCACGTCAAAAATTGTTACTTTCCCTTTCATTGCAGAGAGGAAGAAAAACAGAAAGCACTCGAGGGGTGAAGTAAATTATTCAAGTCCAGCCAGAGCAGTTTTGGACAAAATCATACACAAGACAAACAACCTACTGCGAAGAAATTGAGGAGCAAATGTATCTTGATCTTCACAATGAGATGCTAAGAAAGACAGAATATGGAATGGGAGTGAAAGTGGTAAGAGGAGGATTTAGATTTGCACAATCTTAGGAACAAGAATGCCACTTACACCATTCATTTCTTGCCATTGGACACGGCTGTTATTAATGTAAAACCCATATCTATGAAAATTTTCTTTGGTAGTTATGATACGTGTGAGTTTCTTGGTACAGTTTTTCTGTCAGATTGTCTGGTGCCCAATCACAGGCCGCCACTTCAGTTTCCTCTCCATGTCTTCCTCAGAAGTCACACTAACAGGCGTGCTTAGTTTTGCCTTTCCTATTTCTCATGAAAATACATTAAATTCAGCTACTTATCCATTAGAATTCAACTTAACTAGTTTTAAAACTTCAATTTCATGTTATAGATATTAGATGTTAAAAGATTTAATCTATTGATTACTTTTTCAGGTATCAAATTCAAATAGCTATGAAATCATATATTACTGATTTTTTGTTTAATTCTGTTTCACTACTTCCATAGAAACCTCCTTTTTTTAAAAAATTCTGCGAGAATTATTTATGTTTTTTAAATGTTTAAAATAAATTATTTTATTAAATTAGGCATCAATTCTAATTCTCAATATAATTTTTCAATACACGGGCAATCACATCACAAAGGATAATAAAGTGATATCTGTTAGAAACATTAGTTTTAGTGATTTATTATATTTACATACACTTAACTTTAAAATATATAATACTTAATATGTAGTGTTAATTAATTAATTTTTAATAATATTAATTATTATAATTTATTAGGACTTTCATTATGTTTGTATTTATCATATAATAATACTAATAAATAGTACGATCAATTTTATTTATTTATTTATAATTATACTCTTCTAAATCAATACTAATTATCCTATTTATTTTTGTTACATGTCATTACTTATATCAAAAAATATAAACAAACATTTAATATGTAATGTTAACTCATTTTATTGTTGTTGTTGT
>JANIHZ010000210.1:36393800-36426055 GCA_027478365.1 Erythroxylum rufum | reverse complement strand
ATGCATCAATAATCATAATAAATGTACCATAACTCCCATTGAATGCATCTAACAACCATGATTCATTAACTACATAAGTAAAACTTAAAACAAAACTTACCTATTTAAAGCTTTCAAATCTTCAATGCTTTAATCCTACACCAACTTCCCACTTTCTCTACTTTCTTCTAACACCATACATGTGTAGGTTTATCAAGGAAAGAAAGTGGCTTGGTTACATGAAGGAGGGTTCTTAAAGATCGGAGGAAGAGTGACTTAAAGAAGGAGAAATCGATGGAGATGGAGAAAAATGAAAGTAGGTTTTCGGTGGAAATGAATTTTAAGCAACCAAAGTGTTCTTTTTCCTTTTTTTCTTAAGGCAATAACCGAGAGAGACAAATGAGTATAGGACAAAACCCATAAATGCAAGAGGACAAGTGGCATTAGTAAGAAGAAAAAGACAAAATAGGCTAAAAACAAATTACGGAATAAGATTTAGAAATCCTAATGAAATCGGACTCATTCTAGGCCAATGACCCTAATTTCAATTCCAAAATAATATACCCAATACTACAGTGCCATTAGCTAGCAATTTTTGCTACCGAAAATCGATCGGTTCGCCACTTGGCGATTTTTTTGGTCCGGGAATTTTCTTCGGAAAATTCCAGAAAAATTTCTAAAAATCCTTTAAAATATAAAACACTCAATGGCTCACTCAGAATAATTGTTTAAACACAATAACCATGTTAATCACAATAGAATTGCATTATGCACGAAAACCGGGAATATCATGTATGCATGTATAGTTATTTTATGTGCACAAACTCTCTGTTTACCAATACTAATATGCATGAGCAGTCCTAATTAAGCCCAATCCATTTCATCCTATGTCAAATGACTATTCTACCCTTCCAGTAAGGGGTGGGATGTTACAATTTTGGACACAGTCCTACGATGTGGATGACCCATAGTAGAATGCTAATCAAAAAACGAAGGAACAGTGGCTGTCATGGTGGACTTCAAGGGTGGTTTAAGAGACTAGATACCATCTTCACTTGGGCCCTGCAGAAGAATTTTCTTGGTGACCTGATCCTTAACAAAAAAAAAATAGTGAGGACAAAATTCAAAGAAATAATAATTGTCAGTCGTGAATTTTTGAACATACAAAAGATTTTTCACAATTTTAGGAACACAAAAGGTATTTTTTAAATTAAGTGGACCATTGGAAGAGGGAATGGTAACTGTACCAGTGTGAGAAATCGGTAAGCCAACACCATTTCCAGCATGAAGATGATCATTACCTTGATATTCAGTAGCAGCGCTCAATGATTGAATATCAGGTGTGACATGGTAATTGGCTGCAGTGTCAGGGTGCCAATGGTTTGTGGAAGGTGATGTAGTGGAGTAGTTTGCCAATAGTGGAGGGGGTGGGTAGTAATTCATCATTGGATGAGGTGATGGATAATAGGGTTAGGGTGATGGACAATTGTAAGAGTAATTGGCCATTGGTGGTGGGTAATAGGTTTGGTTCTAATTTTGATTTTGATTTGGGCATTGGTAGAGACGACGACATTTGTCTGCAGTATGATTTCTGTATCCACATATTTGATAAGGACCTTTGGATTTGGAAGTCAAATTCTTTTGCCAATTGGAATTTTAATTTGGCGTTGGAAGTAGTGGTGGGAGAGGGTTGTTAGAGAATTGACGAGAGGCCATATTGGCCTTAGGTGGATCACAACAACTTTTGAGAAGTATTTCAAGAACCATAAGTTGACGATGAAGCTCATGAAATGGTACAGGGTCAAGACGAAGGTTTAAGGCAGTGATAATATTATGGTATTCAATGCCAATATTTTGTAAATGATGGCATTGAATTCTTCCGTAGAAAGAGATCGACTAGTAGCTTGTAATTCATCTTTTAATGCCTTAGCATGTTGAAGATAGGCAGAGATTGATAAATCATTCTTCTTGAATTCCTGAAGTTCAATATGAATTTGGAGTTGACGGTTTTGAGAAATAGAACCGAAAACCTATGCTAAGGCTTGCTAAACAGCTTGAGAGGAATTTAACCTAACAATAAATGAGAAAACTTCTTCAGAGAGAGAGAAGTGAAGCCAGGAATGCAAAAGCTGGTCCTGTTTGAACCAAGTAGCATATTCAAGATTAGGAATGTCAATTGTTAGGTCAGATGGGGATTTGATTGTTTTTTATGGTGGGGAAGAACCCTCAATGAGGTGGTTTAGATTGTGATAGTTTAGGAGAGGTTGGAATTGTGTTTTCCATGCCAGATAATTTGTGGGTTTTGGTTTAACAGAGAAAGAATGTTGAGCATTAGTAGGATGGGAAGAGATTTGGTTTGGTGTTTCAGCCATTGGTTTGCTCTAATACCATATGCGAACAACAAAGAAGGAGAAGAAAATTGTATACCTTTTAGTTACAATACTATGGCTTTTATAGCCAAATACAACAGATATGCTAAGCTAAAACTAAGGGAAAATGTGATCTCAACAAATCAAATATACACCAAAAATCAAGGAATCAAATATACACAACATCAAGGAAATCAAGGTAACGTTAAATGAGTCTGCACATATCCAAATAAGTTTGACTAAGCTGCTGATATCTTAACACTTCTAACATGGACAATGGAATAACTTTCAAGAAGCTCTTACTTTAGAACATAAATCCTTATATACCTAGCTCTTCTTCTGATAATTGTGACCTCATTTATATATATATGCTTCCTAACAAAGCTTTCTAACAAACTTAATCCTTTGGTGGGTTAATATTCAAAAGGGATTTATGAAAATTAATCCATAAAGGGATTTGTTTTTGTACGAGTAATTGAAGGAATAAAAGTAGGCTATTATAATGTCAACGACCCTTTTCTAAAACTTTCTATTCTTTCTCCTTAAAGGAAAATTTAAAGAGGAACAAGTAGTTCTCATTAAAGAGAACATTTAGGAGGCCCTTTCTTTTTTATCTTAAAGCACCAAAGCTTGATAATACGAAAATCAGGTTATTTCCTAAGGTTATGCTTGGTTGGATGTAAAGTTTCTAATGGAATAGAATGAAATTATTTATAATGGAATGAAACGTAGATGGATGTAATATTAGAAAATTATTGTTTAGGAGGGATGGAAAGGTTCACAATGTAATATAGTGAAACGCTGTTTGGATGAAGAGTTTATAATATAATATAGTATAAAGTTGTTTATCATTTTACATTCTATCATAAACTTCCAAATCGGAGGTTTTTCATTTTAACTGTTTAGGATAGAATGAGATGTAATATAAAACTCTCCTCTTCCATCCCATTCCATTATAATCCTCCTCCCACACAATTGAATAATATTACATTTCATTCTATTCCATTATAAAACTCCCAACCAAACATAATCTAAGGAAGAAGTCGATAAATGATGAAGACCAAACATTTTCTCCCTCCTTGAGGATTTCTAGTGGGGGAGAATAAGTGAAGAGAAATGATTAAGGGTTCCCTTAAAATATGCCTCTAGTTTAGGTTGACTCTAGAGATGACATGAGTAGGTGTATTTATCCTTGAGGCTATTTGGAGGAAGGTGAGAGAAGAATCAAGTTAGAAGTCAAAAGAAGGATGTTGACTGGGGGAGGAACAATATCTGCAAAAGTATCGGGGGATATAAGTAAAGAAGACACTGGGTTAGGCTCCAGCCTGAGCCTAACTCGACTCGATTTGGCCTATTTTTTATTTTTTAAATTAAAAATAAAAACAATGTCATTTTTTGCAAAATGACGTCATTTTTTGCATAATGATGTTGTTTTTCTTATAGTTGCTAGGACTCAAGTTTAATTAAACCTTGGCAACCAAAGTTTAAGCCCGACCTAAGGCTTGGTCAATTTAAGCTGGGCTAGAGCAGGCTAGGCCATATTTGGACCTAGCTGTCATCCTTAGATATAAGGGAGTTGGAGGCTAATGAATGGGAAATTAAAGGGATAAATTGTCTAAAAAAGGGGACTATCCAATTTATGAAAAAACTTGATGTAATAAGTAAAGAGTAAAAAACTAATAGGACATTAAAAGAGGCTAGAAATACTATTCCAAAAATAGTAATAAAAATTAAAGGTTGGAGAAACTCAAAGATAAAAGACCAAACTAGCCTTAACCACTACAAGTTATCCAAGAGCAACCAACAAACCAAAGTAGAAGCATGAGAGAGGAGATAAAAGGAACTAAGTACCATACAGAAGGAAAATAAGTAGCAAGAATCAGAAGTTAAAAAAGGCAGAAAAGACAATGCATTCTTTAGCAACTAATGATGAATCACGTTGATAGTTTAGAATTTCAAGAGAGAAGTCAAACCCTCTCTCATTTGCCATTTTTAAATGCTCTCCTAAATTTGCATTTTCTATATTTTAATTAGGGATAACCAATTCTAAAGTGTTCATTTTTTTTTGTGATTTTTTCAATTCAATGTCCAAGTGTCTAAATTTTTTAGTTAAGTGATCGACATTTGAAAACTTTAACAATTCAGTTTAAAATGCTAATTTTTGTTAATATGACTAATAGTTGGACATTTATGTGATATTTAATAGAGATGCCACATCATTATAAATAAACTTTTGAATATCTTAAATTTTAATAATTTAATTGAAGGAAAATTAATAGAGGTGGGTTTAAGAAAGAAACAAATTGTGCCATTTTGTAAATATTAACGTACAAATTGATGCCATAAATGACAAAAAGGATATCTTAAATCTTATATCAAACATTAGGTATGAATCACAATTTGTATCTTAAAATATTGATAAAATTAAAAATATATATGCCAAAAATGAGAAAAAGGATATCTTAAATTTTATATGAAATGTTAAGATACGAATGACACTTTTTATCTTAAAATATTGATAAAATTAAAAAATATATCACAACTACGTGAGTATTTACGTGACTAGAATTTTTTTGAAAAGTTAAATACCTTAGAAAGATTAAATTACAATGGTGCTTCAATTCTAGGTTAGTACAAAAAGATTAGTTGTTTAGATTAAGAAATCACAAAAAAACCTGAAAAAAAATTCTTACTCCTATCTACCCGAGATTCATTCCAAAACTATCTCCTTCAAATTAGCTGTTAACCTTTAAATTGGCTGTTAACCTTTACCGATACCTCTTGAGTCCATCCGTGAATACCTATAAATAAACGTGCACTTTGAATTTGTATCATCTGATTTAAGTAGACTATAGCATCCTCAATACAGCCGAAGTTTTATGGCTCATTAATTAGTTTAATAACAATTATACACTGTACTAACCATTGAAGAGTAAAGTCAATAACGCCAAAGAGATGACACTGGGCTTTGGGTTTAGAGTACAAGAAGCAGAGCTCAAGGTTTTATGCCTTCCCAATGAACTCCACGTCAAACAGGAGGACTGAATCAGGAGGTATTATACAAGAACCTGCATTAAAATAAGAGTTGATTTTTAAGACTCGGAGCAGCCAAAAAAAATTAAGTGCCGAAACAGCTTAAGCTTAATTACCTCCTCTGCACCCAGCTCCCCTCATGCCATAAGCCAGTTGCGGAGGGATCTTCAATATGCGTTTGCCCCCTGAATTACACGGAAGAAAATGGCATAGAAGTATCACAGCGGAAGCAATGCAATCTAAATATGTTAAAGTGGGTTTCCTAGCTCATACCAGCAAGCATGGGTGGTACGCCATCACCACCTATAATACCCTCATCCCAGCCTTTGATGACCTATTTGATTCATCAAAACCATATCTCAGTTTAATGCAGATCTTTAAGCATCAAATCCTAAAAGAATTATCTAAAAATAGTCATTACCATGTTCAACAGAAACCAAGGAGAGAAAATTGTACAAATGCAGCCAACACAAGAACAATTTCACTGTTGGCATTAGTTCCTAAACACAAATGAATTCCATACATATTACCTCTCCGACACCAACACGAAACGTTAATGGTTTTCCCCGATTATAGCTGCTGTCAAAAATCGTGCCATTTTCCAACTTCCCAACATAATGCGCCTGTGAATTTAATCATCCATAAAACTAAGCGAGAAACTTATTTAAGGAGGAGTCGTTTTTTTCAATTATTTGGGATGCTGAAGAAAAGGCATGAGGAAGCAGTTTGTGGAACAACAACATTGGAGATACGCTGTAATACCTCCCACTTAAGTACTAATAGTTCCATTGTCCTACAACTTCCGAGGAAAAAAAAAACAGTTAAATTGTCCTAATCTTCATATAGTGGGATATCCAATACACATTGAAAGCTACTAACTAAAACACGAACATTGGAAAATTTTTATCACCTTAATCAATTGTCCCCTTATAGCTTCAGGTCCATGTCCCACAGTTTTGTCACAGAATGCAAGACCAGAAGGAGCTATCGTCAGCTCACACGGAGCCGTTTCAGCTGCTTTCGCTGGCTGCAGATGCAAAAGAACATCAAGAAGGCCTATAGCAAGACCAATAGCTTCTCTTCTCCTTAACAAAGTTTCGTGCCCCTTTATCTCCAGCGAATGAGAGAAGCTCTCCTGGTGATGGTTAGAGAGTTTGAGACATGACTTTTGTGTGGTGGTAATATTTTTGACGAGTGATATTGAGTGAGCTTGTCTAGGAACTACATTACTAACTGCATATCCCAATGAGACCATCTCCGCCAACCGGAATCTGGGAAGAGATAAAAAAAATCAGGACCTGGTTGCGTTGTGCTTGAAAGAAAAAGAAAAAAAACGAGTGGGTGTAAGATCGCGAGCAATCTAACAAAACCTGAAAACTGAAATCAGCATAAGTGTTGGGCTAAGGCCACCCTAGTAGGCCTAACGTCACCAACAGGCCCATTGTTCAGCTTCAACGGTTAAAAATTCAAGGTGACTCTTTCGAATTTATGCTCCACATTCTCGTTTGGAAGTCAAATATCTCTTAAATACATGCATTATTAAGAATAAGAAACTAAAATATGTTATGCATGACATAGTAGATTCTAAGAGTGTAATTGTTGCGATGACAATAAGCATGATTTATACATAAAATGAGACATTGAGGACAAAGACCAATGACCTTAAATTGTGCTTTAGGTCTCTTTACCATCAAAATAACATGAAATATACTTAAAATCATCATAGCCTACTTTACAAGCACTCGGAACATTTTCGTAATTCTCATAGGCCATATTTACACCAAAAGATCACGTCATGTGTTAAACTATTTATTAGCCCTTATTATTGCCCAAGAAGAGCTGCTTATTAAACTACTTATTAGCCCTTATTATCGCCCAAGAAGAGCTTCTTATCCCTTATATATCAAAATTAGAGCTATTAATTGCTAACATATCTTTAGAAGACCTAAAAATGATATATGTCACATTCTTATATGTCACGCACACATGATTCATATGACCTTCTTATATGTCACGCACACATGATTCATATGCTTCTAGGTCATCTTATGTGAGATGTTACTTTTATAGTGATTATATATATATACATAGAGATTTGTCCTTAAAATAATAACTGTCAAGTAAACTAAAAAACATGGGTTGAAAAAGGATTAAGGATAAAACCTTTAAGGACCCAAGTTTGTGTATATACCTAGAATGTATTTTTTTCCTTATAGGTAAATACCAAATGAATTAAATGAATAAAAAAATTGATTTTGCCTCCATTAATATCAAATGGGGAACAAAAATGGTAGCATGAGTCAAGTAAGGAATTATTACTAAATGACTGATTGATAAATAAGTAAGGAAAAAAAAGAATGTAAGTGATCCATAAAAGAAGGCACATAGTTGCTTGCATATTGGTAAAATTTGAGCATATTGACTTAACATATATATTTAGGGGAGGAGAAAGCATTGTTATGTGTACCTAAGGAGACAAAGAAAGATTGATCTTTGAAATTGGTATATGAGAACAATAAGAATTTCTCTTTAATTTTATAAATATCTTGATTATAATTTTGCCCTTATGATAATATTTTCAAAAGGGGAGAGATAAAAGTTAATTTTCTCTTTGATTCTTATAGATTTATATACTACATACCCTTTTTAATATTAAAAAAAGTGGGAGAGAATGTCGATATTAAAATTTGACCATTCATGATCCATGAAATAAGTAAAAGTATATGATTGCAATTTTCTTTATCACAATAATCTTACTTTAGGCAAGCGGACCTATCATCTTATAATAGCATGGTGATAAGTAGACTATTGATCATACAAGAATAAAGTAAGTATCATGTTTAATCCTCCTATTAGTTAATAATAAAGAGTGGGATTGAGTTATTCTAAACTTAAAATTATACTGGATAAATTAAGATACTACCAGGAACAAAATAAACTAAGTATTCAACAAAAAATTTAAATAATATAAACATCTACATAAGATTTTTTTTCTAATTTTGTCTTATACTCATGATTTAGTTATATAGAGATTCTATAATTAGGAATAACAAAATCTCTTAATCTATTGATTTGCCAACTTTTAGTGTGCAACCATATATCTCTCGATTGATTAATTGGTATTCCTATGTTATTAACATATCTAAGAATGCACTAAGTTTATGAAATTTCATAAAAGGGTATGTACTAATACCAAAATCATTATGTAGGTCTATTTCTAGCTCCTTATTGAATTTTTAATACCAACTCCTAGGTTTATCTACAATTAGGTTTTCTTAAACATCTGTATGCAAATTAATATCTAATTTAAGCTTTCTCTTATATCTAAATAAAATTAAGATCAATAATGATATTTCATAAACATAAAACTCTTTTAAATAAAGTTGAAATTAATCCATATAAAGATAAAAAAATAAGGTTCGTTCTATTTAGATATCGATAAAGTTAGCCAAAAATAATCCTTGAAATAAAAAATAAAAGAAAGGAATAATTAATAGAAAATGTTTCCCTTATGAAGATCTCGATCTCTTAGTATAATATGCTTTTTTTATAATCATTTTGGATCTCTCTCTTTATTGAATACATATGTAAAGTGTGATTTAGGATTTTCTCTCTCTAACAACGGCTAACCCTGATTGAAACCTGAAAAGAAACTAACAAGAACTAAAATAGGTCTCCTCAATTATGATTTTTATTGTCTTTTATTCAAGCTTTCTATTATGGAAATGATCTAAGATATATCTATGTACTAGGTTGTGTTCTTTACTATTTCTCCATAATTATTTTCAGAGAGGAATATAGATGTTGATATGCTTGTGTTCTAGATGTGTACTCCCCTATATCTCTTTTGGCATATGACACAATGTCTAAACTAACCATACATCAAGTCATGTATTTTATACCTTAGTTACAAAGAGGAATATGCCTTGGCATATGACTGTATTTGATCTTCTCATCATCTAATTTTGTTTAAAAGAGGGACACGAGCTATAACATGCTCATATTTGTGGCCATGTTTTGCTAAAATTGAATTTTCTTCTTAGCATAACTTGTAAAGCTCTTTATTCCTTGGGAAAACTCAATCCTAAGCAACGCATCTTTAATTACCTAAAACATAACATAAAATCAATTAAAATAAGGTAATTTTATATGGAAAATATAGCAAAATACTAAGTAAAACACATGTACACTAAATGCAGATCAACATGCATTTTATACTACTTCAATATAGGATAACTTACTTAATGTCATTTAATTTTCTTAATATCACCAATTATTTAGCCAAATAAGCTCCTAACTTACGATTTTGATAATAAAAATATATTGCTATTAAATAATTTACTTCTAATGATATTGGTAACTTTATTATATTAGAATTAACTAATGTATGAAAGCTCAAGTTTAATGGAACAAAAAAATGGGTAAATAATTCGATGGAATCAATTGAGCAATCAAAGGATAAAACAAATGAGCAAAGTCAAGCACATATCTAATTCAAGAGAAGTTCAAGGAAATTCAAATGAAGAAGCAGATTCAAGTGCCTCAAGATGTAAAAAATAATTGTAATCTTTATTGTAATCTTATTTTGATCATTTCAACTAATTATGGACTTAATTATCACATGAACCTTTACATGTAGGGTATAATACATAATCCTTTCATGATAAAGAGGAAAATTGTCTTGCATTTTAAAGAAAAGCTGTGATCTTAAAACAATATTTAAAAACTTTTAAAATAGTTTTAAATCAATTTTTATCAAAGAAAAGAGCTTTTAATCTTTCTTTGAATTAGGGAGCTAGGAGTAGTATTATTTACAAACCTAGTTTATTTTACTTTTTCTTTAGGATTAGATTTTATTTGTATATCCTTATTCTATATTTTATCAAACTATCATTTTGTAATTATTACACAACTCTTTATTTATATAGCGGCTATAAAGGTTTTAATTATATTCATTATGGTGTTCATAAATGGTTTAAAATATTAAAAAGATTTCAATCATTTTACTATTGGGAATGGAGTTTCTTCTTTATTTTGTAAAATTATTTTTTCACTATTTACTAGTATGCCATATATGAATTAGTACAGTATTATTTGGACTGTAAACGTAAACCAAATATAAAGCATGATTTGATAAGCAATGTTCAACAAATTCAAATTCATTTATCAATATCTTTTTTTTTCATTTAAGTTCACATCAATAATTCCTTTAGTTGCTTTTATAGGTGCAATTGTAATGGCTCGTCAATAATAAATCTTTAGAATTATTAATGTAATTCAAACTAAATTTCTTTTTATCTTATCACATCCATTTTATTTTAGATTGGTTTGAAGATTATTCATATATAAGCTCTTTTATTTGATTTACTATCAATATATTTCTTTCCTTTGTCCTTGTGACATTTTTATTTTAGTCAATCCAATTTGTTGATGTTTAATTGAATTGTTTTTTATTGAAATAAATTGAAATTGATAAGGAGTTATTTGACTATGCTCGAATATGTACTTGCTTTGAGTGCCTATTTATTTTCTATTAGTATCTACGGATTGATCACGAGTTAATATTAATTTGGTATTTTTTTGAACTTTTTGATAATCCCTAACTAAAAGAAAATATTTTCTCCACTATTGTTCCAGCTATTACCGTTGTAGAAACAACTTTTGGCCATGCTATTATTTTAACAATTTATAGTATCAAAAAATCAATTCGTATCAATCAAATAAATTTTTTGAACAAGTATTATTAATAATATAAAATAAAATATATCTATTTATTAATTCAAATTGAAGCATATGATAAGAGGCTCCATGGAGAACAAGTTTAGAAATCCATAATAGAATTTGACCGTAAAGATCAAATTGATTATCTCTATGTATAAGGATACTAAATTACGTAATATAAAAGGTTTCAAAAGCATCCTAAGCCTCCCTTTTTATTTTCTATTGGAGTTTCTGGATTATTACATGATGATTTTGAAACTTTCCACACATATATAGAAATAGAATATACAAATTTAGAGGCATACTAAAAACATTTATGTTAATGACACCAAAAGGGATATTTAATGAATGGAATTAGGCTATAAATAGAATATAATGAAACAAAGCCAATATGAGGTTTCCCAATGAAATGAGGCATGGAATGAAGACACTACAAAAAAGTTCTAGGATTTATAAAGGGAACTTTAAGCTCATATTGGTCATGGCTGAAAGTAGAAATTGAATTGTATAAGATCAAATATTCGTAGCTCAATGGTAGAGCGGTTAGTTGTTAATTAATTGATTATAGGTTTGAATCCTACTTAGGGAGAAATTCTTGAATTCAAAGTGAAAGGGGTTCACTTTGACAGTTAATATTAGGTAAACCATTCCTCTGTCTTTCTTTCCAATGTATTTTATCTTATTATATCACATTTTGTTATGTGATAGTTGAGAATCACCGTCAATGCCTTAGTATGGGTAAGTCTAATATAGTCCTTCATTTCACAGTGTGGTGGGGCTATTTATAGCTAACCAATTAAGAATTTTCATATGCAATTGAACTAGAAAATGCATCAAGAATGCAATCATTGATTCTCTTAAAAGGGCACAGTAACCACTAGCAAACATATTAATAACAAACAACATATTTTTGCTATGCTACTAATACTTGTACTAAATTTGTATTATGCCTAAGTTTGGTTGAGGAATAATAGTTATAAATGTAAGATAAAAAAATGTTGATTTAATTTGAGCATACTATATTTAAAATTTATACTATTAATAATAAATAAAAAGAAAAAGAGAAAAAGGAAGGCCATTATATTTCGACAAAAGACAAGTTTCATATCTTTGGGTTTGCTATCTTGATTATGATTTTCCTACCTTTAGATGGAAAGTTCCTTACTTTTTTGGCTATTTTTGAGAGAGGAGGGATTCAAACACTTGACACTATGGTTTGTAACCACATGCTCTAAGCCTTTAAGCTACAAGCCCCACCCTGTCTCTACTGGACCTGTGTCTTGGGAGGACCCTAAAAGGAAACCTTTCCTCTTCCTAGCCATTTCTAGTTAAGAAGATGCAAAGGTGCCTCTCTCTTTATAAGAATAGTGTGTTTTAAAACGTGAAGTGGAGAGAAGTTCATAATTGGGTTTTAAATAAGAAGTTTTCATTTTCCTTTTCATATTGAGTGATTAATAAAAACGAGATTTTTAACCTTGTTGATATGTGCTTAATTATTTATACGATCACTCCTTAACACTTAGTGATTAATGCTTTGAAATGCTTAAGAAATTCATTTTAGTTCATATTTGGTTTTAGGTACAATTTGGAAGTTCAAGAGCTAAAATGAGTTAAAATCACATTCTTTGAGCCATCCTCTTAATGTTCAAACTCAATTGTCTTTGTGAAATAAGAAGGAGATGGATTAGGGTGAGGATTGGATAAGAAATTACAAGAAGAACAACAATTCAACATGAGCTAGGAGATACACGGCCATGTATCTACTTACACGACTATGTATAATCACGAATTGAGAATTTTTAATGTAATACACGGTTTGATACACAACCACACGGTTGGATACATGGTTGTGTATCAAACCGTGTATCTCCTCAGAACCCTAACTTTTCATATAAATGGAAATTTGAGTAGCTAAACATAACATGGATCATTTTTGGAACGAAAACGGTGACAGATCTCCAACTTCTTAGGCATCTATAGAGGGCTAATCTTCCTTTTTCTAGTTCGGAGGTGAAATCAAAGTCGAGGATCACATTTGAGCATATCTTCATTATGTAGTGTTGAATCTCTCTCTCTTTAGGGATTGTTTAGGTTATTCTATATCTATTGATTAGGTTATTTGTGTAACGATGATTTGAATGCTCTATTAGATTTTTTTTATATAAACCCATTTCTAGAATCTTAAATATAATACATAATCGTTGTGTTTTGGATTTGTTTGTGGCAGCTAATGGTGTTTAATCATTAGAGATAACGTAACATAGGTTAAATGACCCGAGCTTGTGTGATTGTTGCCTAGATTAATGTATTTTCCTTATTCGTAATGTGGTTGTCCTACAAATCCAGAGAGCTTGTTCTAGGTTGTTCGATAGCTAGGTTTAGTTAACACCTGTTATCAACACACATCAACACCTGTTATCATTCCAAAATTGAGATATTTTTTGATAAGACCTAATTTACAATATCTTTAATATAGTATAATTTAACCACCAAGTTTGAGATAAATTGGTGTGGTTCCTTTACACCTAGGACATCTAACTATTAAACAATAAATGATGAAAGGTATAATTTATTAACTAGTGATTGTGCAACCCCAATTCTTAGTTAAAGGGGACACCAAAGGTCTTTAATCTTCTACCCCTTAGATTGGTAAAGAGGGGGTTGAACTTTTGCTTTTTTTCATGTTATCAAAGAGTAAAATAAGAAAAATAGATGAAAATACCCGATCAAATTGACTGGATTATATAAGAATAAGGTTTAAATCTACATGTCTGATAGAATGCCTCAACTGCATGCATCACCACACTTCCACTTGACACCTACCGCAATGATAAATGGCTTGTATTGTTGTAAACTTCTCTTAAATTCTCAAAACTTTTGTCGCTCCATCCTTACAATTGCAAAGAACTCGTTGCTATCTTAGTTGTAATACTGAGGGCTTTAAGGAGTCAAAATATGAGAGCACTCATCTTAAATTGGGTTATTACTTTAATGCTTTTAATAATTATCTCCTCAACACTTAACTATCTACCATTTATCATGGGCATAATAACTAGTACACCACAGGTGCGTCTTTTTTAGTCCTCCTATACTAGAGAAAATTCCTTTTATTGCTTTAATTCTTATATCAGACATGGTAACATACTTACTACTTTAATAGGTGAACAACCTAACCCTTGGAACATACTATAGCACCAGGTAGTAAAGGATGACATCGAGGTGTTAAACTTTCCCATTGATGTGAGCTTTTAGGAAGATTAACTTATTATCCCTAGAGTAAAATTTATCCATTGAGCGATGACCCTTCCATTAGATACTATTGAATCATTAAGGCTTGAAAATTTTAGTTTATATGACTTAGTATGTGGATAGGTATTGTTTATTGGTATACACAGGTTAGACTATTCATTAACTAAATAATTTATATCAGTCACATTATTTATTGTCCGAATGCATTATTCATTTGGATGGAAAAAAATGTTAAAACTAATTAGCTAATGGTTAATTTGAAAAGTTATCAAGAGTTGGCTTTCTATTTGACAAAATGTTCGACTAGGTGATGCCCTAACTAAAGGATGCCTAGCTAGTTGAAAATGAGTGTCCAACTAGGTGACCATGCCTAGATACCAGTTATTTTAATAGTTAATTAAGTGTTTAATGAACATTTAAGTTAGTTTTCGGTATAAATATATAACAAATGATTTTTGAGAAATTTTGGAAAACTAGAAGGTTGCTAAGAGTCTTGAAAAGTCAGAGAGTATATTTTTCTATTTGATAACATATATAAAGCCCTAATTTATCAGTGCGAGCAAGAAAGAAAGTGTTTTAGTTGTGAATAGTTGTGCTAGTGTAGCAATTGGAAAATTTTCTTCAAATACATATTGTGACGATTCATCTAACCTTGAATAAGATTCGCAAAAGGTTAATCTTCACCCTAGGAGAAATATGACAATTGTGAGGTTTCCTCTCCTCTTATAAGAAAAAGACATTGTATGGAGGATTCCTCTTTAATCATTACAATAAAAAGATAGTGAATTACAAAGTAGATTTTGGAGAGTGGAAGCTGGCCAATGATTATTTGGTCGAACCACAGTAAATCAATTCTCGTTCCCTACTTTCTTTTATTATTGTTTTAATTTTCTTTTAATTGTTTATATAAAATTTCCATAAATATTAATTAGTGTTACACTAAGCAAGGTTCTAGCCATAATTTTAATGATACTAAAATGGTTACTACTAATATTTTTATCCTTGGTGATATTTGTAGTGATCGGGTTGTTGATGTGTGTAAATTTTAATTAATTAACCTCGATAATCCGCAAGCATATGGTTCGTTCGCGTAGTACCTAAGATGTCGATCCCACGAGGAGATATAATTTAATCCTAAAATATAAGGCCAGAACAATTCATAAAATTCAAAATGTAATGGAACTAAAATGAGAATTCAATTCAATCAAGCAAATCAATTTAAGAATCAATCATGAAAATATTAACAATGTAGTAATTGCAACACACACTCAAGAATCAACCTAAAGGAATTACCAATTAAGAGAAGGGGAATTTTACCTATCTTTAACGCTAACCCAATCGATTATGAATGACTGAATTATTGGTTTTAGACGATTCTAGGGTTGATTACTCTCTCTCAAGTTATAACCATTAACCTTAAATTATAAACCCTAATCTGATTATGGAAGTTCCAATTTCTCAATTAATAACCTATCCAATACCCTAATTAGATCTGAAGTTGTCCAATAAACTATCGGAAACCTATGCAAGATCTCTCTTTGCATAATTTACCGATTTGATATCGTTAGCCCAATTTAATTATTTTTCATTCGATTCACCCTCTCAGTTTATTATTGAATTATGCACGTCCAGAATTAAATCACAATAAATCCAAATAACAAGTAAATAATTAGATTTCATTAAATCAAAAATAAAACCTCGAAGGTGAGTTTAGAAACATCATCATCCAAAAATCCTATCATCAACTGTTATTCCAATTCTATAAAATAATAAAACTGAAAATAGCAGGAAATAAGGATTGAACATATGACGGGTGGTAGCGACATCGGGAAACTCCTGATCTGGGAAGTACGTCGAGTTGGCTTCTTCTTCTCTTCTCTCTTCCTTCTTCTCTTTCTCTATCTCTCGATAATTCTCTCTAGGATTTCTATAAAAGTGGCTGATGCAAAAGCTCCTCCTGCCTCTTTGCCTTATTCTTTAAATACCTTTTGTATTCTCAACAGCCCTAGGATTTTTTAGGGTCTAAAAGGTCCGAAAAATTCCTCGAAACTTGACGTTTTTGAGTGTCTATGCGCCTGCCCTACGTAGGCCACGATTGTGTGCCACATTTGAGCTTTCTATTACGATTGTAGTAAGCAGGCCACGATCCTGGGCCATGTCTTGGGCTTCTGTTAAGATTGTGGCATATGGGCTTCGATCCTGGGCCAACTATGGTGATTCTGTCATGATCGTGGTCTGTTGTGCCATGATCGTGGGCCGTTGTTTCAATCGAGTGTCTCAAAACTTATTCGTTCTTCGATGTTGAACCTAGAATACTAACAAACACATCAAGGTACCTTAAAAACATAATAATTAAGTTCAAAGTCTTGTACTGACCCATTAAACACTTAAAACATAAATAATTAACAGACTAACATAATTCTAACCTAAATACATACTAAACGATTGAATTAACAATTGAATACATATCAAACTAAGCCCTAAAATACGATGCAATTCACACTTATCAACATCCCCACACTTAAACGTTTGCTTGTCCTCAAGCAATCAAAACAACAAACACACAAAATCACACAACACACAATGCAGTAATGAGACAATGACTTCAACTTCACGAAATAAAATTAACTTTAAACACAATCCTTCATGTTATTACAAATCATTAACATGCAAAATCCGCATCTAGGGACTTTGAACTAAATATGTGTATTAATCCAGACTCAAGTGTTAAATAATTAACCCTTTTTAATTGCATAAACACATTAGTAATTCTTTGGTCATTCAACTCTGTAACTACTCCTAAGTACGTGTTTATGAAAAGTCAAGTTATTTAAAAGTTCAGTTGGTTTTATTAGAAAACACTTTTATTTTAATTTATTATTATTATTATTTAATTACTTTTGTAAACATGGACTTAGTCTTTTTATGCGGAGGCAAACATTGGTGATGAATATTGATTCGGTTACTCAACTAAGTTATGTTTTTTATTAAGCTGCTTTCTTGGAACGTCATTATAGTCTTTTGACGCAAAGGCATACATTTGTGATGCGTGTTGATTCGGTTACTCAGCTACATCATGTTTTTAACTAGCTACTAGCTCTATTCATAACCCAAAGGCCAACAAAATAGTAATTTATTTAAAATTAACAAACATAATTTTTTTATTGCTTACCTTGTTGCTTTAGCTACTCGTTTTTATGAAAAAAAAAACTAACAGGCTACTTAAGTCGAAAGACCAAAAATTATGAATGAATGTTATAATTTAGAGGGTAACCAATTCATACTAAATCCTAATTAACAAGCATATTTAGCTAAAGAACCCAATTCACTAATTTTGCAAGCTCATGATTCTTCATAACCAAATAGACTATGTTCAAAATTAAATCAATTTCAATCCATCTAAGGCATTGACACATTCATACGATTCAAAAAATGCAACCTAATAAACTATCATACAATATGTAAAATTCACATTCAAAGCAAAACACATAATCTTCCCCACAATTGAATAACACATTATCCTCAATGTGAGAAGGGGACAAACAAACACACATGGAAAGGAGAGAAACATAAATTAAAATAAAAACTAAATTTAAAAAGAAAAGGGTTAGAAATAAAGCCTCATATTGATGGAGGCGGGGATGGTGTTGGAGGTAGTAGTTGGACGTCTTGAGCCTCGAAATAATAATGGATACGACGTATGTCCCGACTCTGACGTCATTGAGTTTAGGCCATCTCTTTCATTCTTCTAGAGTTCTCTACAAGTGTATTTGTAATTAGCTTGGCATTCATGGAGAATGTATCAAGCACTTTTTTCCAGTCCGACTCTTCTGTTTCTTCTTCCTCCTCGGACTCCTTACTAGTTGAGTCCTCTTCTGCATGCTAAGGCAGCGTTATGCTCAAACTCGCCTGACTAGCCCTGATTTTCATATGAGTCTTTTGGCTGATATCCCGGAGTTCTATGTTATGGGACTTAAGGATTTCAACACGCCATAAATGATGACGATTTAGAAAATCTGGGAGGTGGATGATTAAACCACCACAGTCGACGCTATAATACTTAGCAATGGCGAAAACCAAGTACCCTATATCTAAATTGTTGCTCCTCTTACGTAGAGTTGCAATAATAACGTTCAGCACGTGTGTGGAGGTGCATACTGGGATGCTATGATCCATGCACCACAACAGGAAAAGTTCCTTTGTTGAGCACTTGTTAGTTTCTAATTTATCAAAAACTAATTGACACATGAATTTGTGCAATAACAAGTGCTCATGGGTTCTTATGATGTTTTTTTGGGCATTTTAAACGTCAAATCGCTCTAACCCAATGAGCTCATTCCAAAAGCAAGAAGCACGAAAATCTTCGTGCTGATTGGTAATGAAATACTTAGGGAACCCACAAATGTCACATATGATTTCGATGTTTAACTCATAGTTTTATCCCGTAACCTAAACCACATTTCTTTAAGGTTACTAGGTTCGTAATATAGGGATATGAAGAATTCTAAAGCGAGCTCCTGGTAGACAGTATATTGGAATTGTATGAACTTCGCCCACTGAATTATTTCTGCTAAGTTCTTTACCGCATCTCGCAGTTCTAGTCTATCAAGTGTATCGAAATCAAAATATTTTGGCACTACAATTTGTTTAGAATTAAGGGATTGTAAATAAATACCTTCCTCCTCTGAGTAGATCAGGAAGCGTACTCTGAAGTCCACTGCCCTATTCCTTCGCCCTTGTCCTGCGACTTGGGTTCTTCCCGACGATTGATCGTGCTTTGTTGACTGCTTAATGCGCGACATACTGGCTTGCGAGTAGGTAGAAGTTAAAAGAGACTAGAAATTAGGAATTTAAGGAGAGAGAAGTGAGATTGTTTGGAAGTTCTTATAGAGAGACAAAGTTAAAATGAAAGTGAGTGAAAAAGTGAAATAAGAAATGAATATATAGGTGAATGAAGGGTACAATGGTAAAAAATTAAGCTAAAATTCATGTGTTCCAGTTTACCCTGCTGCAGGCCACGACGAATTTTAATTTTTCTCTTCTTTTGTCCTTCTCCACTTTTCTGAAATCACTTCTTAACTCTTTATGGCCCTTTTACCTCTTTTTTGCTTACTTCCTCGATCATTAAATTCATGTCGAAGTCCTATGCCTTCCCAATTTTATTGGAACAAAACAAACTATCTACTGAATTCAATCTATCTAAAAAAATAAAAGAAAATAGCATCAAATTAACAATCCATGGGTTACCCCCTTGTAGCGCTTCCTTTAACGTTAGTAGCTTGACGCTCTACTTGTGATTAAGGTGGTTCAAATGAATCGTGCAATGGTAGCGTAGTCATTTATCTTACAATTTGCACATAAGCTACAAGGCCCTAGATTCCACTCTCCCTCTGATTCTCCTTCCTTCGCCTTCTTCTTCACGATCATTTCTTTCTAAATGCATTCCTAGGATCCTCAATATCTTCCCATTGTCCTCTAGGTTCAGTTTCCTTGATATTAGTTAGAGGTAAGGAAAAATTGTTGTCTTTCTTTAACACTTTGAAGGTTATTTGATGCTTACTGACCCTCAGAGTTAGTTCACCCCATCAAAGTCAATTATTGAGTGAGCAATGGCCAAGAATGGTCGTCCAAGGACCATAGGGGTTTCCACATCTTCTCCAATATCCAATATATAGAAGTCTATGGGGAAGGTAAATAAATGGATTTGCACTTGGACATCCTTAATAATCCCCTTCGGTCGATGAACAGTTTTGTCTGCCGTCTTCACTAGCATCTTTGTGGGTTCTAATTCTAACTCTCTTAACCTTAATTTTTGAGTAAAGTTATAGGGCATCATATTGATACTCGCTCCCAAATCTACAAATGCCCTGTCTATTTTGACTCTATTGATACTGTGAGGAATGTAAAAATCCCCTGGGTCCTCTTTCTTCTGTGCTATGTTAGGGTTTTCTTCCGCTCTATACTCCTTAACCTTCTTCTTGTTTGATTCCTTTAGTGTGAGCTTCGTTTGTAGATGTTCTGTTATCTCTTTAACCTTGTTTAATTCAACCTCGTTAGAATTCCTCATCGCCTTACGAGTACATAAATTGAGGTCGAGGTTCCTTGATTGGCTTAATTACGAGCTTACTTGGAAGGAATTCCATAATTATTTGTCCTTCTCCCTTAGCTCCATCTTCCTTCACATGTTCAAGTTTCTTTTCCTACGTCTGAGTAATGGCCATGATCCTTTCCTTTGGGTTGGACTCAGTATTGCTTAGAAAGGTTCTTGCATTTCGAGTAGAAATTACCTCGACTAGTTAACCTACTTGGACTTCCAGAATGTGAATTGAAGAGGCGTAGTTCTTTATTACGTGTTCAAATTTTCCTTCCAACTTCTTTTGTGCATTGTCTAGAGTTCCAAGCTTATCTAAAATCCTATCCAACTTGGATTCCATTGAGTTTAGTTTATCTTGTTGGAAGTCTAGTTTTCTTTGAGGTCTAAACTGTCCTCCAACATTGTTTGTCCAAGAGAAGTTAGAGTGATTCTTCCACCCAAGGTTATAAGTGTTGGAGTAGGGATTATTTCCCCCTCCTTGTATATATTGAGCTCCCATAAAATTCACTTGCTCTGGATCACTTTCCTTTATCAAGAAACAGTCCACCATATCATGTCCATTTGTCTATAGAGTTCACACTTAAGTTGCACCGCTTTTACCGAAGCTAAGGACGAAGCCTTCATGTTGTTGAGCTGTCGAGTCAAGTTATCAATTTTCGCTTGCATCTCCGTCATTTAATCAACAATTACAATTCCTTTTTGTTCTCGGAAAGTAGTGGTTTATCTACTTTGCTCGTTTGTCCATAGGCAGCTATTACTTGCCATCTCCTCTATCAACTTTCTCATCAGTGATCCTCCTGAAGCTGCATCAATTGTGCCTCTCATATGTAAGGTTGCTCTATTATAGAATGTTTGCAACAAAAATTCCTTGGGTAGGTTATGGTGAGGGAATTTTCATTGCAAATCCTTGTATCTTTCCCATGCTTCATAAATCAATTGCCTGTCACTTTGCTGGAAGTTGGTAATTTCCTTTGATAATCTTCGTGGCCTTAGTAAGGGGAAAATACTTGTCTAAAAAGTATGAACTAGCTGATCCCAAGTTATGACATTGGCTGGATCGAGAGAATGATACCAAGCCTTTGCTCTATCTCTAAGGGTAAAAGGAAAGAGCCTAATTTTGACCGCATCTTCCGACATCTGATAGTACTGAAAGGTATCACAACTTTCAAGGAAGTTCACTATATATGCATTAGGATCTTCATTTGTTAGTCCATAGAACTGCACGTTCTGTTGAAGCATGTTTCGGAGGGCTGGTTTAATTTCAGAAGATGTTGCTTGTACAAGTGGCCTAGCTACTCCTTGGTTAGCCGCATTGAACCCTAGTCTCAAGAAGTCCATACGGGTTTGTTGTTGACGTTCTTGGTTTGCTCTGTGGTCTAAATCTTGCTAAAATTCCTCGGCCATTGTTGCTTTCATGATTTCCTCTTTTTCTTCATGCTAAGCTTTCCTAATGAATCGTTCTAATCGAGTGATGTCTAACTCTAAGGTTTTAGCTGCACAACTCGATCTTCTCGTGAATCTTGTGTTCATACAAGAGCACGATTTCATAAATAGAAAGAAAGAATGACCGTAAAACTTTTACCAACTAAACGCCTTAAATTAAAGAATCAAACTAATCGCCTCCTTGGTAACAACGCCAAAAACTTAATCAGATTGTTGATGTGTATAAGTTTTAATTAATTAACCTTGATAATCCGCAAGTATACGGTTCCTTCGCATGGTACCTAAGGTGTTGATCCCACGAGGAGAGATAATTTAATCCTAAAATCTAAGGCCATAACAATTCGTAAATTCAAAATGTAATGGAACTAAAATAAGAATTCAATTCAATCAAGCAAATCAATTCAAGAATCAATCACGAAAATATTAATACAGTAATGTAGCAATTGCAACACACACTCAAGAATCAACCTGAAAGAATTACAAATTGAGAGAAGGGAAATTTCCCTATCTTTAACGCTAACCTAATCAATTATGAATTATAGGATTATTGGTTCTAGACGATCCTAGGGTTGATTACTCTCTCTCAAGTTATAACTATTAACCCTAAATTATAAATCCTAATCAGATTATGGAAGTTGCAATTTCTCAATTAACTACCTATCCAATACCCTAATTAGATCTGAAGTTGTCCAACAAACTATCGAAAACCTATGTAAGTTCTCTCTTAGCACAATTTACCGATTTGATTTAATTATTGTTCTATTAAATCACCTAACTCTCGTAATTTAATTATTTTTTATTCGATTCACCCTCTCAGTTTATTATCGAATTATGGACATCCAGAATTAAATCACAATAAATCCAAATAACACATAAATAATCAAATTTCATTAAATCAAAAATAAAACTCCGAAGGTGAGCTTAGAAACATCATCAACATTTAAAAATTCTATCATCAACTGTTATTCCAATTCTATAAAATAATAAAACTAAAAATAGTAGAAAATACAAATTGAACAGACGACGGGAGGCAACGATGTCTGGAAATTCTTGATTCGGGAAGTACGTCGAGTCTGCTTCTTCTCGTCTTCTCTCTTCCTTCTTTTCTTTCTATATCTCTTTATAATTCTCTCTAAGGTTTCTCTAAAAGTGGCTGATGCAAAAGCTCCTCCTGCCTCTTTGTCTTATTCTTTAAATATCTTTTGTGTTCTCACCAGCCCTAGGATTTTTTCAAGGTCCAAAAAATCCCTCTAAACTTGACATTTTTGAGTATTTGCGCATTTTCCCTACGCAGGCTATGACCGTGGCCTTGCAAGCCATGATCGTGGGCCGCATCTGAGCCTTTTGTCATGATCTTAGTAAGCAACTCACGATCGTGGGCCATGTCCTAGGCTTCTGTCACGATCGTGGCATGGGCCATGATCATGGGCCAACTCTGGTGCTTCTGTCACGATCGTGGCCTATTGTGGCATGGTCGTGGGTCGTTATCTCAGCCTTAGTGCCTTCGAAACTTCTCTGTTCTTCAATGTTGACCCTGAAATACTAATAAACACATCAAGGTACCTGAAAAACATAATAATTAAGCTGAAAGAATTGTGCTAACTCATAAAACACTTAAAATATAAATAATTAACAAACTACCACAATTCTAACCTAAACACATACTAAATGATTGAATTAACAATTAAATACATATCAAACTAAGCCTTAAAATATGATGCAATTCACACTTATCAGTAAGTTACTATATGAAATATCAAGTTCAATGAAAGGGAAAAGTAAGCAAAGGAGTCAATTAAATCAATTGAGCAATCAGAGGATAAAAAAAGCAAGAGTAATGTAAGAGTGCTTTAAGAAAATTCAAGTGAAAAACCAAGAAAAAGGAGGAATCAAGAACCTTAAGATATAACAAGTAATTGTAACCTTTCTTGCTACTTTATTGTATCCATTTCAATGAATTAAGAGATTCATTGATTGTATGATCCTTTTCTGTAGGCATATTTCATATATTTTTCATAATTAATAGGAATGTTTTACAGAAAACTCTCTTGATCATCAAAACACCTTTTCAGGGTAAATGTGAAAAAGGTTTTGAATAAGAGATGAAGAAAAGAACAAAAAGAAATATATCCGTGGAATCTGAATGAATTGAACATGAAGACCAAAACAAAATGTCCTTAAAAAAACAATAATGGATGCTTTGTATTTTCTCCTGTTAAGTCAAAATGACTTTACGATTAATAATTTTGATGAAGACCAAATAATAATAGAAGAAGAAAGTAAGACGAAGCGCAGAGATACTAAGACGAAGCGAAGCAAAAAATGAGACGGAAGAAAAACGAGATGGAAGGAAACTAGATGGAAGAAATGAGACGGAAGCGAAAAGCAGAAATGAGACGATAGAAAAATAAGACGGAAGAAATGAGACGGGAAGCAGAAAGCAAAAATGAGACGGAAGCGGAAAGCAAAAATGAGACGGAAGCGGAAAGCAGAAATGAGATGAAAGAAACTAAGGTGAAGACCCGATACCACGTCGGATGATTAATCAGTTTGAGTTAGTTACATAACTCAACTGAATAACTGTTTCTTCAAAGATCAAGAAACAAGAAGAAAGAAGCAGTTATCAAGAAGCAGTTGAAGACAAAGGCTATAAATATGAGTCGAAGTCGAAGACTGCAGAAGTTAGCGAAGTTAGTGAATTTTACAAGAGCGAGAGATTTTAAAGCTAGAAATATTATTGTGCTAAATCTTAGAGCTATTTTTGTCTGTAACAAAGCTCGAAACATCTTTAAGTAGAAAGAAGGAAAGATGATAGCCTAAAGAGGCTAAGAGACAAAAGAATACTTATTGTAAGAGATCTAAAGAGGCTTGGTGTAAAGAATACTTGTACTTTTGAGAAGAATAATGAAATCTCAGAAAAGATTTTGAGGACTGGATGTAGCCCATGGTTTGAGGTGAACCAGTATAAATTTGTTATGTCAACTCTCAACTTTTACTTTTATTATTTTTATACAAGTACTTAGAAGTGAATTGCAATACTTAGTGATACTGTTATTCAATAGTTCTGAAACAGCAAGTCTTTTAAAGAAGTTTGAAAAGGGGATTGTTGCCGGAAGAAAAAGAATACACAATTAAGCCCCCCCTTCTTGTGCGTTTTGTATATCGAATATTAAGTCTTTACTAACGTATGATTTACTTCATAAGTAGGGGTGAATCAAGGCGTGCATCCACTGTTATGTCCACAACGCTCAAATTTCAGGTGGAAGAGATCTTGAGTATAAGGCTATATGGAGGAGAGGCTCACATCCAGCATATGACGAGTACTTGATCAAATGGAAGGCAAAATTAGAGAGTCAAGCTGGTTGGGAGTATGAGCTTTCTCTTTAACAATACAAAGACAAAATTTGAGAGTTCCACTAAGACACAACGAAGGTGTTGATGGATTAGGTGAGGGAGAATGTCACGCTCCATATGTCTTAAAGCCTATAAGATGAGGTTTGGTCTAAAGAGTCTTTTAAAACATAGTGGAATCTTATGGAAAACTTTAGAAGCTTCTAAAACATGGTAGAAGCCTATAAAAGCTTGTCGAAGCTTATAAAATATTGTAGAACATTATAAAAATTTGTAGAATGTTGTAATAGGGGCATTATGTACACGAAGCATGCAGAATAGTGTAAAGTATTCTAGATGATCATTGTAAACTGTTAGATTAAGTAGATGTTGTATGTCCATTATAGGAAGAAACTAGCATCTATACCTTTTAGGGGTTGACCTTATTTGTATCATAATATCATTGATCATTAAAGAGTGAGTTCTTTAATAGAAGTGTCTTTGCATTCTCACACATTCCCTTTCCCTTTTAGTAAAGTGTTTCATGTAGTAAGGCTGACTTGGAAACGAGAGCTTACTCAAGTGTTGAACGAGCATTGATAAAAGTTCAAGTCTGTTACACTAGGTAGAATCAGTGTTATGGATACCATTTCCTACCAGTCAATACCAGCCGAAACTTACTATATCGACTGAAAAACAGGATGGTATTGGCCTCTTCGGTATTGACCTATACTGCTAGTTTCGATTTGCATTGGCTGGCACCGGATAGTATTTAAAATATCGATTAAATACTGATCGGTACCATAAAAATTGACAAATATAATGACCAAATTGCCAAAAAAAATTCAATAAAACCCCCTCACTACAATCGTACACTTTCGCTCTCCTCTCGTTTTTTCTTATTCTCTCTCCCTCCCACTCACCTCCATTCTTCTTGCTCCTCGTCCTCATCGTCACCACTGACACCTCTCCATCGCGCCTCCTCTGTCCGCCTATGATTTGCCTCTCCAGTCTCCACCTGAGCCTTCTCCCTCTGCGACTTCGCCTACTACTCACTGGCTCTTTGGCTCTCCCTCCTCTCCATCGACTGCTCATTGCCTCTCCCTCCTTTCCTCCACCAGTCCACACCTCCACGGTCCACCAGATATATGGAACCACCGAAGTTGACATTGTGATTTATTTGGGTGTGTTTTCAATTGATTTTTTTCTGCTCCTGAATTGCATTTGTGATTGTGAATGGGTTAGAACTTGGAATTGAATTGTGAATTGGATTTGTGATTTGTTAATGGTTGGATACTTGGATTGGAATTGAATGAAATGCACGATTTTGTTTTATCTAGTTGGTGGTTTGGTTTATGTCTAGTTTAGTTGTGGTTTGGTTTATGTGGGACTTTTCTTAAGTTTTCTAATGAAGTTGGTGAATGAAATGCACGAGCATCCATGAATTGAAAGTTGAAAGTTTCAACTTAAAACCGAGAATGTAAAGTAAACTTGTTAGTATTTAAAGAAAATAATTAATTGATATAATATTTTGTTACATATTCTTAAAATTAGTATAATAATATTGGTTATTGAGTAATTAATTAATTAATATAATATTTGTCACATGTTCTTAAAATTAGTATAATAGTATTGAGTATAAAATTATTCCATTGCTAATTAATAATAATACGGCTGTGAAGGAGGAGGTCCCTATAATTGTATAGTAAATTAGTAATAAAACTAAAATATGATCAATTGAATTTCTAAATAGTTAACATTTTCTAAGTGTATAGTTGATTTCTATCTCCATTTTCTTCATTCGATAAATGCATGAATCTATTGATTCTTTCAATTATCCATTAGTAGTATTTTTCCATTAAATTGTCAAGTTGATTAGTTGATTGATTGGAAATGACAATTAAATTGTTATACATATCATAGAATAAACCAAGAAAGCTAGCATATTTACTTTCGAATACTACCTAAATTTGGCAAACCATTGGTCAGTTTTATCATAAGAAGAGAAGACTCTAGTTTTTCTTTTGTTTCGCTTTTTAAAGAGACATGAAAAGATGAGGAAAGAATAGCAATATAATATAAGGAAAAATAAGTGTATTTTGAATATTTATGCAATAAAATACTATAATATAATTAAATGCTAGGTCAAATCAAATTACCTATACTTTTCCTTTATGGGTTTGGATTATACGAAGCTTTTGGCTTGAAGTAATATTTAGTTCCAAGAAAATTTTAAGAATAACATTTTAAGAATAATCTTCTCTTTCCCAATCTTTTTAGTCCATTGACTATAATTCTCTTACAAATTGATTATACATGCTAATATAAGGTCATGAAAATTTTAAGAATAACCTTCTCTTTCCCAATCTTTTGTGCACCATATTATAACTTTCTAAATGGATATAAATTTATTTATCTCAAGTCAACAAGTACTTTATATAGTTTAAAAGGGTAAAGATAGGCAATTGGCCTTTAAATTTTTCATCAAAATTTAATGTTTTAATATTAATAATTGATTATATAATTAAATAATTTTTATTTTATTATATTACATAAATTTTATATCACATAAAATGGACATGCGTATTGTGTAAATGTGTATGTTGAATACTTGAATTGTTGATTTTTGATTTATTGGTGAATTGTGTATGATGTAATCATACAAAATGAGTTATATTATATAAGCTGGACATGTATATTGTGTAATTGTATATGTTGAATAGTTGAGTTATTGTTTTTTGACTTATTGATGAATTGTGTTGGATAAAATTGAATTGTGTATGATGTAATCATACAAAATGAGTTATATTACATATGATGGACATGTGTATTGTGCAATTGTGTAAGTTGAATTGGTAGTTTTTGACTTATTGATGAATTGTGTTAGATAAAATTGAATTGTGTTGGATGAAATTAAATTGTTTATGATGTAATCATATAAAATGAGTTATACTACATAAGATGAACATGCATGTTGTGTAATGAAATTATGTGTTCTTTATTTTGATATATGTCTTCATTTGTTTTTACGGATAAATGAAAGGAAGTTTAAGTACTCCTGAACACTTAACTGTTTTAGGAAGATACAATGATCTAGCTTGGGCTCATGACGCATTTTCCCCGGTATGAAGAATCATGCTATTTTATTTTTTTTGTAACAAGCATTTGAAAGGTGGAGAAATTACCTGATTAAAAAAGCATTTAGCTGGGGTTAAAAGAGATGTGGAACTTTGTAAAAAAGTAAGTCATGATGTGTAGTGAAAAATGAAAACTTTGCTTAAAGAATATTAACACGAGAAAGATAGAAGGGAGAGATTGAATTATTAAAATGGTAGTGGAAGTTTGTTTGCTAGTGTTGATGATGATAGTGGAAATGTTGAAGGAAGGTGGTAGTGGTAGTTGTAGTGGCCAAAATTTGGTACTGCTGTCGCATGCAACCAAATTTAAAAAGAAACTAACTTTTGTTAATACAAATTAATGTAGTTGTGGTAAGTGGATATCGTTCCCATGAGGAATTTTAACGGTAAAGAGTTTACGAGTTCAAAACTAAAATAAAGTAACGAAGAAAAGGGGTGGGGGTGAGTTTGCAATTCACATAAAAATTAAGAATGTAGAAATAACAAAAACCATAAATTAATAAAAGTAATTGGATCTGAAAATTTAATAGAAAAACTTTGGTTTCGGGTTACCGATGTTATCACGCTAAAATGGATCATTGATATAAAATTCCGTTCATCAATAAACATTCACCGAGGGTTGTTTTCTTTTAAGTGTAAATGAATAGAAACGTGTATTCTAAGCATTCTTATTAATCAACAACCTAGATACGATTGTAGGTTTAATTGAATAATAGCTTTAAGAACTAAGAAACCAATGAACATGATAACACATGTACGACATGCATTTAATCAAGATGAGTATCTTCTTAAAATTCACTACTCTAACGTAAAGAAGGTAATCCTAATTGCTACTTGTGAATAACAAAACTGAATGTCATATTTCATAAATGTAGCTATTAAATGAATCAATTCCTAGTTGCGTACCCTGGAAATCAATCAATTTAATTAGAAATAGTAATTCAAAAGACAATGTTCATTAACAAAACAAACTTTATTGAAACATCTCACACATAATAGATGATAACATGGTTTCCCTCAACCAAGAAAAGGGGTTTAGCTACTCATAACAGAATTGAAAATCAAAGAAATAACAAAACACATAGTCTCCATCCCTGGTGCTTGCCTAAAGAATTCGAAAATACTTAGAAGAAAAGTGCAGAGATGTAAACTGACTGAAGGAGAAATCTGCAGAAATTCTAAACTATTCTAAGACTAGAAGCTAACGAAAAACAGCAGAAAAACTCTGCAGAAAAACGTGAACTCTACTTCTAAAGTGGCTGACAAAAACCAGAAGAAGAATGCAGAAAACATCAAACTACTCTTAATGAAAAACCTGCAGAAAAATGTAAAACTACCCTAAAACAAAAGCTGCGTGAATAGTAATGTTTCCCCCCTTTTATGCTTTTTATCCCTTCCTTTTTCCCTTCTCTTTAGCAGATCACACCTCCCATGTATTCAGGTTGCAAATCTCCAGCAATTTGATCTTCAAAGATTATGAAAATCTCAAATGAATCATATTTAAATTTGAAAACATATTCTGCAAATAGTTTCCATCCTTGCACGTGCTCATGCTTAGTCATTGAATTTGCTGCCAATTTGGAATTTTCGGGTTTTCTTTGTTTCCTTTGCATCTTTTTGATTCAATTTCATCTCTTCAGTGTTGAAAATCATCTGAGAACAATTAAGAGACAAATCCATCAATTTTGAATAATAATTTTAACACATGAGAGAGATTTATATACCAAATGAATGCAAAATGACAACTTAACAAATTCCCCCACACCAAACCTTTTCTCGCCCTCGAGCAAACATGCCAAACCACTAGACTCTTTCAATTCGTCCTTCATAAGATTATGTGCACACAATCTGTTAACTTGGGCCAGTAAGACTTAGGTTGCAACATACATCATAATCACTTTTCACCGATACAAATCAACAAAGTCAAAATAAGACATCATTGTTCAAAAGCAAATATGAAATCAAAATGAATTCTTGTTAAAAATTCCTCTCTTACACTCAAGTGTTTGAGGTCAAAGTGTTTTTCTCAAATCTCTCTTTAACAAATTGCACTACCATAGGCTTGCAAATTCACTAGTTATCATTCATTCGGATTACATAAGCTAATAGATCATAAGGACTTTATTAAGGGTTATAATGGGGCTAGGTTCAAAGGTAAGGTAAAAATGGTAAAGGGTTAATCACAAGCATTCATAAACTACCAAGTAAAAGAGACACTCGAATTAAAATTCTGAGATAAACACATGAATACAAAGGACTACAACTACTCATTAATAACTAATGCTACTATGCTTTATTTTTTTCTTTTTCTTTTCTTTTCTTTTCTTTTTTCTTTTTCTGATTTTCTTTCTTTCTTTTTTTTCCCCCTTTTTTCCTTTTCTTTTCTTTAAGAATAAGAGAGAACAATAAATACAAGAGAAATTAATAACAACATAATTTAATAAACACATGAGTAGAGGTACCTATAAAAATATCTCATAACACAATACAAAACAAAAGTCCCAAATTACTCAATGCTTCATTCAACTTATGATAGGGTAAGGCTAATGGGGTTTTAGGTTTCAATGTAAGGTGATTGATTGAAAAATACAAGGTTAAAGGCTCAAAAGTGTTTGCAAAGGGAAAATAACTAGGTGAGTCATTTTTAAGCTAAAGGGTGTAAAAACAAAGAAGGCCTTAATCATTTCTATATCCCATGTAATCAAACAAATTCAATCCGGTTCAGTGCAAGTTCTGAAGGCAAACCTAATTAGGGGAACATCACACACAAAAAAGAAATAAAATGACATAAAGATGATGTCATTAAAGCTCAAATTCGCTCACAGGTCTAAGTCAAGAATTCACTTCAATTCTACAAATTACCTCATCACTCAAATATCAAAATTTTAACTAAGTTTACAAGATCAGTTATTGCAATCAATTTGTATGATTCACTTTAGACTCACATATCCCAATTTAATTTCATGCACACACTCAATCTCATCCAAACTAATATGATAAAGCTTGATGGCTCAACATACATAACAAACATGCAAAAACTGAAAAGAATCACACACAAAAGCTCTAATTCCTTAAATTCCCCCACACCTAGACCAACATTTTCCTTAATGTTAAGATATAAAATTAAAGAAGCAAAATATAAAAGAAAGAGGAAAGAATACTTCTCTATTTGTGACTGCTGAAATTATGGTGTTGGTGGGTGTGGAGGTTGGAATCTTTGAAACTCCCAATAAGCCATCAAGTTGTGCTCCATTCAGTGCATTCGGTGTTCAAGGCGACTGAGTGGTCATTCAAGTTAGCTTGGGACGGTTGGTGGTGATGCGGGTCAGCTGTGGAAACCCGACTTCTTGTAACTAATTCCTCTATACTTGAACCATTGCTTGCCCTTAAGCAATAAATCAAACGCTTCGCTCAAACAATTCCTGTCAAGAGTTAATAGTTAATCAATCACACAGAAATCTATTAATGTTTTCAATCCAATTCACTCATTTTAACTCTATCATGATCAAAAACAAGTTACTTACATGCAAGCACATAGTCAGTAAAATAGTCACTCAAGATGCATAATATCTAGCATTTAAGCCATTTTGCATTTGTTATCACATAAACAAGTCAAGGATGCTCAGTACGACACAAATATAGATGAAAAAAACAATACAAGCAGAACAAAAATATCTCAAAAACAAAAGAACAACGATGCTTCTTATTTAATAACACAAGACATAGACACTTTTGATCAACAACGCAAAAATAAAGATAGTTATCTCTTCTTCTTTTTGGTTTTTGTTTTTGTTTTTTATTTTCCTTTTTTAACACTGCATTGTAAGCATTCCATTCCACATTCATATGACAAGCTATACAAAATGCACTTAAATACCAAACATCATACACAAGAGTCAC
>JANIHZ010000210.1:36199003-36218963 GCA_027478365.1 Erythroxylum rufum | reverse complement strand
ATGCTTCAACTATTAGTAGAATGGGCTTGAAGAATCTGGAAAGAGAAGAAACAGATTCTAAGACGATAGCAAGGATTAAGAGGGAGCGTGCTGAAAAAGGAACTCCCACAAGAAAATCAAAATCTTAATTCACTAGAAGAATATCCACAGAAGGATTGAAAAAATCGTTAGATGATGTAAGAAAAAGTAAGACGATTTCTCAAAAAGAAGAAAACCAGGTGCGAAAGAAAGAGACCCACGTGACCTTGAAGAGAAAGGGGGAAACACTCCTTTCAGAGAAACCTAAGCAAGCAAAAAGGTCGCCTAGAGTACGAACCCTACATCAACAAAAGGAAAAGAAAGAAAAAGAGTTGACTCACGGTGGAGACTCTGAGACGAAAGTACCGCAGGCAACCAAGTCTTTAGTCTCAATTTTGAAGGAAGATTTAGCAAGATTGGCTAAAGAGACTGAGATTAGGAAGAAATTAAAATTTAAGAAGAAAAAATCTCAACCTCAACTTCAACAACAGACTCCTAGGCTGATTGGAGAGAATAAGAAGCAGAAAACCAGTGAGAAGAAGAGCACTCCTACTACTGTTCAACAGAAGAAAAGGTCAGTTGAACATAGTCCAGCACAGGTCAATCCTTCTCAACCTATGAGAAAAGAGGATTTAAAAATAAAGATTATTGAAGAAGTTCAATCTGTCAGGAGTAGCAGCTCTATAATCATTAGAGAACCCCTGAAGAGGTTAGTCAAGGTACAGTTTCAACCAATCTTGGTAAATAGTGGTACAATGCATCTATTAAAAGATGGAGAGATAGGGTTATATAGTGTTCTGCGGGATGAGAGAACCAAACCATACCCAACATAGATGACTAAGCAGAATTACACTATTTTCCCAGTTATAAAAAGAACTTTGATAAAGCTTGTAACTGACATTCAGCCAAGACCTTACATTGTTCGCAATGAGGAAAAAGGGAAGAACAAAATGTATCCTGAAGGGATGACGAGTGATCTGACAGAAGATCAGATTGTAGATGAAGTGAGAAACATAGATGAGGCATGTTATACAGCCCATCACAAAGGAACCTATGTTTCCCATCACATTTCAAAGGCATCAGGAAGTAATTGTGGTCGTCGAACCACAGAGGAAACTTCTCAGGTAGTTGGAAGAATAACAGAAGTGCAGTATAGAGCTATCAGGATTGGAGATATCAGTTACAACATAGAGACTCTTGTGCATTTTATCATACATATTGAACCCTTGAGTTCTGTGTCTTCTTTTGGAGATGTACTACACCTATTTAGAAGACAAGTCCCAAGACTACATAACCTTGATGACCTTGATCTCCTGGAGCCAAACTTATCTTTCAAACCTCCTGCCTTTACAATCATTGGACCAAATGTTATATCTTCAGACGCATATAGTACTACTATTGGTCTTGAAGTGGTACAACAAAAGCATGATGATCCCTTAGTAGAAGAAATTGGAGAAATTAACGACAAGGTTGATGATCTGCATACTTCAGTGGGTGACTTGCATAAAGAAGTAGAATAAATACGACAAGACCTTAATTCATTCCGCATTGAAATGAAGGGAATGTTTTCTGAAGTTATGAAACATCTCCGATCATAATTTTTTTGATCAATAACAAATAGGAGGAGAAAGGGGAAAATGAGAAAGATAGGGGAGGAAAGAGAAGAGAAGAAAAAGAGAAGAGAAGAGAAAGAGAAAGAGAAGAGAGGAAAAAAAGAAAAGAAGAAGAAGAGAAATGTATAGAAGATAGATTTTACAATTTTTTCAATTGTATATCGTGTTATAAATAATACTATCTTTCTAATAACCTTGATTATTTGTTATCATCAAAAAGGGAGAGATTGTTAAGTCAAAATGACTTCACGATTAATAATTTTGATGAAAATCAAATAATAATAATATTAGGAAGTGAGACAAAAGCTGAGACGAAAATAAGATGAAGCAGAAACAAAGTGAGACAAAGCGGAAGCGAAATTAAGACGAAGCGGAAACAAAGTGAGACAAAGCGGAAGCGAAACTAAGACAAAGCGGAAGCAAAACTAAGACGAAAGAAAGTAAGACGAAGCGAAAGTGAGACGAAAGTAAGTAAGACGAAGCGGAAGCAAAACTAAGATGAAAGAAAGTAAGACGAAGCGAAAGTGAGACGAAAGAAAGTAAGACGAAGCGGAAGCGAAAGTGAGATGAAAGGAAGTAAGACAAAGCAGAAACAAAACCAAGACGAAAGCGAGACAAAGACCCGATACCACGTCGGATGGTTAATCAGTTTGGGTTAGTTACAGAACTCAACTGAATAACTGTTTCTTCAAAGATCAAGAAATAAGAAGAAAGAAGAGGTTATCAAGAAGCAGTTGAAGACAAAGGCTATAAATACGAGTCGGAGTCTAAGACAAAAAAAAAATTAGAGATTTTGAAAGTTAGTGATTTTGAGAAACACTGTATTCATTGTACTAAACTCTAGAGCTATTATTGTTTGTAACAAAGCTCACTATATCTTTCTGAAAGATAGAAGAAAAGTTGAGAACTTGAAGAGGCTAAGTGAAAAAAACAATACTTGTTGTAAGAGACCTAAAGAGGCTCTATGGAAAGAATACTTGTATTTTTGAGAAGAATAGTGAAATCTCAGAAAAGTTTTTAAGGACTGGATGTAGCTCACGGCTTGGGGTGAACCAGGATAAAACTGTTGTGTCAACTTCTACTCTCTAACTCTCGACTTTTAAATTATATTGTTTCATACAAGTACTTAGAAGTCAATTGCAATACATCGTGATACTCTTACTCAATAGTTAAAAAAAAAAACAAGTTTTCAAAGAAATATAAAAGGGGATTGTATTCAAGAAAAATAATACACACTTCAACCCCCTTTCTTATGCATTTTGTATATCGAACGTAAAGTCTATACTAACACGTGATTTACTTCAAGTTTTAGGTTTTTTATTAAAAACCTAAAATCAATCCTTAGGCTAGATAATAGGAGAAGGGTAATGTTGATCTTTGATTTCGTCAATCAATTAATTCGAGCAAGTCTTAATATTTAACCCTCAAATACTGCATGCATATGGGTCGCAGGTGTAGTATAAGAGAGGTTGATCCCACGAGGAGGGAGACTAATTTAATCCTAAAAATATAAGATCAAAAAGATATAAAACTGAAAATAAAAAATGCAACGAAAATTAAATACGAGAATTAAATTCAAACAATTAAATCAGAAATTAAATACAAAGGAATTAACAATTGAGCAACAAGCAATCATAATGGAAATCAACCAAAGAAAAATACCAAGTTATAAGAAAGGGGATTTACTTATCATTAATGATTAACTAGCCGATTATGTGTTAATGGGGTGTCAGTTCTAGATGTTCCTAGGGCTGATTACTCAATCTCAGGTTATAACCATTAAACCTTAATTGGATTATGAAACCTGTAATCTCTTAATTAACAAAAGACTCATAATCCTAATTAAATCTAAAGCACTTTAATAAACTATCGCGTCTCATACGGGATCTCTCTCCGTACAATTATCGATATGATTAGTTATGGGTTATATTGAATTGCCTGACTCTTATTAATATAATCAAATCGTTTTTAATTTAGTTCACCCTCTCAGTTTATTACTGAAGTATGCAAGAAATGCAAGAAATCATAATACCAATTCAAATAACACAAAATCAACTCGAATAACATTAAATCAAAATAAAATCTTGAAGGAGAATTAGAACATCTTTATCATTCTACCATCCATCGTCATACATTCCATAATAACTTTATACATGAATAAAATTGAAATGAAAAGGAAATAGAAACTTAGAATGGACAACCTAGGAAGGCAGCAACATCGGGAAACCTCCTTATCCGAGAAGCCCATCTAAACTGCATCTTTTTCCTCCTTCTTCCTCTTCCTCTTTCTCTCTTTAGGGTTTCCAAAAGTGGTTGAATGAATACTACCTTTCCTACTCACATATGTTCTTCTTATAGGCTTTTCTATTTAGGTTAACCTAGGGTCTTTTTGGGGTTCGAAAAGACCAAAAGGTCCCTTGAAAACTAAAGTTTGGAAGTGTCCCTGCGTTTATCCCGAAGCTAGCCATGATCATGGCCTATATGACACGATAGTAGCGCTTGAATAAACTCTCTATCACGATCATGGATGAAGGCCATAATCATGGGCCAATCCTGGTGCTTCTATCCCGATCGTGGCCTACCTGCTACGATCGTGGGCCTATGTTATGTCTCGGCCCTCTGGAATTCCTCCATTGCTCGATATTGACCCTTACACACTAGCGAACACATCAAGGTATCTCCAAAATATAATATTTAAGCTAAAAAGCTTATACTAACCCATAAAATCCCTTAAAACACAAATAATTAACAAACGAATACAATTCTAACCTAAACACATACTAAATGATCAAATTAATAGCTAAACACATATCAAAATATGCCCTAAAACACAATGCAATTTACACTTATCAAGATCCCTACACTTAAACGTTTTCTTGTCCTCAAGCAAACAAAACAACAAACAACACAAAAGCACAAAGCACACAATGCAATAATGAGACAATGGCTTCAACTACATGAAACAAGTTTAACTTTAAGCATAATCATTAAAGTTTTTTCCAAATTATTAACATATAAAATCTGCGTTTAGTAACTCTGGACTAAATATACATATTAATCAAAACTTAAATGTTAAATTTATTCACCCCTTTCAATTGTACACACACATTAATAATTTTTTGGTCAATTAAACTTCGTAACTAATCCTAAGTACGTTTTCATGAGAAGTTAAACTACTTAAAAGTTTTGTAGGTTTTTATTATAAAAAATTCTTTTTTTGTTATTGTTTTGTGGACATGGACCTAGTCTTTTTACACAAAGGAAAATATTAGTGATAAATGTCAATCTGGTTACTCAACTAAGTCATGTTTTTAGTAAGTTGTCTGGTTGGAACGTCATTATAGCCTTTTGATGTAAAGGAACACATTTATGATGCGTGTCGTTCCGGTTACTCAACTACATCACGTTCTTAATTAGCTGCTAGCTCTATTTATAACCTAAAGGCTAGCGGAATAGTTATTTATTTAAAATTTTCAAACATATTTTTTTAATTAATGCCTACCTTGTTGCTTTAGCTATTTGTTTTCATAAAAATACTAGTAAAGCTACTTAGTCGAAAAACCTAAAATTATAAATGAATGTGAAAACTTACAGGGTGATAAACTAACATTAAATCTTAATTAACTTGCATATTTTAGCCAAAGAACCCAGATCACAAATTTCACGAGATAATGACTCTTCACTACCTAATAGATTATGTTCAAAATTAATTTCATTCCATCTAAGCCATCGATACATTCACACAATTCATAATATGCAACCTAAACACTCTAACATAACAATATGCAAAATACACACATAAAGCAAACACACAACCCTCCCTACACTTGAATAACACATTGTCCTCAATATGAGAGGGACACAAACAAACATACATGGAAGGAAATAACATAAAATAAAATAAAACAAAAATAAATACTAAATTTAAAAGAAAAGGAGTAGAACAAAACCTTATGATGATGGAGGTGATGATGGTGAGGTGTTGAGACCAAATCCACTCGACGCTCGATATTGTTATCTTATCTTGGAATTGCTTAAACAGGGTGAGAGCATTAGTGATCCCAAATCATTAAAAATCATTAAAATTTTATTTAAAATTCAAAACAAATCTAACTAAACACAAAAATTTAAATATAACTACTAAACGTGCTAATTTATAGTCATTAGTTTGACCTTGTATCATTAGAAACTCAACCGGGATCATTTATGAGCGGCATGCTTCCACCTTTTTTATTCAACATCAGTTTTATAGCCTATAAGTAAGATAAAAATTGTAAAATAAACAGAAGTACAATATTGATAAAATTATGAAAACCAATTAAGCTCAGTAAGGTCCTTTTTTTGAGTGAACTGTTAATAAAAACTAGTTTTTCTAACTCTTATGCTTTGTCATTTTGTTGAGCTTTAAGTGGTCGGTAGGACTTAATTGTTTATGGTGTTGTAACCAAGGGTTGGTAGACCATGTCTTCGAGTTGGTAGAACATGTATTCTTCAAATTTCTTTTAATACACATTTAAATTTAAAAAAAAAACTGTTAACTAAACTGCTTGAATCTTCCATGGAATCCAACAATTTGCTCGGTAAGAGTGTGAGTTGTTCTCTTCTTGGTTCTTCCTCATTCACCCTCATCTCCTTTTCTTCTTTAGCTTCTTAAATAGAGACTTCCATAGCTTCTTCAACTTGATATCCATTGTTAACTATTCTTCGTCCTCTTGTTCCTTCAAAGATTCAAGCACATCAATATTTTTGAATGAGTCGCCCTCCTCCGGATTCTTTAAGACTTCATTCATGTTGAATGTCACTTGGTCATCACCGATCCAAATGGTGAGGTCCTCTTCATTGACATCTACCCAAGTTTTGTTGATGTTCAAGCATGGTATACTAAGATCTAGGGAATAATAGATAGGGTCATCATTCTTTTCTTCGTCATTTTTCTTCATCACTTGGTCTTCTACAAGATAGGGTTCAGCTTGATTTCTCACTAGTTCTTCTTGCTCTTCCCTTTTCTAAGTATGATAGCCTCTTATTGCTCTCATTGATGTAATTCCATATTGCTTAGAGAGTTTTCCACACTTCTCTTACCAAATTCTCTGGAAAGCTATCTCACTTAAATCTCCAGGTTATGAATAGAAGAGGCATGATTTTCTGTTACTTAATCAAATTGCTCTTGTAGTCTCTTCTGGGTCTCTTCCATGTTTGTTAGCTTATACATAATTTTGTCCAATTTGGAATCCCTTGAACTGGACTCATCTTACTAAAATCTTAATAGGTCTTGATGTTCCATATGAGTACTTACATTATTAGACCAATAGAAATCTAGGTGGTTCTGCCAGCCCGAAGTGTACGTGTTCATATAAGGATGACGATTTTCCCAAATAAATTGGGGCTCATTGAAATCCGCAAGAGTCCTCTATGATTGTTCTTTTTATCTCTTCTTGATATCTAATTTTTTGGATTCTTCATTGCTACCTTATGATGTCTAAATCAATGTGTTTTCAAATTTTTGACAAACTTCCTATACTTTTTTTCCTTCTTTTAATTACGTACCATAATCATGAAAGATAGTGAAAATCCTTAAACTATTAGATTTTAATTAATTCTACACCTCCCCGATAATGGCACCAAAAACTTGTTGATCTTCGATTTATTCAATCGATTTGTTCAAGCAATTCTTAATATTTAGCCCTCAAATATCACAAGTGTATGGATTGTAGGTGTAGTATAAGAGAGGTCAATCCCACGAGGAAGGAGGCTATTCTAATCCAAAAAATCTAAGTCCAAAAAGATATAAAAATAAAAATACAACAGAAAGTAAATATGATAATTGAATTCAAACAATTAAAGCAGAAATTAAACATGAAGGAATTAACAATTAAGCAATAAGCAATCACAATCGAAATCAACCAAAGAAATTACCAAGTTATGAAAAAGGGGATTATACCTATTATTATTGCTAACCTAGTCGATTATGTGTTAATGGGGTGTTAGTTCTAGACGATCCTAGGCTGATTACTCCCTCTCGAGTTATAACCATTAAACCCTAATTTATAAAATGTAATTGGATTATGAAATTTGTAATCTCTCAATTAACAAAAGACTCGTAACCTTAATTAGATTTAAAGCACTCTAATAAACTATTGGGTCACAAGATCTGTCACTGCACAATTACCAAAATGATTAGTTACGAGTTCTATTAAATTGCTTAACTCTCATTGATCCGATCTAATCATTTTTAATCCAGTTCACCCTTTCAGTTTATTACCAAAGTATGCAAGAAATGAAACAAATCACAATACCCAATTCAAATAGCACAAAATTAACTCGGATAACATTAAATCAAAATAAAATCCCAAAGGAAAGCTAGAACATCTTTATCATTCTACCACCTATCATCATACAATCCATCCCAACTTTATACATGAATAAAATTGAAACGCAAAGGAAATCGAAACTTAGAATGGATGATCTGGGAAGGCATCAGTGTCAAGAAACCTCCTGCTCACTTCCTCTTCCTCTTTCTCTCTTTAGGGTTTCCAAAAGTTGCTGAATGAATACTACGTTTTTTGCTCACATTTGTTCTTCTTAGGCTTTTCTATTTAGGGTGACCTAGGGTCTTTTTCGGGGTCTGAAAAGACTAAAAAGTCCCTCGAAAAGTTGATTTTGGAAGTGTCCCTATGTTTATCTTGAAGCTGGCCACGATTGTGGCCCTTGAGTAAGCTCTCTGTCACGATTGTGGCACACATGCCATGATTATGAGACAATCTTGGTGCTTTTGTCACGATCGTGGCCTGCCTTACATGAGTGTAGGCCTGTGTTATATCCCAGGTTTTGTTTGAAACTACTTCGTTCTTTGATATTGACCCTGAAACACTAGCAAACACATAAAGGTACCTCAAAAATATAATATTTAACATCAAAAGCTTGTACTAACCCATAAAAACACTTAAAACACAAATAATTAACAAACTAACATAATTCTAACAAAACACACACTAAACGATCAAATTAACGACTAAACACATATCAAACTATGCCCTAAGATACGATGCAATTTACATTTATAAGGTAATTACTAATATGCAACTGGTACCAAAAGAATGGTGTTGAGCAAGTTTTACCTGTAATAAACTCCCAATATTCGCAAGTATACGGATCGTAAACTTATAGGATTGAAGGTGTCGATCCTATGAGGAAATAATTAAAACCAAATGAACCTAACTTTATCTAAGGTACTAGAATATAATTTGAATTAGAATAAATAACATAAATTAAGCAATTAATCAAATAATAATTCAGCTACCATAATTAATTAAGGATGAATTTTTTTTACCTATTTTATTTTACTTTCCTTAGTTTTAGTTTCTTTTCATTAAAAACCTAAAATAATCCTTAGGCTAAATAATAGGGGAAGGATAATTACTAGTATTCACTGTCTTCGTAAGAATGACCTATACTTGCTGGTACTAGCTACAGCTACACCATGTACTTGAGGTTATTACAATATTGACTAACTCACAAATAGGTCAATTATTCATGTTAGTGATAAGGTAATTTTTTTCTAGTGAAAAGAAAGTACATGATAATTTTTCTTTTATAATTATTGAAAAGATTCAAATCTCGTTAAAGATGTTTTGAAGAATTAAAAATACATAATGACACTATCATCACTTTGATGGATTTCACTATGTTTATAGGTTTTCTCTTATACTTTAAGATTAATATCTTAAATTTGAGTATCTGATTGATAATGTCTTATATTATTGACAATGGAGTTATTGATCCCTTAAGTGTTACCACTTCTTTGAGCTTTTGTCTGCATCAGTGGGAACTTTAGTGCTCTCATTTGCATTTATCTTTGGTGTTAGTTTGAAACAGTACGGATGAGTAGTGGTAGGATTAGAGGAAATGGGAACGATTGAAATGATTTGGCTAGAAGTGACCACAGTAATTGAAGTTGTATTTTGTATTGGAGGAAAAAATATGCCTATAATACCTTATTAAATACTGAGAGTATATTGCGTACAAGTATTTCAAGTAACTTACTAGATGAAGTTAAACATAATGATAAAGTTAAGTAATCAAAGATAAGAAAATATTTCTATTACAAAAAACAAGATTAGGATTTCTTACAGAAGAGTTGAAGTTGCTTAAATACAATTAACTTATATTAAAGTGATATGTGTGATGATATGTTGGAAATGTTAAGGCAGTTAGGATTTTTATATTCATCACCTAGCAAAGATTATCTTATATTTGGAATTGATGTTTTCTTTGTAGGAAAATTTACATCGTGATTTTCTTTAGTATGCAAATAGAATCACCATCATCAACTAATACAACAGTGAGTTCAAATTGAGGTAATGTCATTTATTATTGTGGCCTAAAGGCGTCATTAAGGATTTGGTGAAGTGATGATAATCTTGGTTAAAGATTTTATAGTGCCCCAATCTTGGTTGAGGACTTTAGTTGCCATTCACAAGAATGCTGAAGGAAGTAGTTAAAATGTAGGCTTCAATCGAAGAAATAAATTTGAGAGGGAATCCAAGCCATTTCAAACAACCTAGAATGAAGTCTCATTTGATAGTAACAAAAGCATTGGAGAAATATACTTTAATGGAATAATTCTTGATGGATATTGTAGTGACATAGTCCCTCGTAAGAGGCATTCTTAGATTTCCAACATAGAGCTGGTTTCTGCAAATCCTCCAATAAAGAAGAATCAAGAGAAGATGAATGCCCTAATAAGTTAGTCAGGGTCTAGAAGCTAAACTGATCTAAGATCCTTGATCCAAGAATGATTTGAAGTAGTCAAAAACAAATCTTTGGATGGAGGTTCCTTCATATACAGTTTGTTTATTCATATACTTCAAGCAAAGGACCTCTTTGAGAGTTATGTTCCTGTAAAGCCGTGGAGTATCATTCAAGAGCTTCAATTTCTTTGTGTTTCATAACAATGTTATAACGATCATTATAAGAAAGTTCCTATAGTTATTTCAACTTCATTTTAACATTGTACAGAACTTGAGCAGAAGGGGACATTTCATTTAGTAGAGACTTTAACTTGCTTTTTAGCAGTTTCAACTTACTCATCAGCTAAAAGGACATACATCTTTAGATCTTGATCTCCCAAACATCCTTAACAATATCTCAAAACCTCTCCTTATAAGCTAGGATATTAAAAAACTTGAATGGAGCATTGTGGAGATCTTTTCTGTTAGGAACAGTAACCTAAAAAATAAATGACAACAGTGTATCGTAACCCTATACAAAATAAACTAAACCTACTACTATATCAGTGGTGAGTCTAAGTCAATCCCATATAGAGTGCTCAGTTTGCTTTTGAAATGAAATTAATCGGTGTTTAGGTTTTTTTAGGGGGGTTGGTTTAGTTTAAATAAAAAAATAAAACAAAACAAACTAATAAAAGCAAATTAAAGAAAACATACAAAAATGATGAAAATGGTGAATTCTTTAGGAGTTCGGTTCTTTAGTTCAACCTCGGTCGATACCCTAATTAAAAATATTTCATTGAATTTTCTTCACTTTTACCTCTTCTTGAACTATTAATCATAGGTTAATGATATAATTTATTAACCCGAGTTTTCCCTTAGGTCATGTTTAATTAAGATACGATCATTAGTTAAACATAACTATAGAATAATGTAGGATGCGATCTCTAGATTCAATTGGGTTGTCACATTATGAATTAGAAAATTGATTAATCTAAGCAACAACCACATACTGTCAGGTCACTTAACCTAGGTCATGTTATCCCTAATGATTCCAAACTATTAATCACTACAAATGAATCTCAAATATAACATTTACAGATTATATTGAAATCATAACTATGATTTCATATACAAACAACCGAATTAGATGATAATACGATCATTCATACACAAAACATAAATCCATATGCCTAGGATAACACAATTAATTCATAAAAAGAGAAAGAAACAACAAATACAAGGAAGGAACGTCAATGTCACCTCTGAACCAAGGTTAAGAAGCACCCCTTCATGGGTCTCTCACAGTTGAGAGCCTTGGTTGCTCTCTTCATTCTCTCCGGAGGCTCCTGAAACTCTTCCTAGGAGAAAGAACTTAAAACATTTTATAACCCTCGGTCGTCACCAATACGTTGTTTTAATACAAAAAATAGGGTATTTGGTGAGGTGGCATTGTGTCATACTTGTGACTTAAAGTGTCACGGGTGTGACACACCTTCTCATTGCTATGAGACCCTTCTGGTGTCTCATATCCTTGAGACACCTTTTCATAGTTATGAGTCAATACTTACAACTGTGACAGGTTAGTGGCATAGCTGCGACTCCTATCTCCTTGTTCTTTTTTGTCTTCTTCTTGCTCCATCCTTCATCTTCTTTGTATTTTCAGCAAATGCCTCATCTTTTCTGGCATTTTCTTATCTTATCTTGCTTTTAATCTTCTTCTTCTTGCTCCATGAAGACAAGTGAGTATGAATCTTTGAAAAATGACCTAAATATAGTGCTTTTGACTCACTCTAGCTCTCTTGCTTCTGATTTGTTCCTAAAACCACATATAAGTCAAAGTAAGTATCTTAAACATTTTCCTAGCAATATTTACTAAGTGTTATGGAATAAATTCAAAATCAATTAAGCACATATCAATTTCCCCCACACTTAGCTTTTGACTATCTTTGGCAAAACATCAAAATCAAGATCATAGACCTAAAGCATTTACTCATTTCCCGTATGTTCCAAGAATATATAATCATAAGCAAAGATGAATGACTTTTAAAATTCATAGAAAGAATTTAACATTCAACCTTTCTGCTCATGATCAATCAACACTCAATACCTTAAAAAACTGGGCAATCTAATGGTAGACTGAGAAAATGTGTTTAAAGAAGATATATTCTCGGGTACAGCCAACACCATTCATAATCAAGACATTATACAACTTTGCATATCATTTCATTTCTCCACCACTAAGTTTCACATTCAAAATCATGGATCAAAGGACTTTTCAATGTTGTAACGTGGGCAAGGGTAAGGTGAGATGTATTTGGGTTAAGTAGCATGAAATCCATTAAAGCTAGTGAAAAAAAAGTAACACCCGATATGACATCAAGTGTCAAAACCAACATTCAGTCACAATTGTGTACATCAACTATGATGAATGCAAAAATGATGAAAAAAAATGTATTTTCCCCTCGATAGTTTCATTTAAACATTTTCTTTTCTTTCTCTTTTTCTTTTCCTTTTCCTTTTCCTTTCCTTTTCCTTTTCCCTTTCTCTTTTCCTTTCTTTTTTTATTTAAAAATTGAAAGGAGCTACATCAACATGGGAATTTCATTAATAAGACATAAATTAGAATCCCAACAATTATAACCATTCCATACATGCAAACCCCCATACTTATACTTTTGTACATCCATAATCATCAATAATCAATAAATGCTTTACTAGCTTTAAGGCTTAGGTAGGACATTTGGTTTGGTTTAAAGTATGTAATGTGGTTAGTACAAAAAAAAGTTAATAAAGCTCAAGGGGGTTTATTAAAAGGAAAATAATATCGATGGGTAGGCTATTTGACTAATGTAGCTCATGAAACAAAGAATGCCTATATCATTTCCATATTAATGCATGTGATAATAATGTGGTCTTGAATAGAAAATCAAAGTAAAGTCAAGATTTTCATGTCGTAAAGGTCACACATAAACAAAAGACAATGAGACTGATATGGAAGTGTCAGTCTAATAAGGCTTAAAATCTCACTGGCTTGTGTCTATCACTAGTCACTACTATTTTAAAGATAATGCATATAACCAATCACAAGAGTAAAAGTACATGATAAAGTTGCAATTGATTCTTCTAGTCAATTCACGCTCTAATCATGACCATATAATCCTAGAAGCAATAGGAAAAGATAAAATGTTTATGTGTTTGTTTGGTTCTCTCTCTCATTTTGATTGACTAAAAACAAATAGAAACAAAACAACATAAAAGCACACATGCATAACCTAACCAGTGCAAAAAAGTAAAAGAAAAGAAATTTACTTACCTTGGGCTGCCTCCTAAGAAGCGTCTTTGTTTAGTGTCGCTAGCTCAACTCCATTTTTCCTATCACGTCATAAAATTGTGATCTTCATGTGTCACATATGCTTCATCCACTTGAGGTGACTTCAGGATAGGGTCTCAGTTGTTGATCATTCACGTATAATGTCTTCAGTATCTTAAAAAATCCAATCTCTACTGAGTCCATGCTCTTAGGAAATATTTCAAATGACTTTTCACATTATTTATTCTCATTCAATTTCTGTAACTTGTTAGGTAAAGGTAAAAAGTTAGTCTTAACAAAAATTTAAAACTTAGTATTTATCTCCGAGCTAAAAGATATATCATTTTCTGGTTCGACCTCTTCCACCACTTGTTCACACAAGCAATTCTTTAAGTATTATACTCAAGATTCTCAAGCTCCTCTTCACTCCGTAAGGTCTCTGCACAAACGTCCTTTGGGTATACCTCGAGTTGAGATGGTTGCATTTCTTCTCTCTGTGAGTTTAGGCGATTGATAGCTTCCATCATCTGACCCATTAGACTTACTAAGTTATGGATCCTAGATCTTGTTTCTTACTAAAATTGTAGAGTATTAGTAGCAAGAGATCTAACTAAATCTTTTAAAGATGTACCTGAGTTTAAATAAGAATTTTCTAGTCTATACAGAAATTACTGTGTGATATGTGCTTAATTGATGATGAATTTATTTAATAACATAGTGAATATTGCTAGAAAAGTGCTTAAGATACTCACTTTGACTCATATGTAGTTTTAGGCACAATTTGGAAGAAAAAGACGTAAAGTGAGTTAAAAGTACTACATTTGAGTTGTTTTCTAAAGATTCACAATCCTTTGTTATCTTGGAGCAAGAAGAAGAAGATTAGAGAAAAAGAATGGGATAAAGCATAAAAGAATGGAGGGTGAAGTCACAATCTACTAGAATTATTGCACAGTTGTGAGCGACACATGTAAGCCAGTTGCCATATTTAGGTATAAAGAAGTGTGAATTTAAAGGAAAAGCATCATCAAATTATGGAAACTGAATGCAAGAATGTGAGGGCCATGCAAGATATGGACGTGAATTTAAATATGGGTTGAAGTAAAAGGTGAGCTGAAGCAATGTAAGTGGAGTGTGTGATATAAAAAGGGTTGGAAAAATAAAGAAGAGAGTTTGTGATGTAAAGAAAAGGACACCTGTACATTATATTTAACCTAGCATTTAAAGAAGGAAAAGGTGTATGGATGTACTTGAAATAATGACATGAGAGTGCATTTGGAGGGTTGGAAAGCTTCTCTCCTCTTATAGCCGTGAGAAGCTGCTCATTGGTATGACAAATATGTCATACGCGTGAGGCTCTCTCTCGGGCATGAGAAATTACCACATCACCTAGGTTTTTAGTATAAAGAAAAATGAGGTATGACGACCAAGGATATGAAAGAAGAGGTCAGTTTTGACTGAGAAAAAAGAAGAGAGGTGTTTCGGTTAGGCTGAATTGTAAGGGACCTTTGGGAGTCAATAGAGCACGAAGAGGGAGGTAAGCTCTTCACCATAAGAAGACCCATAGAGCGATACCTTCTTGATGTCGATTCGGAGGCGATATCAACACCGACTGCCCAGTTAAGCATTCTTTCCTTGTATTTTTTGTTTCTTTCTCTTTTTAGAAATTGTTTATGTCATCCGATGTGTATGGATTTAGGAATTGTTGAAAGATGATTTTAATGTGTTCATTGGATCATTTATTTACAAACTCATTGCTAGAATTATGATATAATCCATAATTTTTATATTTGAAATTCATATGTAGCAATTAATGATTCATAATCATTAGGGATAACATAACCTAAGTTAAATGACACATCGTATGTGGTGGTTGCCTTGGTTAATCAATTTTCCTAATTCATAATGCGGTTACCCAATTGAATCTAAAGATCGTATCCTAGGTTAGTCAACGGATAGGTTTAATTAACAATCGTATCTTGATTTACCTAAAGGAAAACATGGGTTAATATATTAACCTACAATTAATAGTTTCTAGGAGAGGTTTGAGAACAACAAATCATTGAAATATGTTTAATTAGGGTGTAGGTCGAGATAGAACCAAAGAACCGAATTCCTAACAAATTCACCACTTTCATCACTTTGCTTGTTTTCTTTAACTTGTTTTTGTTAGTTTAGTTTCATTTTATTTTCTTATTTCAAACCAACCAACCCCCTAAACCTAAACACTGATTAATTTTATTTCAAATATTTTACACAAACTCTCTATGGGATAGACCTAGACTCGCCAGAGCTACAATAGTAGGTCTAGTTTTTATTTTGACTAGCGTTATGAAGCGTTGTCAATTTTGGTGTCGTTGTTAGGAAATGCAGTGTTTTAATTTTTTTGTGATTTTAATTGTTGTTTTGTATATATTTTTTTCATAATCCATTTCTTTTTAGTTATTTTTTGATCGTTTCGTTTTCCATTTCATGTTTGTGATTTAAAAATTAAAAACACTAAAAATAAAAAATCATGGATGGAAATAATTTTTCTTTATCTCTTACTCTTAATCCTATAACCAAGGTTGGACTGATCAACCTATCTATGGTTATGGATGAGATAACCCACAAAATTACTTCCATAATAGTTCGCAGGACACACATTAATTCTCATATGTACTAGAAGCTTCTTATTACGACTTAGGTATATCTCTGGAAAATTTTATCAAGGCCTCTGCTACTAACGATCTGGAGCAGTTTCAACAGAGTACATTGTGGCTTAATCAGAGTATACAGTAATAGAGTATGCAGGAGCTTAATAAGAGTATGTTACAATTTAAGCAGAGTATGCAGCAGTAGTTGCAAGAAAACAAAGCAGGCATACAAAACATGGAACGCCAAATGGGTTAAATGATGAAAACTCTCGATCGCCTAGAATCATAAATCGAAGAGAGCAGCTATATCAACCCGAGGTGTACCTAATGGATATTAGTGCAGAAACCTTATAGAGTGATGAAGAGCTTGAGAATTTTAAGTGTATTAATCACGGAATTGTTTGTGTGGACGAAATGGAGGAGGAGCTTGAACAAAAAAAAAACAAATAAATCTTCTATCTTAACGGTGAGTACTGAGTTCATGATTATTTTTGGCATTAACTCTTTACCTTTACCTAGCAGATTAGAGGAATTAAACAAGGAAGAAAAAGGTGAAGAGACATTTGCAATATTTCCCAAGAGCCTGGACTTAGTAGAGATTAAGAATTTTAGGATAGGGCATATGCGAAATAAGAAGGATTATCAATCAAAGCCCTATCCTGAACAACCTCACGTGGGGGAAGCTCAAACTGTACTACCTAAAGATCATAATTTTGTCACTTGAAGGACGTCAAGAGTTGAGCTAGTGACCCTAAACAAAGGCACTTTTTGGGAGGCAACCCAAGGGAAGTAAATTTCTTTTCCTTTACATTTACACATTAGTTTTTATATGCATGTATGCTTTTTGTTGTTTTTTTTTTACTTGTTTTATGTTTTCAATCAAAATGAGAGAAAGAATAAAACAAACAAACAAACATTTGCTCATTTTTATTACTTCTAGGATTATATAGTCATGATTAGAGTGTGAATTGATTAGAGAATTTCATAGCAACTTTAACATGTTCTTTTACTTTTATGATTGGTCAATGTGCATTATCTTTAGAAGATTAGTGACTAGTGATAGACAAAGTTGGTGAGATTTTGAGCCTTATTAGACTGACACATTCATATCAATCTCATTGTCTTTGTTTATGTGTGACCTTCATGACATGTACATCCTAATTTTGCTTAGATTTCCTATTCAAGACCACGTTTTTGTCACATGTATTAATATGGAGACGATTAGGCATTCCTTTTTACATAAGCTACATTAGCCACACAACCTACCCTATTAACATGATTTTTCACTTATTAAGCCCCCTTGAGCTTTATTTACCTTTTCTTGGTGTATTACCCACATTACATGCTTTAACCATAACCAAATGTCCTTCCCAAGCCTTAAAGCTAGCGGAACGTTTGTTGATTGTTGAGGTCTTAGATATACAAAAGTATAAGTGTGGGGGTGTATATATGTGAGGGTTGGTTATAATGTTGGGATGCTATTTCTTGTCTTATCATTGAAATTCCCATGTTGATATAGTTTCTTTTAACTTTCATAAGAAAAAATAAAGAAAAGAGAAAAGCAAAAGAAAAGAAAAGAAAAAAATTTAAAAAGTCTTAAATAAATGTATCAGGGAGGAAGTGTATATCTGTTTAAAAGTTTTTTATGATTAATCATACCTCCTAAAGTTGTATTGAATGAGTTACTTGAGTATGTTGAGTATGAGGTAGATGTTGTCTTGGAAGCTTCATTGATTATAGTGTTATCATCAATCTCTATAAGTGATCTATCTTGCATTCGTTATAGCTGACAGTACCCAATTTTGTATGAATGTTAACTTATGCACTTGATACCTTATTAAGTGTTACTTTTGTTTCACTAGCTTTGATGGCTTTCATGCTACTTGACCCAAATACATCTCACCTTGGCCTTACCAGCATTACAAGCTTCAAAAGTCCTTTGATCCATGATTTTGCATGTAAACCTTAGTAGTGGAGAAATGAAATGATATGCAAAATTGTGGAATGCCTTGAGTGTAAATGATGTTGTGTGTACCCGAGAATATATCTTATTTAAACACATTTTCCATGTCTACCATTAGATTACTCAGTTTTTGAAGATAATGAATGTCGATTGATTATGAGTAAAAGCTAAGAATGTTAATTTCTTGCTATGATTTTTGAAAGTCATTAATCTTTGCTTATGATTATGAAGTCTTGGAAAATATGGGAATTGAGTAAATGTTTTTAGGTCTTTGAGCTTAATTTTGATATTTTGCCCAAGGATGGCCAAAAGTAAAGTGTGAGAGAAATTGATATGTGTTTAATTGATGATGAATTTATTCAATAACACTTAGTGAATATTGCTAAGAAAGTGCTTACTTTGACTCATATGTGGCTTTAGGCACAATTTGGAAGGAAAAGAGCTAAAGTGAGTTGAAAGTACTACATTTGAGTTGTTTTCTAAAGATTCACAATCCTTTGTCTTCTTAAAGCAGGAAGAAGAAAATTAGAGGAAAAAAATGGGACAAAGCATAAAAGAATGGTGAAGCATGCTCACAACCTACTAGAAGTATTGTACAGTTGTAAGCATGCATAGATTTGCATGGGCGAGAGACACACTCTCATCCCATGAAAGCCAGTTGCCATATTTAAGGTATAAAGCAACGTGAACTTACCAGAAAAGTATCATGGAATTATGGAAACCAAAGGCAAGAATATGAGAGCCTTGCAAGATATGGATGTGAATTTAAAAATGTGCTGAAGTGAACTGAAGCAATGTGAGAGGGGTATGCAACATAAAGAGGGGTTGGAAAAATAAAGAAGAGAGGTTATGTGTGATGTGAAGAAAAGGGTACGAATCCATTACATTTAATCTAGCATTTAAAGCATTTGGAGGGCTAAAAAGCTTCTCATAGCCATGAGAAGCCTATCACAGCCGTGAGAAGCTACTCATAGGTGGGACAAATATGTCACAGGTATAAGGATCTCTCACACCTGTGAGAGATAACTCATAGGTGTGAGAAATTACCACATCACTTAGGTTTTTAGTATAAAGCAAAACAAGGTGTGACGACTGAGGGTATGAAAGGAGAGGTGAATTTCTGCAGAGAGAAAAGAAGAGAGGTGTTTCGGCTAGGTTGGAATGTGAGGGAGCTTTGGTAGAGCACGAAGAGGGAGGTAAGCTCTCCATCATGAGAAGACCCATAGAGAGGTAGCTTCTCGATGTTGGTTCGGAGGTGATATCAACGTCGACAACCCAGTTAAGCATTCTTTTGTTTTATTTTTTGTTTCTTTCTCTGTTTAGAAATTGGTTATGTTATCCGATGTGTATGGATTTGGGTATTATGAAAAGATGATTTTAATGCATTCATTGGATCGTTTATTTACAAACCTATTGCTAGAATTTCAATTTAATCTGTAATTGTTATATTTGAAATTCATGTGTAGCTACTAATGCTTCATAATCATTAGGGATAACATAACCTAGGTTAAATGACACATCATATGTGGTTCTTACCTTGATTAATTAGTTTCCCTAATTCGTATTACGGTTACCCAATTGAATCTAGAGATCATATCCTAGGTCAAGTACAAATGAAGCAAATATCGATTAGTTATGCCTAAACTTTTTTATATTCTAGTGATAATAATGACAATGTAATATAAGTTTAT
>JANIHZ010000210.1:36170360-36184294 GCA_027478365.1 Erythroxylum rufum | reverse complement strand
TTGATTGAAGGAAAGTGAGGGAATCTGTTGGAATAGTATGAACTGGTATGATTTCACTGAACATGCTTGGGTATTTCAGTTATATCTTGGTCTATAGTCATCTAAATGAGATGATTTTTGATTTGGAGTAAACTAAAGAAATAGGGATACGAATTACATAAAGAAGTACAATTTTGATATAGTCTCTAAGACTTTCAATTTCTTGATGGAAATTGAGTATAGTGTACTATTTCAGTATAAGAACAGTAGACCTGAAATTTAGTTTTTAGAAAAATATGAAAGTGATTCAATGAGTTATGAATTGTGATTTCAATGGATTTAATGAGGTATACACCTAAGCATAAATTATACTTAAGTGAGTTGCGAGATAGAATGGATTATGTGACGAGGATAATGGAAAAATACCTGGGATTGTCATGAACATGCATTGTATATATTTCATTGCATACATGTGCATTATTAAACACTTATAATTGTGCAAATTGTGATGTGTGTATATTGTTTGTTATAGAGGAGTAACTGGAATGTCAACTTCTAGACGTTGGCAGAACTTTCAGGCGTTAGCTTCGGGAGCGACTTGTGAGTAACCTAGACGGTCTCACTCAATTAAATATTTGTTTTATATTATGTTTAAATTGTTGAACGAATGTGTTTTGATTGTTGGATTCCGGAAAATGAAGGTCCAATGATTGTGATATATGAATGAGATATTGAAGTGCTACTTGAATGTGAATGTGACGAACTAAATGTTCATGATATGATTGATTGTGAAAAATGCATTCCATGCATGAATGCATGATCAGATAAAGAGAGTTGTGACCTGAGTAACTACCTAAAACGAGCTTAAAGCTCCACATATGATTAACAACCAAAGGCTCACTATGTAAAATGAGCCCTGTATTCCCAACGAATAAGGGACAATTATAAATGAGCCTAGTATCCACAAAGGATACAGGACAGTTTAAGCACTCGATCACAATAACGTAATAATTGGAAATGAGACATATGAGCAGTTCGTAGCAGTTTAATAAATATGTTGATTATCTAAAATGCCAAATTGGTTTGCTCTTAAGTGAAAATGTGATATGTGTTTAATTATGCAAAAATGCAAAGTTGTGAAATATATATTATCTGAAATGATGTGATGCATATTGAGTTCGCAAAACTCACCAAAATTGTATCGTTGACTTTTCAGGACCGAGAGATGACTCTAGCTATTGAGAGGCGATACAAGCAGTGTAGACTTATGATTTTGGGAAGAGAAGTCATGGCTCAAAGGTTGGTCAGCTAGGATTTCGATAGATTAGCTGGATTTGGCATATTTCCTCTTTCATGCAGCACTTTTGTAGTAGAATTTGATGATGTACATGTAAGGAATGTTGAAAGATACACTGTAAACCTTCAGGTTTTTATGAAATGAAATGAGGAAATTTTGGATTTTAAAATATTATGATTTTCTTAATGACATTCATAAGAGAATAAGTTGGATGATGCCATATAAAGAGAATGTAGTGATTGATCGTAGCACGCCATTGTCTTAGGTTATGTACTGGAATGACCTCCGGGCATCCCGGTATATATCTTAAGGTAAGGGGGCACTATAATAACTCTTCGAAGGAATGGAAATTTTCCCCTTTCTCTCCTTCAAAACTGAGAGCTCACACCCTTAAAACTAGAACCCCAAATGAAACATCCTCTTTTTGATGGAAACATGATGTTTTTATACTTAAAAATTAGGGTTCAGTGAGCTGGCCACTTCTTAATGCCATGAGTGTGAGTCCCAAGGCCATGAGACACCTTACATGGGTGTGACATGAAGTTTCATGCCTATGTCTATCATGGGCATGAGAGTTGTCTCACACCCATCACACAATTTTCATGGCCAAGAGAGGTGTCTCACGGCTATGAAAAATTGATGCTGGTCATGAGTCACTTCTTGCATTCTTCCTCTTTGTGTTTTCAACATATATTCATAATCTTTATGCATTTTCTTATCTCCTCTTACTCTAGCCATTCTTCTTTTTTCTCCATGATGACAAGTGAGTGTGATTTCCAAGAAGACGACTCAAATATAGTGCTTTTGACTCATTTTAGCTTGTTTGCCTTCGAATTGCACCTAAAACCAAATATGAAATAAAGTGAATGTATTTAAGCATTTCATATCATTATACACCAAGTGTTATGGAATAAATTCATAACTAATTAAGCACATATCATTCATCGACCTTGATATTCCCATTAAACTAGAAAGTTGAAGTTTATCTCTTATTACTCTCCAAAAGGAAAGGAATCTGCCTCCTTTCGAGTCTTTAACGTCTTCATGCCCTTTTTAGCCTCCTACTCCCTTTTATACTTAAAATTAGGATTGTATAACAATACATTGTCAGCTATATGGGCATGTAAGTGACCATGTCAATTTTTGTCAAAAATTGTGAACATACACATTTACAGTGAGCTACATAGTTGTGTAGCTTACTTACATGGCCATGTAAGCCCACACATGGTCGTGTAGGCTGTAGTTGTGATTGAAACATTGTCTTTAAGCTCCTACAAACTTCCAATGACTTACACAGTCCTATAAATGACTGTTTAAATTGCAGTATCTTCATTTCTTACCTTCTTTGTCCTGTTTCACCTTAATTCATGTCCTTTGTTTCTATAAAGGCAAATAAGATTAAATATCAATAAAATGACACCAAAGATATGAGTTTAGCTCATTTTGGTTCTTGTTCTTCCAACTTTTAACTAAAATAAAACATGAAAAAAATAGGTTCACTAAGCATTAGGGAGTAAATGTACAGTGAATTAAGCACTTATTGTTGGTCGACAACTATTTTTTACCGGTCAACTAGTACATCAAATTTTGTTGTTATAGTGGTTAGTTCTTAGCTCTAAAGGCTATTTTGGGTCCTAAAACACTATAAATAGATGTTTTCTCATTATTTTTTGTACCAAAAAACATTTGAATGTCTTTTACACACTTTTCAAAGTATTTATAGTGTTTTAGGACCCAAAATAGCCTTTAGAGCCAATAACTAACCACTATAACAACAAAATTTGATGTACTAGTTGACCGGTAAAAACATTTGAATGTCTTTTACACACTTTTCAAAGTATTTTTAATCATTTGAGCATTCACTGTCTTATTTTAAGTTTGTTATCCATTTTGTGATCATCAAAGTATCTAAGTGAGCAATGTTAAGTTGTAAGCTATTTATAGGGTTTGTCATCATTGTAATGGGCTTATCTAAAAGTTAGGGTTTCTCTTTACTATGAGGAAATATTGAAAAGGAGGTTCCTCTTTACTAAGAATGGATTGTTTGACGAACCACTATAAATTGGTATTCATTTCTCTTCCCTTACTCTTACTTTATTATTTACAAGATTTACTTTTATTTCATTCTTGAATTTGTGACAATTAGTAAACAATGTTTTATAAGTTAGTATAGTTTAATTAAAATTTTGAATTAACCTAATTTACTACCCTCTTAGGAACCATTATGGAATAACACAATCCAATAATCGTGTAAGTGTAAACTTAATCCACATAATTCAAGCTAATATATAAAGTAGGCATAAATGAGTAAGAAGATTTCATTTTTGATAATTTCAATAAATCAAATCAATGAAAAAGTGAATATACTTATTATTGAACTAATAAATAAGCAATAAAGGCTTATTTGAAAATTCACCTAATCTTTTAATACAAAAGTAAACACCTTATCATGAATACTCTTAGTTACTCAATTTGATCTTTAATTCAAATGCCTACTAGCACTACTCTTAATTTTAAACTTTTTTATTTATGTTAAAGTCAGAGGCAGTAATTTATTAATGCTCAATTATTCACTTATGTTTTTGGGTTGGATGCTAAATTACTTGAAAAGGATCCACTTCTAACTTAAAATATATCTAATTTACACAAAAGGTAAGATTATGCACGTTAGTCATCAATTTTCAAATCACTAGATCAAATTAAAGCTTCATTTATTTAATTTCTATCTAGTTACCTAAACTAATTGTGCTGGAACCTGCTTCTGGAGCCCAACATTTGGAGCCAGTAAATAGTCGAATCTTATTGCAAATTTTCTTAAACAATAAACGCATATGCGGAAAATCGATAATCAAAACGACCCGATTTATTGAAAAAAATTTCAATAACAAAAGATGTAAACCTTGTTGAACACATCAGAGCTTCAGTAATCACTTGGGCTCATTACAGAACAAATTGTTTGTTTTCATAATATCTTTACATTAAAAAAAACCACCTCTTTGGCTTATTACAAGATACAAGATACAAAATACAATTGAATGCTTATGCTTAATATGATTTCTAAATACCAAAAGTTTCTTAACTAACTTAATTACAAAAGTCTCTATTCTTGGTATTTGCCAAACTTTGCAAGGATCAATGCTGTTATGCTTTTTCTTCACTTGTGGAGTGGAAGGTAATAGGGTGAGCTGCGATGCTCAGTGGCTTATATATTTATAGCCATTGGCAACGAGCCATACAATTCCGGCACACACACATGTAGATAATGTGACAAAGTATATGCATATATCCCATTTAATCTAGCAATTCTATCATCCACAATTCGAGCTCAAAATTTCATAATTTGAATGTCATCACTTATAACATATCATGAAGATGCATCCATTAAAACATAACACTCAAATATGCATTATACTTAGCAAATAAAAAAATGCAAATGCACAAACAAATGGCTCGAGGGTTCCATGGAAACAGAATGGAGAAACCGAAGTTTACTCCATGAAGAAAATGAGTCAATTTTCGAAGCTCACATGCCACAAGGGGGCAGTTGGGAGAAGGCTCTTATCAACGTGCACGTGACGAATAAAATAGTTCCACTCTCACCCAAACAGAAGCACATAATCATGCTCAAAATCATTTATCAAAAGCTCAAACCATTTCATCATACTTTTATACTTTTCATGCTCTTTCCTTTCTTTTCATTTATACAAAATGCCGTGAAATATTTCAAGGGATAACATGATCAAAGTCACAATTCAATTATATCAAAATGTCATACATCTATCAAGGCATGACGTAAAACACATCTTAGCAATTCAAGCTTATACACACACATAGGCAAAATGCACATTTACACAATAACCATAAATATATTACCCACCTAATTTGCTTGCAAAAATCCAAGTCAAGGTTGTCTTTCCTTTTTCTCTTGGGTAGGATTCTCTTGGTTCCCTAAAACAAACCAAGTCTTATTCAATAGGAATCCAGTTGGAATCTATCCCACAATGCAAAATCACTAAAATTGATTTTAGAATACTTAAGCCCAAGCATTTTCTAAACTCCATGAACTAGAATCCTTCCAGAAATCCAAAAGATTCAAAATGATCTTACCTTCATTCTTCACAAAATGAAGGAACTTTGGCTCAAAGGGAAGCTCCTTTCTTCCTCTACCTTTTTCTCTTCTTGAACAACTCCAAAATCTCTCTTGAAGACTAAGAAAAATTAAACCCTAGCTTGTTTTCTCTTCTTTCTCTCCTTCTCTCCTTCTCTTCATATTTCTCTCTCTTATTCATGACACTCTGTCTTTTTCTCTTCAATTTTCGTTCTTCTCTCTTCTTAAAATGCAAGACCACACTTCTTTTTCCAATTATGCCCTTCCATTTATGCCTTATGTCTTTTATGATTAACTGTCTTCCCAAAAACACCCTTGAACATTCTGACATAACACTTTCTTCTAGAAAAATGCTTCCCATTGTCTTAAGTTTCTAATGACACCAAAATCAATCAATTTGGTTTAGAAACCTGAAAGTATTGCCCCAAACGTTTTTTAGCTAGTTCTTATATTGAAACAGTACACTATACTCAACTTCCATCTAGAAATTGAAAGTCTTTGAGATAGAATTAAAATTCCATTTCTTCATACAATTTGTAGCTCTGTGTCTCTAGTTTAGTTTAGATAATAATCATCTTATTCGGAGCTCTACCGATCTAGAAATCATCAAAAGACCGATGTATGTTCATTAAAACATCCAATTCACACTCGTCCAATCGATACCCTTAATTTGATTTAATCAATACTTTTTTGAATCAATACCAAATGCTATCAAATTTTATGGAGGGACAGAAAAATGTGTTAAGAATCAATTGGTTCAAGAATCACTTTATTTGGAGGTTGGATAAGAAAGTTATGGTCGAAAGAATCAAACAAGGTTTGGTTCTCAATCATATTGAACCTGTCTTAAGCCAATTCACATCTCTTTCACTACTGACATTGGATTAAACAATTTCTTAGACTGTTCGAAAGAATACTTCGAGATCTACAACTTTTATGAAGACTTTGAAGACAAATTCTATCATCTGAAGGGTCAAAATTAGACCAGACAATGCAAGATGAACAGTACATAGCAGATGCGGAAGGTCAACTATAGAGGAAGCAGAAAATAGACAAAGCAAAAAGCAGATGAATGGGAAAAGCAGATGAAGCCAAAAAGCAGACAAATGGGAAAAGCAGACAAAGCCAAAAAGCAGACGAATGGGAAAAGTAAACAAAGCCAAAAAGCAGACGAATGGGAAAGGCAAATGGGAAAAGCAGACGAAGCCAAAAAGTAGACGAATGGGAAAAGCAGACAAAGCCAAAAAGTAGATGTATGGAAAAAGCAAACGAATGGAAAAAGCAGACGAATGGGAAAAGCAGACGAATGGGATCAACTTATGACGAAGCAAAGTCAACTTAAGATGATCAACTCTTAAGACGAAGCAGAGTCAACTTAAGACAAAGCAAAGTCAACTTAAGACGATGCAACTCTTAAGACGATATGACGTAATCACAGACGATATGACGTCATCATAGATGATACGTCTCTACAGATGATGTATCCTTACAGACGATACATCCTTACAGACGATATGACATCATCACAGATGATACGTCTTTACAGACGATACATCTTTACAAAAATAGACGATGCATCTATGCTCATGAGCATCTTCTCTTATAAGCACCATGACTTTCACTCTGATGTCCAAAAATTTCTTACTATATACCATTGAAAAGATAATAAGAAAGACCTATAACTTTCTACAAAATAACTTTGTCTAAATCTATCCATATCAATCCAGATTTCCCTTGAACTCAGAACACGAACTTTACATTCATCCACCACTGTACTACACCCAGTTCTCAACTTCATGACAAATTTTGAGATTCTTAAAGACAGAATTTAAATTCGATGTCTTCATAAAAAATGTAGCCATATGTTCCTAGTTTAATTAAATCAAGAATCATCTTGTTTGGATAACTAGAGAAAATGTTGTGGCTAAAAGACTGGAGCATACTCAGTGAACAATTTCCAGATCACTATTCATTTTTGTTTCGAAATCTTTCCTTAACACCGCTCATACCAAGATCACTATTTCCACTTCATTTTCTCCTCACTCTCAACTCCATTTCAAATAAATATCGTCCATAAAGAAATTATAGTCCATGATTAATCATAAATACTAATAACAGAAAATCCACATATATACATATCCTTCATCAACTTAATACACATATTCAACTTCATTTTTGCTTTCATTTCACTTTTAACTTTAACATTAATTCTTCCCACTTAAAAATCTCTCATCCACCAAAAACACCAAAGAAAAACAAGAATCTATCCACATTTTTCATTCACTACTTTACTCTTGTCTATCATGTCTTATTCAAAAAGTTTCATTCATTTATTCTAACTTCTAAGAAAAGTTCGGGGGTACAACAGTTTGGTATCAGAGCTTAGTTTTTTCCTAGGCTTAGAAGGCATAGTAGGATAAATTGATATGTTATGTGATTACTTGTTGCACTTTGAATTGAGTGAATTGCATTAGGTGACATGAATGTCATGCATATATGTAGGGATTAGGATTTTAAAATGAAATGTAAGCTAATAGTTAGTGTTTTCATTGAAGGAGTAAGATGTCACCTCGTAGAAGGACATAAGGAGTTTTGCAAGGATCAGTTGCACTTGACTCTCCAACAAGAGAGAAGAGTACTGATGAGTTTGTAGCCCTAGAGAATGTTGAGGCTTCTGTAGGGCCTAATAGTGAGCCTGATCGATCGCCAACGCAGGAGTCTCCTCTTCCGCAGGAGCAAGTGCTTGCTCCATTAGATCCGAGGATGTTTCAAGATGTTTTAGGGGCCAAATGCCGCAATCTTCTACTTCGGCCCCAGTTAAAAAGGGGAGATAGTTTGATAAACTCAGGAAGTATGGGGTAGTGGATTTCTATGGGACAGCGGATCCAGAAGAAGCCGAGACTTGGATGAGGAATACTGAGAGGATACTGGAGCAGATGGACTGTAAGGATGATGAGAAAGTTGTGTATGTTGCAAGCTTGCTACAGGGAGATGCTCTGCATTAGTGGGAGAGTGTGCCAGGGAGCCAGATGAGACCGCCAGTGCTTGCTTGGAAGGACTTCTTAGCTGCTTATAAGAAGAAGTACCTATCTGAGGTATACATTTAGCAGAAGTAGAGAGAGTTTTTGAGTCTCACCTAAAGGGAAATGATGGTGAGCGAGTATAAGCGCCAATTTACATAACTATCCTAGTATGCAGCAGAGATAATAGTGAGTGAGGCCGCTAAGTGCCACAGGTTCAAATTAAGGTTGCATCTAGCTATCAGAGAGAGAGTGGTGGTGTAAAATTTTTGTGATTTTTAACAGCTGGTTGAAGCCGCTCTGAGGGTTGAGAACATCGAGAACATAAAGAGCGCTGTGAGCAAAAAGGGAAAAGAGAGAGAACAGTTCAAGAGAGTAGGTGGTACTTCTATGCTCGAGAGGAATGCCAAGACTTTCCCTGTGTAGTCTGAAGAGAGGAGCAGTGGTGCAAGTAGGCCTAGACCTATGAGGAATTCTACTATTTCTTATCAAGCCTCTACAGTGGAAGGAAGCAAAAAGGGAGATGGGGATAAGCCACCCATTCCCAATGTGAACACTGCGGAAGGTTTCATAGAGGGAATGTTACCGATTGATGGGAGCATGCTTCAATTGTGGAGAGAAAGGGCACATGGCAAGAGAGTATTCGAAGTATGCCAGAAGAGAGGGAACACAGATGCAAGCTTTGAAGAGGACTGAGACAGTGGGGCACAAGACTGCAACTGAAGTAGGCAGCTCTGACGCAGCTAGGAGGGTGAATCCCCCAGGAAGACCAAAGGGCAAGCACCAGCTAGAGTGTTTGCAATGACACGGAAGGACGTGGAGACAGCTCCATAAGTTATGATTGGTATAATTAAATTCTTTGATGATGATGTAATTGTTTTGATTGATCCAGGTTTTACCCACTCCTTTGTTTCATTAGGTAGAATTGTGTATGGTAGAGAACTGAGCCCATTGGATACCCCTTTAATGGTTAGTACCCCAGTAGGCTACAATGTTGTGATTAATCAAATTTATAGAGATTGTGAGATACATATTGGCGGGGGACACATATTGGTGGATTTAATGCCATTGAAGATTGAAGGATTAGATGTGATTTTGGGTATGGACGCCTTAGAGAAATATAATGCCAACTTAGATTGTAAACAAAAGACAGTGAAGTTCGAGCTAGATAATGGAACAAAGGTGATGTTTATGGGAGATAGAAAATTTAGCTCATCGAGGATTGTTTCAGCTTTAATGGCAGAGAAAACAATAAGGAAAGGGTGTAAAGCATTTTTGGCCTATGTGGTAGACACGAGGGCAGATAGCAGGAAGTTAGAAGATATACCAGTGGTCATGGAATTCCTGAATGTCTTTCCCCAGGAGTTACCAGGACTACCGCCACCTAGGAAAATTGAATTTCCCATTAAGCTCCTTATAGGCACAATGCCAATTTCGATTATGCTTTATAGAATGGCTCCCGTAAAATTGAAAGATTTGTTGGAGAAAGGGTATATTAGGTTGAGCTCTTCACCTTGGGGAGCTCCGGTCCTTTTAGTGAAAAAGAAAGATAGATCATTACGGATGTGTGTGGATTATAGGAAGCTTAATCATGTCACCATTAAGAATAGATATCCACTTCCACGCATAGATGACTTGTTTGATCAGTTACAAGGGGAAAGGGTCTTTTCGAAGATAGATTTAAGATCAGGTTATCATTAGTTGAGGATAAAAGAATCTGATGTGTCAAAGACTGCTTTTAGAACACGGTATGGCCACTTTGAGTTATGGGTCATGCCTTTTGGGTTGACGAATACACCTGCAGCTTTCATGGACTTGATGAATAGAGTCTTTAAGCCTTTCTTAGACTAATTTGTCTTTGTCTTTATTGATGATATCTTGGTCTATTCTAAGAGTGACAAGGAGCATAAGGAACATTTGAAAATTTCTTTGGAGACATTGAGGAAGAATGAGTTGTATGCCAAATTTGACAAATGTGAATTTTGGCTAAAGGAAGTGACATTTCTTGGACATGCGATTTCAGAGCAAGGAGTGCATGTGGATCTGAGGAAGATTGAAGCGGTTGTGAAATGGGAAGCACCTAAGATTCTAGCTGAAGTGAAAAGTTTATTAGGATTAGCCGGGTATTACAGAAGGTTTGTGGAGGGCTTTTCCATAATAAGAGCTCCACTTTCTAAATTAACAAGGAAGATTTAGAAATTTGTATAGACAGAGGAGTGCCAAGGCAGTTTTAAGGAATTGAAGAACAGGCTTACAACTGCACCGGTTTTGACTTTGCCTTCGGGTAGTGACGGATATATAGTGTTTAGTGATGCCTCATGGAAGGGATTGGGCTATGTGTTAATTCAAGGTGATAAAGTGATTGCTTATGCTTTTAGGCAATTAAAACCCTATGAGATGAATTATCCTACGTATGATTTGGAGTTAGTTGCTATAATTTTTGTATTGAAGGTATGGAGACACTATCTATATGGAGTCACCACTAGGGTGTTTACAAAACACAAGAGTCTTAAATACTGATGAGCCAAAGGAGGTTGAATTTGAGACAAAGAAGGTGGTTAGAGCTGTTGAAATATTATGATTTGATGATAGACTACCACCCAAGGAAAGCACTGAGTACAAAGTCCACTATGGCACATGTGGAGACAATATACCTTCCTTTGTTGAAGGAATTAGATAAACTTAACATGACATTGAGAAAAACCGAATCTGGTTGTGTACTGGCTAATTTCAGAGTGAGGCCAGTGTTGAATGAGATGATTAAATATTTACAGGAGCAAGATGAGTATTTGAGTAGGCTTAAAGAAGAGATTAAAAATCGAAAACCGTCTGAAATAGAGGTAAAGAAAGATGGACTGATGGTGATAGGCAGTAGATTATGTATTCCAAAAAAGTTAGAGCTGAAAGATGAGATTCTTGATGAGGCACACAATGCACCTTATGCTATGCACCCAGGAAGTATGAGAATGTATAGAGATTTGAAAGAGTATTTCTAGTGGAAAGGAATGAAGAAAGAAGTTGCGGAATATGCTAAAAGATGCTTAGTGTGCGAGCAAGTTAAAGCTAAACACTAGGTACCTTCAGGAAAGCTTAAACCTTTGCTTACTCCGAAATGGAAGTGGGAAAAGGTTTCGATGGATTTCTTAATGGGATTACCAAGGACTAGCAGGAAGCATAACGTAATATGGGTGATTGTAGATAGGCTAACCAAGTCCATACATTTCTTGCCAATTAAGTAGACAGATTCTTTGAATGCTTTGGCCAAGAAATATGTGGATGAAAGAATTAGACTTCATGGGGTTCCAAACTCTATAGTCTCAGATAAAGATCCCAAGTTCACCTCCAGATTCTGGGAAAGCCTACAAGAGGCTTTGGAAACCAAGTTGCACTTTAGTATAGTTTTCCATCCAAAAACTAATGGTTAATCAGAAAGGACAACACGAACATTGGAGGCAATGTTAAGATCTTATGTCATGGACTTCAAAGGTTCATGGGATGATCATTTACCTTTAATCGAGTTTGCATACAATAATTCTTATCACTCAGGAATTCAGATGGCACCCTATGAAGCTTTGTACGGTAGGAGGTGTGGAATCCTATTTGTTGGGATGAGGAAGGTGAAAGGAGGCTTGTAGGGCCTGAGTTGGTGCAAGTCACGGATGATAAGATTAAATTAGTGAAGCAGAGAATTAAAGCAGCTTAAAGATATGATGAAAAGTTATAAGGATGAACATAGAAGGGAGATGGAATTTAAAGTTGAAGATAAAGTGTTTCTTAGAGCTTCTCCATGGAAAGGACTTTTGAGATTAGGTAAGAAGGGTAAGCTTAGTCCAAGATACATAGGCCTATATGAGATCATTAAGAAGATTGGGCCTTTAGCCTATAAGTTAGCTTTGCCAATGGAGTTGTCTAAGATTTACAATGTTTTCCACATATCGATGTTGAGGAAGTATCGATCCAATCCTTTGCACATAGTTCAACCTTCTGAGGTTCAATTAAGGGAGGATTTGATGTATAAAGAACAACCAGTGGAGATTTTAGATTCAAAGGAAAAGGTTTTGAGGAATAAGACTGTGAAGTTGGTTAAAGTTCTATAGAAGAACCATTCTATAGAAGAGATCACGTGGGAACCCTTGGAGGCTATGAGGGAGAAGTATCCACACCTCTTCAACGTCTCAAGTAAGAATTTTAAGGATGAAATTCTTTAAGGGAGAGAATTGTTAGATCCTAAAATTTTTCTTTAAGTTAAGCATGATTTAAAATAAGTTTGAGGTGTTGGATTAATTATTTTGGAGTTAATTGTTATGTCAAAGTTAGTAGGATTTATTGAATGGGTAAGTGGAATTAAAGTTCTAATGTAATAAGGATGTTCAAGGGCATTTTTGGGGAGACACTTAAGGTTAAAAGAACATAAGCCTATAAGGAAGGGTAAAATGGAAGAAGATTAGGTTGTCTTGCTTGTTAAGAAGAGAAAAATGTGAATTGAAGGGAGAGAAGGGTGAAAAAATGAAAATAAGAGAGAAGGAGAGAGGTTTCGGTGAAAAAAGAAAAGAAGAGAAATCAAGCTTGTTAAGGTAAGTTGACCATCTTTTCTTCTTGCTTTATTAAAGAAATGGGTTGTGTTAAGGATGAAGGAGTTAGAGAGAGAAGGGGTTTGTGCAGAGAATTAAAGGTTTGTGTTGGAAGAAGATGAATTAAGAGAACCCAATAGATTTTAAGGTTTCTAAAGTAGGTCTTGGGTTTTCTAACCTTGATGGACTATGGGTAGGTTAGGTTTGAGCTTAATTTGTGTTTATTGAAATTTTTTTGATTTTTGAATGTTTATGAATTTTATTAGAATGTTGTTTTGAATGGAACCTTGGTTGTTTTAGGAAACCAAGAGAATCCTACCCAAGAGCAAGGGAAAAGGTAAGCTTGACTTGGATTTTCGCAAGATAATTAGGTGGGTAATGTATTTATGGTTATTGTGTGTTTGGGTAAATTCTTTCCTATGTGTGTGTATGTTGATTCTTGAAATGGATTTATCTGAAATTGAATTGTTATGACTGATTGGAAATGCATGATGCATTATGATTATGTTATACCTTGAAAGAGGTTATAACATTTTGAATTAAATGAAAAGAAGAAAGAGTATGAGCACGTGATAAAATAAATATGTGCTTTTGTTTGGGCAAGAGAGGAACCCGTTTCGTTAGTCACGTGTATGTTGATCCATAGCCTTCTCCCAATTACCCGCTTGAGGTCACAAGATCCTGAGAATTCGGACTCATTTTGTTCACAGAGTAAACTTCGGTTTCTTTGTTTCATTCCAAAAAACTCTCGAGTCATTTGTTTGTGCATTGCATAATTGAATTGTCAAGTATAAAGCATTTGAGTGTTATGTGTTACGAGTTTTAAGCTAAATTGATTAATGCTTAAATTGCTAGATACATATATATGTGTGTACATATGCTTGAGTTTGTGGTCAATTGCCAATGGCTATAAATGTATTAGCCACTGAGCTGTGTAGCTCACCCCACTATTCCCTCCT
>JANIHZ010000210.1:36055596-36067380 GCA_027478365.1 Erythroxylum rufum | reverse complement strand
AACTCAAATTAAACTTGAGTTTATTTAAAAATTTTAAAATTGATTAAGAAATTTATCTGTTACTTTTTATGGATTTTATAATATAATTAGACTTAATCTAAAATCCGAGCGAAATTGAGGCTCTTTTCATAGTTTAATTAGGTCTAAAACTCTCTACTTTGATCAAATTTGGATAATTTGAAGTTAGATCAAATTCGATAAAACACGAGTCATATCTAATTAAATACTTTTTATTTTTACAAATAAAAGTGACGTTTATTTTTTAAAAATTTTTAAATTTTAACTGGAGTTCAAAAAAATCAAAACTGATCTAAAAATTAATTAATTCAAACTGGACCCATTAGCATCAATTTTGAACTAGACCAAACCGAGTTGGGCTAAAGTTGTCATTCCTAGCCTAAACCATTGGTTTGCTTTAATATTGGCACTAGTTCGCCTTTGACGGCTAAACTATGGAGCGTCCACTTGAGCCTAACTTTGGCTTGGGATCGTGGTTATCGCCGTGTGGTTGTCGAAACAGAATCGCTGGAGGTTATAAATATTCTCTCTTCCTCACCTTCTCAACTGACTAACCATAATGTTTTGGTGGCAGGTATTTGCCGATTAATTCGTTAGGAGTGGGAGGTTCAGCTTCAACACACTTATCACGAAAGAAACCAGTGCGTTGATCATTTGGCAGCTCAAGCCTACTCTACAAGCCCAGGGTTGTCTATATTTTCGGATCCTCCGTTGGTTATCATGGATCTTTTACATCATGAGGGGCGAGGTGCCTCTACCGCAAATCTATCTGTTCATAGCAGGTGATGGCTCCAGTGGAGCGAGTGTAGTTTTCTTTCCCGTGTAAGCAAAAAAAGAAGAAGAAAAGAGATCATATGTAGCAATGTAGGAATTAGGCTTACCTTTAACATATTACTATTAGCTATTACAAAACTTTATGTCATTTATATTTACTATATGCTATGATATTACATTCTTTTAAATTTATAAACAAACGAAAAATTAACACAAAACATATTATATAATAATTAAATAATATCATATAATAAGCAATAACTTTAAAAATATAAATAAAAATCAAATCAAACAATTTAATATAATTAATCCCAAGAATTAGTCACTTAATATTTGAAAGATGATGAGAAGTTTTAGAAGGTGGTAATATCTCTTTTTTAATAATTGACAAAAAATACAAAGAAAAGTTGAAAAAATCAAAATATGATTAATTATTGAAATGATTTTTTAGAAAGATTAGATAGTATGTTAAATTAATTAATTTGTAAAATGCATTATTTACGCTAAAAAATATAATGTAAATATAGTTTTAAATAAGACATGCATTTTTTTAAAACTTAAAGTTGGCAATCCAGCGCAGCTCGACCCAAAAGTCAGGTTAGATCTTAATTAACCAAGCCACAGGTCAGGCTATAGGTTGGTATTACTTGGCTGGACCAAGCCACAGGCCTGGCTCAAGTCAGGGCCACTCTGGCTCAGCCTGTTTTTTGTTTTTAAATAATAAATCAAGTTAGGTTGGGCTACCCATGGTCAGGTCGGGCCACATGCCTGATAGCCCAACCTGGTTCGCCTATAGTTGAGTCAAATCAGACCTGAGCTCTGTGCTATCCCTAACCTCACATCAAATTAGGTGAAATTGAAGCAAAATTAGAATTCGTTTATACCGATTTAATCTGACTTATTAGTTCAAAATTATTAAATTAAAATCAATCGGTAAAAATCAAAGCAACTTAAAATTCACAAAGGGTTTATATTAATTTGATCTGATTCACCAGCTCAAAATTATTATATTAAAATCAATTTCAAATTAAATTTAAATATAAAAGATTCAACCGAAATTAAATCCTAATGATCTACACATGCTTCAAAACAATGTTATTTTTTAAAAATTATTTAAAATAACGTCATTTTGATTGAATCAACCTGAGCCTCGACATCTCTACGTACCTGACATGACTTTTTGCAGGAGACCAAAACTAGGAGCAATCAAGTTTATTTTTATGCAAAAATGGGTACTTGAATGCAATCAAATATAAGTAGACATGCGCATACAGTCTGTCACCTCCATTAGAGTAGAAAGATCTCTCAATTAATGAAGCAGTGAATCAAACCGATATTGGATAGTTTTCAGACACTGTAGTTCAGGTGGTCTTGTCTCCTTCTAAATATCTTGTAACTTGTTCTGTATACATTTTGTCGAATCTCAGTTGACCTCCACAAGTTGTTTTGAGCTATAAAGAGGTTGTCTTTCAGGAACTGTGAATACTGCTCTAATTCTATCAAGTTGTAGCTGTTGAATCTGCAGCACAATTTCTTAACCTACAGTTGACAGGCTAAATCCGATTTTACACAACTCAAACTCTAACTAAGCTCAAAAAATTTGAACTTGAACTGAATTTCAGACAAAAGGGGTCTAAATTCTGACTGAATATGTTCATATGCATAGCTTCAAACCAAATTTGAGCTGGAAAAATCTAAAACTCAATCCAACATATGTGCTTAAACTTTTCAGATATGCCCAAGATCCGAACAAGTTCAAACTCGTACCTGCTTCTCCGAAACCAATGTTAAGATCGGGTGGTGACTTCTTGTCATCCCTAATTTTATGGTCAAATTGGTCTAGGCTTTTCTTATGCTGTGCACTGTTGGTGGTATGAGAGACCTCTAGCTTTCTGTTATTATAGTTTCAGTTATGTCAGCTTCAGGAGTCCATTTCTTACCTAAGAACATGGAAGCTGCACTACAGACACCATTCCTGCAGGGTTTTCTATGTAAAGAACCACAATATAACAAACAAACTTCCCTTAGCGCCTATTTTAGTAGTAGTAGAAACCAGTATTTTGCCTCCTAACTTGATGTGAAATGTATACATAGTAAATATCTGTACTCTGCCCCGGTAGCTGCATCCACGAGCTTGTTAGATGTAAAGACTTCCAAAAACTGTTATGAACAAAGGCTCTCAAATCCCATGTACTCCTTCCTCTCAATCTTCTTGATCATATGGTCTATTCCGATCCCACCTGTTTGAAAACCAGTAAACCCTTTATAGCTGTGAGAATCAACATATGAAGTTTTCTATTATTAATGAGAAACACAAATTTGGAAGGAAAAAGATGGTGAAATTGTCAGATACCTAGTAGTAAAGTACTCGCAAAGATTGTAAAGGCAAGAACAAAGATGATTATAGATGCTCTTCCCAATAAACTGATCAGCTTTTTTACCACATGTTGCCCAACAAAAGCAGCAACAATAGCTACAGCAAAGAAGTAGAGTGCTGCAGTAAATTTGAGAAAGTACAAGGGGGGATTCACTTTCTTGTTCTCACTCAAAAGCTACGAATAAACACAAACTTAGGGAAAAAAAAGTTTACCATAAGGAACTGGGAAACGTTTCAAAAGGTAGTATTCTATTGCAGACATTGATGCAGAAAATGTCATGGCAAAGGTAGCTGTGGCACTTGACACCTGAAATTTCAGATACGTTATTCCAAGAGCAAATTTTAATTCTTAGATTCGGATACCAGTGCGAAATTGAATTCTTGCCTGTGGTGGGATGCCCATCTCCAGAAAAAGAGGACCCAAAATGAAGCCTCCACCAATACCAAGCATCCCGCCAATCATACCAGCCAACAGACCAAGTGCAGAATAAAGAACAAGTTGGTATATTCTCCAATAGGTGATTGTTTCTCCTTTTGATGCTATCTTTCTCTGCCCTTTGTACAGCCCAACTGCCTCATAGGATGTTACCCCAACAGCTACTGGGATCTGAGGGGGAAGACAAAAAAAAGTTAATGGTACTATAAATTTCTTGAAGAACAAGAATGATGAGAATCTCTTATTTTACTAATTGATGTACCTGCATTGTGTTTAACACCCAATATGCAACTGAACAAGTTTTAACGTAATTCTGTGACAAAGGCATAGGCTCTTCATTAGCCTTGATTGGAATACAGAAACCAAAAAGAGGGTCTAGCAATATGAACCTTTCCAATCTGCAATCCAAGAATAATCAACCAGACAGCAACTAGAAGTCCAAGTTCTTTCCAGTACACATTCTCAATGATAGAGACCTGAGAGAATAGCAGAACAAAGTTATAAGAAATCGGAGATCAAGGAAAGACCAGTTGCGTACTTACTTCTCCCCTTTTCAAGGCTTCTGTTTGAATTTCACTAACGGGGTTTTCAAGAGGAGGCTCGGCCTGTCCATTGTTATCATCTGATTAAGAGAAACTACTTTGTATCAATTATATAAAGAGAAGTATATATATATATGTATATGCACTTGATTGGGAAAAAAATAACCTTTCGATTCTAACTGTCTAGAGGCCTCCTGAAAATTCAGAATAAGAAGTCAAGAAGCAACCAAATCAATTTAAGTTGGCACCAATACCAAAAAGTTGTGCTTAAGGATTAGGAAGGACTAACGGACAACCTTCTTGGATTTGGTTTCTTTTTTCCAGGTTTCAACACCCTTCAAGAATGATTTGGTTGAAGTGGCTAAAAGCAACAAAAAATGATCAAGAAAGTTTTCCAAGAAAATGAAAGTAAAGACTTTAAATCTTATCAGTATGCAATACCTATAAAGAAAATAATTAGCAGAATAGTGATCATCCAGTCTGCAAAAACCACATTGAGTGCAACCCCAATACATATTCCCAGAACCAACATTGGCTGAAGTAGGAGCGTAAGATCATAGTCAATAATGGGTAAATCAAGTGTAGGATGCCTTAACTTCAAATTGTAGTAAACTGTTGAACCTGCAGCTCCTGTGATGATACCTGGAAGCAAAACCCACAATAGCTTCAGAATATAAAAAAGCAAACATGTTGCAATAGAATAAGTTCCAAATAAACCCGCAATAGACTTGATGGAAAGTCTGAATCAAAACACAAAATACCAAACCAGAGTTATAATGTAGCAATGAACGCATTGCAGTTCTTACATTTTGATATTGCTGCGGATGATTTGGCATCAAACCCGATAATCAAGGTAAGCATGGGAACAAAAATGCCACCCCCACCAATACCTCCTACACTTCCACATGCTGCCCCAATGAATGCAATTATGGTGCCCAACACAATTTTCCACCCAAATTTCATTTCCTGGCAAAGCCAACTTTACAATTTAGAGCCCTTTCAATTACCATCAAAGATGATTGTGACAAAGAACTCATGGTAGAAAAAAGATATACATGGTCTCAGCTGACTGGAGGTCTAAAATCTATTAGGTTCAAAGCCTTCTAACGTTTTCAAACAGCAACAAGGCATACCTTCACTTGAAGAACCACAAACATACCATACAACTGTATGCTAAACCAAAGGTAATGTACAGGATTTACCGGCCAAACATGTTTGTAACCCAATCGACCTTTCTGGTATAAAAAACTCAGTTCTCTCCTCATTTGGTGAGACTCAACCTCTTTGATCCTACTGTTGCTTGAACTTTCTAGATTTATAATTGGATCTGATAGGACAAGTATTAAAGCTCCACCGAGAGAACCAATCATAACTGCCATTAACAGTAAACACAACCATTTTCCTCCTGCCCGAGCCATCAGCTTCCTCACTCGATTCAGAACTTTCAACTGAATTCCAGAAAGCAATTCTTGCAAGATTAGGCACTAAGTTTTCCCTAAAGTTTTTATTCCAAGTATAAGAACAATAAAATCTCCCTCCTTAATCTCGCTCCTTACCCAACTGGCTCACTGAGCAGAATTGGTAGCCTCACTAGAACACCCTCCCAAGTCATGCATTATATCCACATTCAAGAAGTGTAATTTGTGCTCTGAGCGTATCTATTGTATTTCTTATGGAAGTAGTAGGCCTTCTTTGGTTGTGTAAAAGGGTTATACTTATATGAAAGCTGACATTCCTGCTAAAGGGTACTCTTGAAACTATTTGGAACCACGTCTTCGGCCATAAACTGTTATTTCATCTCTTTAGTATGTCAAAGTTGTCATTGGTATGAAAGAGATTCCACTCATTAAGGAATGTAAGCTAACTATCACTTATTCTGTCTAAATCAATAGTAATCAGAGATTATTAACAAAAGGACAGTGTAGTGTCCACATAATTTCATTTCAAGCACATATTCTGAAGCAGAACAAAGCCGAATATTTCAGAGAATATGTGCCCATAAATACACCCTATGACCAATAAGGCCTTAAAACAAAAAACAAAACACAATTCAGATTTCAGAGCTTCCCATTTAAAAGCTTGAAGAAGCAAAAGCTTGTACCAAAAAGTCCAGCCACTTAAGTCGGTTCAAGATAAAAAGTGGGAATGAACTTGATAAAACTTGTCCATGGCGCATCCATCACAGTCATTCAGAAGCAGTGGCCTGCAAGCAATATGCTTTAGGAAATTTCCAATCTGTTAACTGCTTTTGGATGTCAAATAAAGCAGAGCATGCCTCTAAATAAATCAGATTCCATAGGACACAAATTTATTCCACAAGAAGTCCAGCACACAATATTGCAATATCTAGTAAGTGTGAAGATGTCTACAACAGCATTTATTCAACAACTTACACAATGTTGCTGTCTCGGCCACCATTTGCAAAATATTCTTCTCCATGTTTTGATTCCCTGGTGAAGAGAAAAGTAGAAAGCTCTCTAGCTAGAGACAAATGCTTCATTCTTCTTGCTTGCCAAGTCATAAGTGAAGTCAAAGAACAAGTGAACAACTAATGCTAGTGTCAAACCATAATTGGCACATTGGAAAAGAACTTCGAGGCAGCATTAATCCTACACGCCTACAATCCCATATTCATTAAACTTTCCATCAAGCATCTCCGTATAGAGCTCTTCAAACATGCATTCAGTAGCAAATTTTAAAACAAAGCACAATCATGTTACTTCAACGGGGTATTTATCATACATGGTCTCACATCAAATGAAGATCAACTACAAGTCACTGCTACCTCATCATTCACGAAAATGTAACTGAAGCAGCTGACAGAATCAGGAAAAACTACGAACTTTCATTGCCATAACTTAACAAAACTAAGTTACAAACACAAGAACAGCAACATAATTCTAGAAAAACACTAGACCTCAGCTTTCAAAGGCCTCTCCTTTATGGCTTTAACTTGGTTTTTTTTTTCTTGGCTTCTTCAAACAAAACCATCCATTAATTGGGGCCTCTCACCTTCTTCACTCTTTTCACCATTACCATTACTCTTTTTCTTGTCTCCAATCTCCAATCCTGTGAATTCATCACCCAAACAATCGTTCCCTTTTTCCCTTTCCTCCAATTCGCCGCCACCAACACCCACCACCAAGACCTCATCTCTCCCCTCCTCCACCACTCTGCTGCCTTTATTCGCCACGCACTGCCCTCCCACTGCCATCTCCGCTGCACTCTCATCAATACCTACCAACGCACTGACTTTCCCATTTCCAGCGGCGCTTCAACGACCGAGTCAAGCACGTCCTTATCCTCAGGCCAAGGGTTATGAAGGTAACCTCCCTTGTCTTTGTCATCTGAGAAGAGGGATGTGGTGCGGGACTTGACGACGGTGGCCGCCCTTAAGAACGCTTCTTTGATGGACTCTAGCGACAAGGTGCAATCCTCGAGGCTGGCATCTTCCAGTCGCGGTGGGATGACCTTCTCTAGTATGCCACCGATGGACTGTTGCTCTTTAGTGGCCTCCATGAAAAAAGAACAAGCGTTTATTGCTTCAGGAGGGAGGGTCGAATAAGTGGAAGACGTCGAAGGATAAAGTTGTCTTAGATAAGAATAGGTTTTCTTAGAATAGATAAAGATGGGTAGGAATTGGTATTAGCTATTCCTCAAAATTACAGAATATACATTCTTGATGATTATTTATTCTGTGTTTGTTTCTAACCAAACACAGGTTTAAGGAATGAAATAGGAATATGCTAGGAATAGAATAGCTAGTTCATTGAACCAAACAGGCCATAAGTGGAATGGCAAATAGTAACCTTGCATAGGTGCAAATCCATGCACTCACGACTGTGCAGTTTTTCGTACAGTCGTGAGTAATGCTCCAGCCCTCTAAATTCATTTGTTTTATTATCCAGCCAACACTCCTCTCGGTTCTTCACTTGCTGCAACCTCCTACTTCGGTTTGCTATCCACCTAACACACCTTTGCCTTATATCTTGGCAGCTGGCTTGCATCCATCACATTCCATAATTTTGTTGTCCATTAAATTCATATCTTGCATGGATGCCGTGAGTGAGTGACTTTCCAACCTTGGCCTTGAGCTACCTTGGTTCTTTTTCTTTGTGTTTTCATTTTCTTGGCTTCTTCTTGTCTTTGTTTGCTCTAATCTTCCTCATTCTTATTTCATGAAGACAATTGGATATGAGTCTTTGGAAAACGACCCAAATGTAGTGCTTTTTAACTTCTTTGATTCTGAATCGTACCTAAAACCATATATGAATCAAAGTGAGTATCTTAAGCAATTTCATGTCATTAATCGCTAAATGTTATGGAATAATTATATAATCAATTAATCACATGTTAGTCTATGGCAGGAAGCCTACACCATACCAGCTCTTTCTACACACCCACGTCAAGAAGCATGATGATGTAACCTTCATCAACACCCAATATAGACAACTTTATGTATGTAAAATCTATAATTTAATATTAGTTCTTAAAAAGTATCACTTATTAACATAAACAATTATAATGATAGGACCAAATACAAGAAAGCATTGAACAACAGTCTCAGAACTCTGAAACTGTTGATGACAGTCAAGCATATCTTGATGCAATGGATGGTAGGGACTGCTGTGGAAGGATTTTCTGGTTAGGTTCATTTGCAAACACATTTTATTCACAATCCGCCATATCTACTACTGCTAGATCTAGTAGGTGGTCTGCATCAATAAGAGAGTCCTTCAGCTTGAGAGCACAGCAGAGAGGCTGATGGAGTGCACAACCCAGCTCCATTATGAGGTAGATGAGTTGAAGGGTAGGGACAGGACCTCATTGCAGTAGTAAGAGCATCTGCCTTCACCACCTGCATAGCTTCTGGATAAGTGAATTATTTGATAGTATATTACTCTTAAGTTTTTATATAAATCCTTAATTTACAGTTTTGTACATTATAATTTTTTATTATATTGCCATTTAGGATACTATTTACTTTAAATTTATCAATTAATGTTATATTATTTACAGAAATTAAATGTACATAAAAAATCATAAGATTATCAACAGAAAACTCGGGTAGGAAGTGAGAAATGGTGGTTAAAATTTATCATAGTTCAATTTCTTGACAGAAATACAATATTTCGTCGTTAATAACCAACATAAATATGTCACTCCGTAAGTTACTGACATAACAATATATTCCTTCGGGGAAAATTAAGCGACGAATAATATTTTCCATCTGTAAATTTAGCAATGGAATGTTGTATATCCGTCGGTAAATTTAGCGACGAACTTACAACTTACCGTCAGTAAATTTAGCGACAAACTACTGACGGAATATTGTGATTCTATCGGCAAATTAGAGACAAAATATTCTAAATTCATCGATAAATTTACCGACGGAAATACAAAATTTTGTCGTTAAATTTACAAACAAATGTACAAATTTTTGTCGCTAAATTTGCGACGAATTCCTTATATCCATTGCTAAAGTTTACCTATGGCCATTTCTCCGACGACTCTGTCCGTCGGTAATTTCTGTCGTTAAATTTATTTTTCGATAGAAAATCTTTATTTTCTGTAGGTAATTTCCATCGATAAAACCTATTTTTCTTGTAGTGAGTGGTATTTGAACGTGCTCTCCTACAAAATAACTTGCTTTATAATTCTATTAATGATCTCCACAGCCATATCAAATAAATATAGGGTTAAGTTGTAGCACTTTTGATGACCTTGGTTGGCTCACCATTAACAAGTGCACAGTAAGAAGTTGTTGAGATACATTAATGAATCTAACTCATAAAATTATTGGAAAAACTAAATACCTTAAGAGTATTCAAGATGAAGCTCTAATCTAATGTATTAAAATCTTTGTGAAACTCTATTTTCAAGGCGCAGTCTTTTCCAAAGTTGTTCCTATTGTAGTTTTAAATTCTTGAGCAAGTAGATTGTTGTCTCCAATTTTCCTCCCTCTTATAAAGGCTTATTAAGAATGATCAATACATTTAGAGAGGATAACCTTAAGCCTTTCGTAGAGGAGTTTAGACATGATTTTATAAAAGGTGTTACAAAAAGAAATGGGCCTAAAGTTCCTCAAGGTGTTAGGGGAAGATACCTTGGGGATAAGCTATATATATGTCTTATTAATCTCCTTTAGTAGCTTTCCATGGTTGAAATACTCTAGCACTACCTCATTCACCAAATATTTGATCAATGGACAAGATTTATGGAAATAGTTGTACTAATTGCTTTGTTCGGGTGAAATTCAAATAATGCCTTCTCAACATCAAGAGTAGCGAAAAGAGAGCTTAGAAACTATTTTTCCTATGGGGATAATTGTAACATCCCGTTACCTGCGTGAAGTTTAGAATAGTAAATATGAGTGATCAATAAGAGTTTAGAAAGGCATTTCCATGCTCATGCATAATATGTCATACACATACACGTGAATAATGAAATTATTACGCATGAAAATAATTGTACATGCATTCATGAATAATTCCGAGTATAATTGAATTGAATTGGGATTTTTGAAAATTTAGTGGATTTTGAATCTATCTATATTGGAAATATTGTATTTGTGAATGTTGGTGAATTTAGGAGTTACTTTTGAAATTTATGGAGTATTGTGGAAAATAGGAATAAGAAATCAAAAAATATTTGGAGATAATTGGATTGTAAAGATGGGAGTTAAAGAGTTTAGTTCAAAAGAAACTTGTTTAAAGCTTAGACCATAGGAATGTGACAAGTGTCAAGTTGCTTGTTGTATCGTCTTAAGTTGACCATCTGTATTGTCTTAGGTTGATTTTTGCTTCGTCTTATGTTGACCATTTGTATTCGTCTGCAAAGACGCTTCGTATGTAATGACGTCATATCGTCTGTGATGACGTCATATCATCTATGAAGATGTATCGTCTGTAAGGATGATTCGTCTATAAAGTTGCTTCGTCTGCAAAGACGCTTCGTCTGTAATGACGTCATATCGTCTGTGAAGATGTATCATCTATAAAGTTGTTTTGTCTATAAAGACGCTCCATCTGTGATGATGTCATATCGTCTATGGTGACGTCATTTCATCTTAAGACTTTGCTTCATCTTAAGTTGACTCCATTCGTCTGCTTTTGACCATTCGTCTGCTATCTGTTTCGTCTTATGTGGACAGAACCTTGCTTGATTCTTTCAGCCATAACTTTGTCGTTCGATCTCAAAATGACCTGATTTTTGAAGCGTTGGATTCATAACACATTTCTCTATCTCTCCACAAAAATTATAGCTTCTGGTTTTGACTTGAAATAGAATAATCTAATCAAAGTAAGGGTATCGATTGGAAGAACATGAACTGGATATTCCACTGAACCTACTTTAGTATTTTGATTTTTATCTGGATCTATAGGTTCCAACTAAGATTTATTTTTGATTTGGAATAAATGAGAGACATAGGGATACAGATTGTCTGAACAAATCAAAATTTGATTTGTTCAGACAATGATTTAGTCTCTAAGATGTTTAATTTCTGGATCGAAGTTGGGCATAGTACACTATTTTTGAATATGAACAACTCGATAATGTTTGAGGCATATCTTCTAAATTACTGAACCAAATTGGGTGATTTTTGGAGTCAATGAGAAAGGAATAGAGATTTTAAG
>JANIHZ010000210.1:35994105-36009739 GCA_027478365.1 Erythroxylum rufum | reverse complement strand
AATATTATTATTTTTATTTTTAAAATAAATAATAATAATACTTTGCACCTTCTAATAAAGCAAACACATGCAAGATTGAATTATGTGTGACTAAAAAATTTTGCAAGTTATTTTTAGTTCATGAAATAATGATAGGAGGCTGTCAATAGTTAAAACAGTAGGAGCACGTTATGCGATATGATGTTGTTTAAACGAAAGGAGCCTATTAAATAAAAAGTCATGTTAAAAACAATTTAAAAAAAAAGTTGCTTGTTAAAATTAAAAAGAACCTTTTTGAAATTAAAAACAGAAAAGGCATGTTAAAAGTGATGAAGCTTTTTGTTAAAATAAATACACACAATATAAAGCGGAAATATAAAAGTTAAGAGAGAAGATAAGGACGCAGTCGGTTTATGTTGATTCGGCTTACAATCCAACTTGAGTATTTCACTATAAAAACAAGTAGTAATTTGACAAACTTCTTCAAACTCATAAGTTAATATTTTTTCAGGTTCTTTAACTTTCCAAACTAATAGCATTTAGCTAGATTCTATAAGCTCTCAACAGAAAATGAAGTTTGCTCAATACGGGCTACACCAATATCTCTAAAAAGTATTTTCACTTTCTAAAGAACAAAAGATTTTTCAATAATATCACTTGATTTTGTAGTTATACTTCAAAAGTTTGATTTGTGTTCATAAAAACAATGGCTTTTTTTAAGTAAGAATTTCTTTCAATTAGCTGTTGCTTCGCTTGCATCTTGAGTCAACTGAATGACTTTAATTATAAATAACTTGGATGCCATCTTTGTCAAAAATGCAGACCTTTATAATTAATAAGCTCCTCTCGAACAAATTATTTTTTATAAGGAAAGTTTATAAAGAAAGTTATTTCATGATTTTATTTCTTTTTTAAAATTATATTGTTATTTATATATAAGGAAATAAATTTAATTTAAATTTTAAAATATTATAAAGTTATTGTCAAAGTTATTAAATATAAATGTTGAGCTAAACCTTTTTCTTTTTAATGAAAATGTCCCATTTTACCAAAATAATTCAATCATTGCGATAAATAATTATAACGCTCTATAAGTTTGTACCTCAACAAATTGTTAAATTCCGCCAGTTGTAAAGAAATAAAACAATCTCTAGATCAACTCGTAACATATGAGTTACTTAATTCTCAAAAAAAAAAAAAAAGAGTTACAAATTAGTTGAACAGAATCTTTCACGGGGCAAGATGAGCCTCAGGCGTCCGATTAAACGATCTGACCGAAAGATTGGGGGGTGCAAAAGGGTAGCAGGAAAATTTCGCAATAATAGGTAGCAAAAAGAGGCCCTCCTTTACCGCTCTCATCAGAAGTCAGAAAAATGATACATACACGTCCCCATCATCGGTCGTCCATTCCAAAGCTCGGCTCCACCAATTGATCATTCCGTACGATTTCATAGTTCGGCATGATTTGGCGTGTGAGATACAGCTGTGAATCGCAAGGGCGAAGTAGACCCACCTTCCCTTTTGGGCAAAGACAAACTTCCCTTCCCTCTTTAGGGTCCCTCCAGGCAATCGAGCTCCAGCCCCACTCCTCTTTCCTGTCTAATTACAGGTTAATACCCACTTTGGTTACATTATTAAAGTCTTTAATCATTCATTTTATGTAATACGTGTTGGTTGCCATTATTTATTACTTACCGTCCCTTTCTTTAAAGAAATTACTTGATTGATATTGGGTCGTCAGACTGAAATACGAGTATTCAATTCATTAGCCTTATAATTTAACAGAAAAAAGATCTCAAAAGCCACGAGGAATCACTAGTGTAATTGTGGGAGGATGGTAATGCTATTGCTAGCTACCAAAGCAAACGAAAGGGTCACTTCTCATTCAACACGAGGAAAGGGATTGGGTCAGCAACGTCTGGATCAAGTAATCAGAGCTGATCGCTGACAAAGTGTGTCTCAGGGAAACTCCTCTTTCGATCCCTTTCTTCTCAATTCCCATGTCACTTACGTACGTACATGGAAACACTGGACATGCACTAGACACTGCAATCTTATGCAGCTCCAACCCAATATTAATTTCTTCCTTTTTTAACTTCTAAGTTTGATCTTTTTAAGCCTTGCAATTACTAATTGTCATATATGATTGTCGTATCATCATTGGTTGTACCTTTTCATTGAGGATAACATATATTAAAGCAGTTTTGGTGCTTATTTTGTGATCTTTCATCGCAGACAAAAAGTGATTTATATTGAATTTATATCTATAGACCACAGAATAAATTCTCGACAATGTAAAGGTAAATTCCAGCAACAACCAATGATGCTCCTCCATATCATAAGGATTAGTTGGACGCCATGCATCTTAGACCATACAACTATGTTCGTATCTGGGCTGTGAGTGTTTTCTAAGTTGTAACTTCTCACAGGAGACGGGACTTACCGAGAGAGTTTTACTTTACTCGACGAAGTTGTTTACACTAGTTCGACGAATGACAGTAAATTCAATTTGACCTAAGAAGGAAGAACAGGTGCCGTTAATTCGAACAAAATAACGTTGGAGTAACTTAGGCAATCATTAGAAGGATCAAACGACAACATGCCTTTCACCTACTGTCTAATTAGAGAGAGCAACAGCAACCACCTTTAGACTTAGCATTAGCCTTAGCCTTAGCCTTAGCCTTAGGCTATCCAAATCCAATAAGGACAGGATCAGCAGGAACCACAACTCGGTCGGTGAAAAGGTGAAAAAGAAAGGAAAATCACTGTTCATGCGTCATCTAATCAGTGCTGGCCCTTGTTAACCTTCCTCGTGTAATGCTTTCCCATTTGTCTGCCTCTCATTGGTCCTTCACGCCTACGTATGTTCTTACACATACCCTAAGCCAATCTCTCTCTGTACCTGTAAGGGAAAGAGTTTGAGATAGTGATAATAGAGTGATGAAAGTTGCGGTAGACTCGGATCCTGTCTCCCGAAGAACAAAGTTCCTCCTTGGTCCAATTGATGTTCGTTTTTCTCTTTTTATTTCAACCCAAAACACGCATACATAGTCTTAACCTCTCTCTCTCTCTCTCTATATCTATCTATATATCTTTGATCTACAAAACGTAGCCGTAAGAGAGACCTAGAAATGGGTGACCACCAGTACGGCTTTTCGGATCTTCGGCAACTGGTGGCCGGAAGAACCCATTTTCAGGGAAGCCCACAAGCCACAGAACCAATCTTTGGTAATCTTGCACCACAAAGGCATCACCACTATGACTCCATCATGGTTGGCGAAGTTGTGTTACCTAGTGGCTTTGTCAAGCTTGGTCATGATCATTACTGCACTAATTTTACTACAGCTACTACCACCACGACAACAACTATAAGTGGTGGTACCGTTGGTACCAGTAGTCCATCAGGAGCTGGTTTACTCTATGGAGCAGAAATGGATAGTAGTGGATGGATGGGAAGTAATGATGGCAATAATAGTAGATGGCCGAGGCAAGAGACCCTCACTCTTCTTGAGATCAGATCTAGGCTTGATTCCAGGTTCAAGGAGGCCAATCAAAAAGGTCCACTTTGGGATGAGGTTTCTAGGTACATTTCAACTCTATTATTGCACGAAAACCATCAGTGTATTTCGTTTTTGTTTTTCCTATAATGACTAGCTTCCACTTCTTGCATACGCGTCATGAATAGCAAAACCCTAATTGGTCATTTGAGATTTGATATAAAAATTCTCTCTCTCTATCTCGCCCGCTTCTTCGTAGAACTCAGTCGATCCCCATGTTTAGTTTTTCTGAGTTTAAAGCTTGAAAATTACAAAAGCATCCAACTGAATAAACAAAGAGACTCGGGTGTTCTTTTTCTTTTGGCCATTTATTGGCTTAATTCTGTGCAAAAGTAGTTGTTCCCATAAATAACCATTAGCCACTTACTGTTTTTCTGTGATGGAATAATTTGATTTTACCACCAAGTTCTGTCCATAACCACATCTCTTGCGTTCTCTAAGGCTACCATCTTAGCAACAAACTTGGCATCTTGAAATTAAGAAAGCTATGTCTTTGATGCAACCGATAAAGGAATGCTCTTTTTTCTCTAATTATTTGTGGTGCTTTCAGTCCAAAAGCCTTGATCAAGGAGGAAGAAACAATGATAACTGATAATGGAACTACACCATGAGGACGCACTTTTGTTTCAACCTCGCGTAGACTTATCATACCATCTTCTACAAGATCCACGTTATGGGAACTTAAATATAAAATGCATTTGCAAGTCAGCTTTTAGTGCTCAAGTGCTTGTGGACATTTGAGTTATAGTTTGCTTTGAAATAATGAGCAACATATTGAATTTATTTCATCATATTTGTTTTTCCCTCCTAACTTTGGCTTTCTCTCTTGATATAGGATTATGGCTGAGGAACATGGTTACCAGAGGAGTGGCAGAAAGTGTAAAGAGAAATTCGAGAACTTGTACAAATACTATAAGAAAACCAAGGAAGGTAAAGCTGGGAGACAAGATGGTAAACACTATAGGTTCTTTCGCCAACTTGAAGCCCTCTATGGAGAAACAGGCAATCCAACTTCTACCTCAGAAACCAATTTTGTTAACAACCCTCCCCATCTCCAAGCACGAAGCAGCACGATCAACCAAGAAAGTCAAGAGCTTTTGCAGGAAAACAAGCTCAGCGAGAGTCTAAGTTTCTCCAACACGACTGAATTTGAGACATCGTCTTCGGAGAACAATGATGATGATCTTTCTGCTATTGCCTCCATGATGAACAAGTCGAAGAATCGCAAACAGAAAGGGACAAATGAGAGTCAAAGTTACGATGTGACTAAGAAGCCGTGGAAAGCAAAAGTGAAGAACTTTGTGGACTCACAAATGAGGAAGCTGTTTGAGACACAAGAGGCTTGGATGGAGAGAATGCTCAAGACCATTGAGGATAGGGAAAATGAGAGAATGTCAAGAGAAGAAGAGTGGATGAGGAAGGAAGTGGCTCGATTTGATAGGGAGCATGAATTCTGGGCCAAAGAGAGACAATGGTTCGAAGCTAGAGATGCTGCCCTAATGAAGACCTTGAAAAAGCATACAGGAAAAGATCTACAGCTGTCACTTTCCATGGATCAATTTGCAGTATCAAGCTACAGCAAGAGCCAAGAGACTAAGAAAACCAGCGATGGTGATGAGACTACTAACATTAGATGGACTGAACCCGAGATTATAAGTATAATACAGTTGAGAACCGCCATGGAAACAAAATTTCAGGAAAGAGGGTATTCAAGAGAAGGTTTGTGGGAGGAGATAGCTGCATATATGGGGAGTCTGGGGTATCATCGAAGTGTGAATGAGTGCAAGGAGAAATGGGAGACTATGAATATCTACTTCAACATGACAGAAGAGTGTAACAAGAAGCGCAGAGAGGATATGAAAACTGACAATTTATTTGGGGAACTTGAGAGCTATACTGGTCAAGAACTTGAAAAACAAAGACTTGAGAGCACTAACAATTCGTCTTTTGATCGTGCTGGTAGCTTCCAAGTTGGTAGGAATGAAGGAGAGACTTGTGGGAAAAGTGTGGTTTGAAGCTGGCTAATAAGGAGAAGAACATGCAAACTTAGCTGATCTAATTAACACATGCAAAGATGATATGAAATGCTTGTCATTTGTTGGCGTGTAGGTGTAACTTGTGGAGAAGGTAACACTTACTGCGGTATCAGTTTTTGACCATGGGGTTGGGTTCTGTTTGAATGTGTAAGTACAACTGAATGGGAGTTGAGTTGTCGTCATCAAAACTAAAATGCCTTCCACAGTCGTAACAATAAAAGGCAAAAAGGCCGAGCTTTTCTTCAAAAAACAGTACCGAGACATGGATTTGGGCTTTTGATTTAAAAGTAGCTGATTTTGATTCTTCTTGGATTTGGTCAACAAATTCTTTTTCAACACATGAATGAATTAATGTTAATGGGACGCAAATTTTAATTTCAATGACCAACTTTCTTGCGTCTTTGTTTAAAAGGTTGACCCATAGAACCCACTTTTTGCTGACTTCATTCTTATTTTTCAAATGTTGTTTCTTTCTCATCGAAATGTTGATGACACCATTTCCCACACCTTTTGGGTCTCTTAACCTATAACAAGTGCAAGTAATCCTCCGGTGAAATCTGTCGCTGGAATTCTTGCCAACCCAATAAGCTTGTTGTTCTTTAAAGACGTCTTTAGTAAACTTCAAGCGTTAGAAAACCCTCGTGCATGGGCATATCCATCACAAGATTTTTCCAAGAAGGGTAGCTATTACCTTCCATCTTCGTAAAGAAAGAGCTGAGTGGATCGTTTTTTACGAAGACAAAAACGTTCTTTTTCACTAATCTCCGGTTAATCCTTAAGTCTTCACAGGATATGACTGCGACTTCGAGTGTGTGGTACGTCGGTCCCGTATTGTTGAATATTGGCACTTTAATTCCGAATCATCACCAGATTTTAGCGGAATAAAATCAGCTGAGATTATAAAATAAAACCTTTAGTTTGAATATTTAGTTGTTATTTTATTTTCAATTGTAACAATCTAGATTTTGGGTATCAAATTAGGATAGAAGTTGCTTTTTATTCTATATAAATAGCTGATGATAAATGAGAAAATATCATAAAACTTTCTACCAGTTCTTCTCTAAACACTTTTTGAATACAAGTTTATGAATGTATCCAAATATAATATTTTGAATACAAGTTTATGAATGTATCCAAATATAATAGGAATACGCTTGAGGTTTAGCAAACCTATAGATTAGATCGGATGAGATACTCTGTGCCAGATCCTCTGCACCAATTGTGTGGATGAGGACAGACTTGGCACAGAGTATCTAATAGCTTAAAAGGACAAAGTGGTACTACAAAACTCAAGAAATATGCGAGCTGGAAGTGGAACAAGATAAGACAAGAAGGAAAACCATCGAGAGGTATTAATATTGGTAGATCACTTCAAGGGGAAAAGATCACCTATTCCACTAAGTCTGTGCCACTCTGTTTTCACTTAATGACCTCCACTTCAAGTATTATCTCATCATGATTACAAGAGTTTTAGATTGGTAAGTCCAATTGAAAAGTACCTATAACATATCATTTGTTCTCGTTGCTTTATTCCTGTCCTGATTTATTAACATCTATCCATTTATTAAATAAGATCTACAAAAAAAAATAGATGTATAGATGTTCATAAAATAAGATAGGAACAGGGTAATAGAAATAAGTGATTTAATTACTAATGAGTAAGGAATTAATCATTTGGGTCAGTATTCGTATCACATCCATTAAAACGTGTTATGGAAGAACTTTTGAGAACTCTGTTATTGGTCTCAAACAAATTCCTACTTTTTCCTTCCTCAATAGCATAGACATCATAACTTAATGTCAATTTTAAAAGTTGTTAAGTCACCTTCAGAAGTGTACTTTTCTTGTCCAACCTAAGGCAAGAATTGTGCACCTGTTCCATATTTGAGACTAAGATATTTTAGTAAACAGAAAATTCACTAATAGAAGATCTTGAATTTCATAAACTAAATAATATAATTTGGAGGTTGTATTAATTAGATCATAGTAATTATTTTTGTCTTTGCTAATATTTATGATTTTTAAGAAATTATGAGTGAATTAATTTTTAATCATTGAAATCAATTTAAAACAATAACAAAAATTATATTATGAAATTCACAGGATTACTTATATAACTTACCTATCCATGGAGGTACTTGAGCATAACATTACAATGAAGGAAATGTGAAATTTTGCTTAATAAAATAAAATTTTTACAAATGGAATTTCGTTTGTGTTTTTAGAAATGAATATGTAGAAAATATGACATGGTATTGAGGTATGAGTCAAAAAGTTGGTCCATTTCTAAGATTTTGTATGATGCAAAAATAACAGTTATGACTCTCAAATAATAGTTTAATTGGTACAAAAGATTTTCTTTTTTAAAATTTTAAGAAATTATAAGTATGATCTGTGATAGGCCTCTCATTCGACTCACCTATACCAGGAGGCACAAAAGAGAGTGACAGTTAGCGTGATCTAGTAATTACAGATGGCAAGCAGTTGAATAAGTTTGTTATAATTAGTTAGAGAATGTTACTTAATAGGACATATGTTGTAATGATGGGTATTGAGATCTTTGGAATTACAGGAGAGTAGGCCCTCTCGAATTGGCTCCTTGTTACGTTTTCTTCTGTCATTTTTTTTCATTTGATTATGGAAAACGCTACTCTTGAAGGGAATGAAAGAAAGATAGCTTGTGTATTGAACTATTGAGAGTAGGAAATAGAGAGATTGTTTGTTTATTGAAATCGAGAACCTAACAACTTAGTATTAGAGTCGAATAAAAAAAATGCCACCCAAGAATGTCAAGGGAAGAATGGAGGTATTAGAGAAAGAGATGGAAAGGGCAACTGTCAGATTGAAGGAGAGTAATGTTAGGCTCCTCGGGTTGGAAAAGAAGATGGAAGAGATGGAACAGAACCTGGCACAAATCGCTGACCTTATAGAGAAGTGGGGACGAGAGAGAGAAAAAGGAAAAGAGATAGTAGAAAAAGGAGTCTCGGCAATAGGAGTAATTAATACTCTAGGGGAAAGGAGGTGACTAGTTGAAGGGGAAGTAAGGCCTGGAAGCTTAGTCCCATTTGTTGAATTAGGTAACGTGGAAGACTCATGGAAGGGAAGTCGACTTTTGGAGTTACCAATATTTAGGGGAGACAACACAGATGGTTAGATCTTTCGGGCATAACGATATTTCGAAATGAACCGTTTAGATGACATCGAAAAGCTTACGGTGGTGGTTGTATGATTTGAGGGGCACACCTTCGCGTGGTATCGGTGGAAGGATGTACATAAACCCTTTCAAAGTTGGTTTGAACTTAAACAACAACAATTTAATCGTTTTGGTTCATCACAAGAGGGAAGCTTGTATGAGTAATTTCCTGACATTTGGAAAGATGGATCCTTTGCAGATTATCTCCGGAAGATTGAGGGGTTATCGACGGCATTGCTAGATTTATATATCGAAGTGATGGAGAGTACATTAAATAAGGGGTTGAGACTTGATATTAGAGTTGAACTTAGGGTGTTGATTCTTATTGGGCTCCGACAAATGATGCTTATAGCCTAAAGGCTGGAGGAGAAGAACCTAGCCTTGAAACAAATGAGGGGAAATTCATTTAGCTCGTGGAACAAACCTAATAACCAGAATGAAGCTAAAAATGGCTATGACGATGGTGGACTAAGGGAGAAGGATTCTGATGGGAGATGGGTTGGCTCAAGCAATTCACGAGCAACGAGTAATGGAACCCGATTCATACCCCAAACCTGAGACACAACAAGACTAGTGAGGGACATGCCTAGGTGAAGGTTGCGACTTACAGAGGCAGAGATGTAGACAAGGAAGGCGAAGGGCCTCTACTTCTATTGTAACGAGAAATTCGGACTTAGGCATGTGTGTAAGCGAGAGTTGCAAATTTTGTTGATTCATGAATACGACAAGGATGCTCATGAAAGTATGACCAGTGACGAAGAAGGGATTGAGGAGACCATCAAAGCAGAAGTGCCAATTAAGGTACATGCTGCTGAGATTACTGAACTCTCCTTGAACTCTGTTTTCGGTCTTCCCACCCTTAGTAACATAAAATTAAAAGGAAAAATTGGGGGGAGAGAAATTGTGGTGATGATTGATTGTGGAGCAACCCAAATTTTTTTATCGGTGGATTTGGTGAAGGAGTTGCAATGTCCTTTGGAAATTGATTATAGCTTTGGCGTTACTATAGGGACTGGGGTTTTAGTGAGGGGCAAGAGATTTTGTCGATGATTGAGGATAGAGATCCAGAATCTAGAAGTGATTGAAGATTTCCTTCCAATACCTTTAGGTAACCTAGATGTGGTACTAAGAACGACTTGGTTGGGCACTTAAGGATGGACGGAGGTATTATTGTAACATCCCGTTACCCATGTGAGGGCTAAACTTGTGAATTATGAGAATTTCTGAGAAATTAGGAAAATGCACTTCATGCATTATTAATTATGACATGCACATTTTTGCACATTTATATGATTGTACATGCATTCTTTGACATTTTCGGGTACAATTGAATTATTAAATATGATTAAAATGTGTTTTGGTGATTTCGGTATTATTTAAGACATTTTAGAAATTTTAGCAAATTTTGTGAAAATATTGACTTATGGGCCAATTATATAATGACATGTGGCAACATATAATTGGGACAAGTGACTATTATAAGAAGATGACAAATGGTCAATTAATGGTGACAAATGGCTATTTAATTGTGACATATGGCTTGATAGAGCTAGGACACTTGTAAGGCATGCAAAGTGTATGGAGGCTTGGAGTTAGAATTGAGCTAGTGCAAATGTTCTTCTCAGTGAAGAAACGATTGCCATCCAAACACTAGTTCTGAAACTTTTGATGCTTTGATATGCTCTCCTTGCGGGATATTATAGCCAAATCAAGTAAGTTATTGTTGTAAATGATGTTTTACTGTGGAGATGAATGTATGCATGTGAGGTTAGAAAAGTTGTTTTCGGTGTTGAACAGAGTTGAGGATCGATTGAGAGTAAGAAATTGTTAATATGGTGTTTCTTGAACTCTAGATTGGAAGTTTTGTAAATATTCTGTTAGGGTTTTGAGAAAAGTCGAAAGGGTAAATGCATGTGTTCTGTCCGTGTTCATCCAGAGAAGTGTAGTTGAGGTTTAAGTATAAATTTTGGATTTTTTAGTTGCCATTGAGTGTTTGAGCTATAAATGAGTTATAAGAATGGTTTTAGGTATATATGTGCTAATTGAGAGGAGAATGAGCTTGAGGAAATGTAAAAAGAAAATGAGAATGGGAGTTGGGGAAGACGAGTTCAGAACTAGACGTCGCGACCAATTTTATTTTGTACGTCACAACGTGTGGCTGACCTTTGAGCACGCCGCGACCAATTTCATTGTGTACATCGTGACGTGTGATAGCCTTTGAGCTCGTCGCGACGTAGTCTCTTTTGTACGTCGCGACGTGTAACAAGCCTTCGAGCTCGTTGCGACTTCTCTTTTTGTCCACGTCGCGGCGAGTACCCCTCTTTGACAATCCGAGTATACTTTCGTATTTTGATTATAACTTTCTCAGTGGTTATCTAAATTAGGTGATTTTTGATTCGGTATAAATTGGAGACATAAGGCTACAACTGTTATGAGAATTGGAGTTTTAATTCTATCTCTAAGGTTTTCAATTTTTGGTTGGAAGTTGAGTTAAGAATTCTGTTGAAACTTATGAACCGTATAGAATATTTTATGAATATCTTTTAGTACACAGATCCAATTTAAATGAATTTGGTGTCTTTAGAAAGTTAAGATTTGGGAGAATAACTTTACATAATTAAGATTTGCCTAAAGTGGTATATTACCTTATCAGATTTAGTAGGGAAAGTGACCCGGATTTGTATTAAGGAAAAATCAAAAGTGGTCAACGAGGTTATGCAATAGCTGACTTGGTGTTATTTCATTCCTATTGTAAAAATACATAGTATTAATGAAGGCTTTGATTCTGAATGATTCGTTGATCAGATCGCTTAGTGTACCCCAGAAATTGTCATTGAACATGCATTGTGCATACATTCTATTCAGTGATATACATAAAAGATCACTTGTGAATTTGTACAAAGTGTGATGTTTGTGAATGTGTTTTGTATATTTTAGAGGAGCATATCGGATGCCAATCGGACATTGCCGGCCCATCCACGCAATAGCTTATTGGAGCGTACTGTGAGTCAACTTACATGATTCCATAGAATTAATGTGATTTGATGTGTTATTCGCTTCCAATATGATTATTTGCTTGCAAATTATTTATGAATTCTAGACTTCAATTGTCCTAGGAGATCGGTATTTGTGAATGCATTGGAAGTGCTCTGATTGTGATTTTGACTGCCATAAAACTCTGAATACTATGTGAATTCTCAACTAAGGTTGAATGCCGGACTTAGGTCCGATGATTATAAGTTTGAGTGAGCATCTTATGTGATCGCCATGTATGCTATATTCAGTTTCGACGCATTTCATAAAATGCATGCTCAGATAAAGGCGTTGTGACTGAATTGCCCGTAAGAAGCGCTTCCACGTAAAGCTTTGCTCCGTGATATATGTGAGTGCACATCGAGCTATGCTCCGTGATATATGTGTGAGCACGTGAGCTATGCTCCGTGATTCTGTTCTGACTGAGCCCTCGGGCCAGGAATTATATATGTATTTGAAAGGCTTTCAGTCACAACAATAATAACGAATGTGAGTCTCATATGCATAAGAAATTGCTTATATATGATCTGTTTTGGCAATGATTAAATGTTATGCCTCATTGTGCAAATTGTCGAATGATAATTGTATGGTAGTATGATAAAATGTGTTTTATGTGATATTTGCTATTATTCGGTGAATTCATCGATGATGGTTCACTCATTCGAGTTCGCAAAACTCATCAAAATTGCAATGTGGCTTTCAGGTTTAGATGATTCATCCAATTAGATAAATTGGACTTCATCCACTGAGGTCTGTTATGGATTAGCGGTCGGGATCAGTTGCACCTGCATATGTTGTCATTGATTTGTATTTGATTTATGTTCCGCAAAATTGTACTTGTAAATGATATGGTCATGAAATGACTTTATGATTTCAAATGTCTTATATCTGAAATGGGTCCAAATTAGTATTGAATACGAATGTTTGTAACTATTGTAACTTGTAAATGGAAATATTTTTAAATGTCACGGGCCCGATTTGATTAGTCATGTTCCGTTTACATGTACCTTGTTTTAAAGAAACAAAAGTTTTGAAATAAAGTTTGTCTGATTGATAGTTCTAGCATGCCACTCTTACGGGGTACGTACTCGGATATCACCATAGATGTCGGGTATGTATCTTGCGAGAGTGGGGTGCCACAGTCTTTGTCTCATGTTAAACTCTTTCTGTTGTTGAATGTACTGAAGACTCTTATGATCTATATATATTTCATTCTTTTCACCATATAAATAGTGTCTCCAAATTTTTAATTCAAATATCATGGCTGCCATTTCTAGATCATGCGTAGGATAGTTTACTTCATGTTTTCTTAATTGTCTTGAAGCATAGGCAATTACTCTTCCATTCTGCATCAATACGCAACCTAAACCAACTTTGGAGGCATCACAGTATATCACATAATCAGCTTGCCCTGAAGGCAATGCTAACACTGGAGCTGAAGTGAGACATTCCTTAAGCTTTTGGAAACTTTGCTCACAGGAATCATCCCACTCAAATCTCACTTGTTTCTGTGTTAACCTCATCAGTGGAGAAGCTATCTTGGAAAAATCCTTTCCAAATTGTCTGTAATAACCGGCCAAACCTAAGAAACTTCGTATTTTGGTAACCTTCGTAGGTCTAGGACAATTAGACACTGTTTGCATCTTCTGAGGATCTACTTGAATCTCTTCCTTACTAATTATATGCCCCAAGAAATTCACTCTATCAAGCCAGAACTCACACTTTGCCAACTTGGCATATAACTGATTATCTTTAAGGATTTGTAACACCATTGCCAAGTGTTTTTCATGTTCTTCTTAGCTCCTAGAATATACCAATATTTCATCAATGAAAACCACAACAAATTTATCCAAATACGGCCTGATGATTCTATTCATCAAATCCATAAAGGCCGCTGGTGCATTTGTTAAACCAAAAGGAAGCACCGTAAACTCATAGTGCCCGTATCTGGTTCTAAAGGCAGTTTTTGGTACGTCCTCTTTTCTGGTCCTCAACTGATGATACCCAAATTTGAGATCAATCTTAGAGAAATGACTTGCTCCTTGCAACTGATCAAAGAAATCATCAATCCGAGGAAGAGGGTATTTATTTTTAATAGTTACTTTATTCAACTGCCTATAATCTATGCATAACCGCAGGGATCCATCTTTCTTCTTAACAAATAACACTGGCGCACCCCACAGTGAACTACTGGGTTTAATAAACCCCTTATCTAGCAAACCCTGCAACTGCACCTTTAACTCTCTCAATTCTATAGGTGCCATTTTGTATGGAGTAATTGAGATAGGGTTTGTACCAGGGAGGAGTTCTATATTAAACTCCATTTCTCTTTCTGATGGTAATCCAGGTAAATCTTCTGAAAACATATCTGGAAAATCCCTTACTATAGGGATCTGCTGTAACTCATTGATCTCACTTCTGATATCCCTTACATGAGCTATATGCCCCTGACATCCCTTTCTTAGAAGCCTTTGGGCATGCATAACTGATATTCTGTTAACAGGAAACCCAATTCGATCACCCTGATATAACATTTCTATTTCTGGATCTGGCCTAAGTATAATTCTTTTGGCATAACAATCCATTGTAGCATGATAATTTGATAACTAATCCATACCCAAGATAATATCAAATTCTAATACTACCAACTCGATCAAATTTACCATAAATTTTCTGCCTTCTATTTCCACTACACATGAGGGGTAAACATACGTCATTTCAACAGTTTCCCCTAAGGGTGTAACTGTGAACAGTGGGTCTTTCATTACTTCGCTCCCTTTATCTATTTTTCTGGCAAAACTTGGCGCTATAAATGAATGAGTGGCACCCGAGTCAAATAACACTTTAGCATTCTCATTCTGGATAAGGACTATGCCTATATCAACATTCATCATAATTAAAGAAAAATAATATCTTTTATCATAACAGAACATAGACATTCCATTCATGACAATACGTTAACTAAATATCAACAGGTTTGCATAGGATTACCTGTTACAGTTGTATTAGAGGCCTACACTTCTTGGGGATTTACAGGGAACACTCTCCCTTAACCTCTATTTGCTTGGGCTGGTGCTGACATCTGCCCCATATTCTGGGTGGGTCCTTGGCCTTGAGGTCTACCTCTACTAGCTAGGCCTCTATTAACAGGTTTGTCTATCTATACAGAAGTCTATGAAGTTGGGGTAGAGCTACTTGGTTTTCTTGCATTGGGCAGTCTCTCATGAAATGCCCTTATTGTCCGCACTTATAGCAACCTCTGAACCCGAGTCTACAGGGTCCTTGATGATTTTTCCCACAGACATTACAAGCAGTTCTAACCTGTGGATGTGCTGGAGGTTGCTGTGATCTAGACTTAGCTGGGTTCTGAGTACCACTTGGTGTTGAAAAGACTGATGCATCTGGGTTTCTGACCCTGCCGTGACCCCCTCTCTATGGTTCTGGAGGAGCAGACTGTATTGTCTGTTCCATTTGTCTCAGCTGAGAGCTATCTCTTTCTCTACGGCCTCTACTGCTCTGGCCTTTTCCTTTTCTTCTCCATTCTCTTTCTGCTCTCCCCTATTTAAACTTCGCTTCCAACGGTCGAGTCTTATCAATCAATCTCGACAAATTGGGGAAGTCAATAGCTGCAACAGCATTATACAAGGAAGGTATGAGTCCTAACTTGTATCTTTCCATTTTTGTAGCCTCAGTCGGTATAATTACTGTAGCAAATTTGCATAAGCGTAGAAATTCACTTGCATAATCATCTACACTCACACCAAAGCTTTGTCTAAGCCTTTCAAATTGCAGGGCTCGATTCTGTCTCTCATAGGGAGAAATGAACTCATCTATTA
>JANIHZ010000210.1:35827266-35839274 GCA_027478365.1 Erythroxylum rufum | reverse complement strand
AATTATTGATCATTCATTAATATCCACAAATAAAATAAACTTTATAAGTTTTAATGAATCATTATTTTATTATGATCAATGGACTAGAATAACATATTTGAATGTTCTTAACCAATTGTATGTGCTAACTTCAATCACTTTCAAAAGTGCTTAAATATAGTAATAACTTACTTTACTAGTGTAAGAAAGGGATTCAGGTGAAAATTAGATAATAACTTAGAAGACTTTATGAATTTTAATTTTTTTTGCACTCAATGTATTATATATACTGGTTTAAGGGACCAATTGGTTAACATATTTACAAAGTCTTTTATGTTAGTAAGTAAAGAGTCAATTCCATTTTTAATTGATGAACATTTAGATATCTAACTTTCAAGCAAAACAATATTGAAAAGACCACCGCTTAAGGCTAAAAGGTAAAAGAACACCACTTTGCTCTTAAATTTTCTTTTAAAATATGAAAATTTTATTGAATTTAGACTTGAAAGTGATTAAAAAAAACTAGAGAACTTGAAGCAAATAATGTCTAAAGATAATAGGGCCTTTAACAACACAAACTTAAGCGGAAATTATTGAGTGAGAAGTAAAAGTAGCAGCAACTTTTAGGAGAATTTGAAATAGGAATCGAGCTTTATATTGAGAGGTTCAAAAGGAAACTTTTAAGTAAAAGGAACTTGGCATATTGAAGCAAGCCTGAGTGCCTATGTTTTTTAACATTCCTTTTGTTATAATAATCTCTGTAATCCACTTGAAAGTGTTTTGGAAAATCCTTAGCTATAAAGTTGTTTGTCTTGGAACACTCTCCTATTCTTTTCTTCCTATAGAGCATATATTTCATACGTTAACAATATCTTAAACGTAATTGAGTCTCCCTTATAAGCGAATCTTACCTACTCAGCCCAAGATAAAATTGAGGCTAATTGCTTCCATAGCTTTGTATTCTGCAATTTCTCCAAGCATAACTCCAAAATAAGTTAGCATATTAGGATTTCACCAAGATATGTTTCTGATTTTAAAGTTTGATTGCATAGCTTACATAGAGAATTGAACATATCAATGCCTTTTAACTTGTCTAAGGTTTAAAATCTTTGTTTGATTACCATCTATAGTATGAAAGAGGCATTAGGTGAACTATTTGTAAACCAAACTAATCTTATCTAAGTTACCCACATTAGAGGCAGTGATCTTATATACGACATTGCAACAATATATATGGCAGAAGTTATTTTATATAATTAGGAGATTATACCATGAGGATTACACATATATTATATTTTTTTATTCCTTTAACAAGTTCCCCTTCTTAAAGAACTTAAAGGCTACATCTATTATCATTGGTTAAGCTCCAGGTTTTATGAAAGAAAAATGCATTGAATCCATCAAGTCCAAGTGTCTTATTAAGATAAAGGAAATAAATAGCCTCCTTAACATCTTTGGCCTCAAAAGGTTTGATTAAGGTCTTAACTAGATTGGTAGGAATTTGATTCCTCATAATGCTTCTCATAAGATTGACATTTGAAGAAGCCTAAGATCTTTATCCCAATTGTTTAAATGAAAAAGGTGAAAACCTCTTTAGGTAGATCTTCCTATATGGTGAGGATATTACCATTTTATTCCTTTAAATAAGAGATTTGTTGAGATTCCTCACAAACAAATATCTACGAAAAATTTAGTGATTTTAAATCCGTCCTCAATTATATTGTCCTCGATCTTTGCCTCATAAGGTTTTCTTCCTCTTTCGTTAGCTATTCATCATAAGGGTACTACGTATTTTATCCAATTCCTTTATGGCTTATTGTGTTGTTACTCAAAATTGTATTAGAAAAGAAGATAGTATTCCTATATCCATCCTTTAGCCAATTGATTTTAGCCTTTTGTCCTATTAATGAGTAGTGATTCTCTAGGGCTTACATGTAATTGTGTAAAGTTATTTTCCCTTTCAACTTTATGTCAGCATCTCTAGGTTTTATAATATAATCAATTTGAATAACTTTTCAAGCCTTTGATATCATGCTAATGGAAGAACTTGTATCTTTGACTTTATCTTAATAAAGCTTCTTCATTAAGATATTTTCTCTTAGAATTTTGTTAGACTTCTCTTAGCTATATAGCTAACCTTAAGAAACTTTAAGGGATGGGAGCGACTTCTCTTAGATTTTCTCTTGGATGTCTTTCTAGCTTTTTTCATAATTGTTTTTCCTTAGCTCTTTCTTTTACTCTTTTCTTCCTTAATGAGACTTGGCTATTTATGTTTAGTAGCTGAAAACCTTGTTTAGGGTTAAGGATGTAGCTTGTAAGGATTTATTCAATTATTTATACATTTTTTATCATTTAATTTGTTAATTTTATCTCTTTATCTTAATTATTGGATTTGTGATTGGTTGTCATAAATTCATCTTTAAGGATTGTACGACGATGGACTGACAGGTGAAGTGATATGTCAATTAGGAGAATGAACACTTTATGACTAAAGAATATATTATTGTAGACTTTAGTGATAACTATATAGATTATCTATGCTTAATGAGTTTGATTAGGTTAAATTGCACATCTACAAATGATAGTTACCTAGATAGATATACATGTTTGCCTCGGTAGAGGATATAAATATATTAGGTTAATTATTATTTCAACCCAAATAAACAACTGTGTATGATAATTCATTATTTATACAAGTGAACCCTGAATCCCTAACATTTGTTTTATTGATTTCTTTTCATTAGTTATTTTCTTTGTTTTAATTAGTTTATTAGTTTAATTATCTTTAATCAACTCTTTTGTTTTACTTATTTTGTTTGACTAACTATGATTAATAAATCTAATGCTAGTTCTCTACGAGATTGATACAATGGAATATCTCTAGTTTTTGTTAGCTATCTATAATTAACTCTATGCACTTGAAGATTAGAATAATATATCAAAATTTTGGTTGTGCCATTACCAAAAAATAGTTTTGTGATTTTTGCTAATTTTAGTTTGTTTATTTTATTTTATTTCACATTCTAGTGTGCATGACTAATCATAAATTGGTCTAAAAGTACTAATTATGGACTATTTCTTTATCACCATCATATAGATAATGGTCAACTACATACGAATCAAGTAACATTATGTTGAATAGAATTTTGAGAAGTTTGGCTATTCTTACCATTCCCAACATGCTCAATAGGATGCTTCTCATTAGACTTTCCATTTGTTGAAGAATTTCTTCTTATCTTTGTTTATTTACAGGTCCACCAATTTATCTGTTGCAATAATGGCATAGTGAGGATTTATACAAATTCAATTTGCAATTTGATTTGTGCCTAAGATTTTGAAATATCGATAAAAAGTTGAAGAATTTATCTTCTTCTAACATATTGCACATGTCCAATATGAGAGAATTAAATGTCTTCACATAGTTGCAAAATACTTTTTCATATAGCAATTTATATAATGCTTCTCTTACTAGCAAGAAATGTTTCTTAAGTTCCCTTACCACCATCACTTAAGTATCGATTTGTATATAACCAACATTCATATTGTCAATAACCCTAACATTGATTAATCACAACCCTATGCTTATATAAAAGAGGAGTTAAGAGTGATCCAGAATGCCTACCTTATGGATCCTTATAATCAAGAATTACAATACAGAGAAATTAGGAAACTAGAGGAGTACAACTTGGCATTGCTTAATCACAACTCTATGCTTATACAAAAGGCTAGGAATATAATAATTAAGAAAGGTGAATCCAGCTCCAAATTCTTCCACAATTTGATCTTAGTAAGAAAGAACTCAAACAAAATTTTCTACTTATTTGATCATAATGATCAATTGGTTACTGATAAGGTATTGATTGAAAGAATGGTGACTAACCATTATCTTGAGTTGTTAGCTTTAGATTTCATTCTAAAATCAGACCATCACTAGTCTTAAATGTGTAAAAGGCATCAATTCTTAGACAAAGATTATGAAGATCTGAAATTCTTCAAGTTCAAGTTATCTAAAACTCTATTTTTGTAATGTTATCTATAGATACTTGTATTAAAGTTAATCTAAGAACTTCTAGTAGAGTTATTTTATAATTTTTTTAGACTTCTCTTAGCTATATAGCTAGCCTTAAGAAACTTTAAAGGATGGGGGGAGACTTCTCTTAGATTTTCTCTTGGACATCCTTCTAGCTTTTTTCATAATTGTTTTTCCTTAGCTCTTTCTTTTACTCTTTTCTTCTTTGATGAGACTTAGCTATTTATATTTAGTAGCTGAAAACCTTGTTTAGGGTTAAAGATGTGGCTTTTTAAGGATTTATTCAATTTTTTATACATTTTTTTATCATTTAATTTGTTAATTTTATCTTTTTATCTTAATTATTGAATTTGTGATTGGTTGTCATAGATTCATCCTTAAGGATTGTATGATGGACTGACAGGTGAAGCTGTCAATTAGGAGAATGAATACTTTATGACTAAAGAATATATTATCGTCGACTTTAGTGATAACTATATAGATTATCTATGTTTAATGAGTTTGATTAGGTTAAATTGCGAATCTACAAATGATAGTTACCTAGTTAGATATACATGTCTGCCTCGGTAGAGGATATAGATATATTAGGTTAATTATTATTTCAACCTAAATAAACAATTGTGTATGATAATTCATTATTTATATAAGTGAACCCTGAATCCCTAACATTTGTTTTATTGATTTCTTTTCATTAGTTGTTTCCTTTGTTTTAATTAGTTTATTAGTTTAATTATCTTTAATCAACTCTTTTGTTTTACTTATGTTGTTTAACTAACTATGATTAATAAATCTAATGCTAGTTCTCTACGGGATTGATACAATGGAATATCTCTAGCTTTTATTAGCTATGTATAATTGACTCTGTGCATTTGAAGATTAGAATAGTATATCAAAATTTTGGTTATGCCATTACCAAAAAACTTGTTTTGTCATTTTTATTAATTTTAGTTTGTTTTTCTTATTTCACATTCTAGTGGGCATGACTAATCATAAATTTGTCCAAAAGTACCAATTATGAACTATAATTCTTTATCATCATCAGATGGATAATGGTTAACTATGTACAAATCAAGTAACATTATGTTGAATAGAATTTTGAGAAGTTTGGCTATTCTTACCATTCCCAACATGTTCAATAGGATGCATTTCATTAGACTTTCCATTTATTGAAGAATTTCTTCTTATCTTTGTTTGTTTACAGGTCCACCAGTTTATCTGCTGCAATAATGGCATAGTGAGGACTTATACATATTCAATTTGCAATTTGATTTGTACCTAAGATTTTGAAATCTCGACAAAAAGTTGAAGAATTTATCTTCTTCTAACATATTGCACATGTCCAATATAAGAGAATTAAATGTCTTGAGCATATAGCAATTTATGTAAAGCTTCTCTTACTAGCAAGAAATGTTCCTTGAGTTCCCTTACCACCATCATTTAAGTATCGATTTGTATATGACCAATATTCATATTGTCAACAACCCTAACATTGATTAATCACAACTCTATGCTTATACAAAAGAAGAGTTAAGAGTGATCCAGAATGCTTGCTATATTGATCCTTGCAATCAAGAATTACAATATAGAGAAATTAGGAAACTAGAGGAGTACAACTTGGCATTGCTTAATCACAACTCTATGCTTATACAAAAGGCAAGGAATATAATAATTAAGAAAGGTGAGTCTAACTCCAAATTCTTCCACAATTTGATCTTGGTAAGAAGGAGCTTACAAAATTTTCTACTTATTTGATCATAATGATCAATTGGTTACTGATAAGGTATTGACTGAAAGAATGGTGACTAACCATTATCTTGAGCTATTAGCTTTAGATGTCACTCTAAAATAAGACCAACACTGGTCTTAAATGTGTAAAAGGCATGGATTCTTAGACAAAGATTATGAAGATCTGAAATTCTTCAAGTTTAAGTTATCTAGAACTCTATTTTTGTAATGTTATCTATAAATACTTGTATTAAAGTTAATCTAAGAACTTCTAGTAAAGTTATATTAGAATTTTATTGGACTTCTCTTACTCATATAGTTAACCTTAAGAAACTTTAAGGGATGGAGGGAGGCTTCTCTTAGATTTTCTCTTGGACGTCTTTCTAGCTTTTTTCATAATTGTTTTTCCTTAGCTCTTTCTTTTAATTTTTTCTTCCTTGATGAGACTTGACTATTTATGTTTACTAGCTGAAAACCTTGTTTCGGGTTAAGGATGTAGCTTGTAAGGATTTATTCAATTATTTATACATTTTTTATCATTTAATTTGTTGATTTTATCTCTCTAGCTTAATTATTGGATTTGTGATTGGCTATCATAGATTCATCCTTAAGGAATGTAAGATGGACTGACAGGTAAAGTGTGATCTGTCAATTAGGAGAATGAACACTTTATGACTAAATAATATATTATCGTAGACTTTAGTGATAACTATATAGATTATCTATGCTAATTAGTTTGATTAGGTTAAATTGCACATCTACAAATGATAGTTACCTAGTTAGATATACATGTTTGCCTCGGTAGAAGATATAGATATATTAGGTTAATTATTATTTCAACCTAAATAAACAACTGTGTATGATAATCCATTATTTATATAAGTGAACCCTGAATCCCTAACATTTGTTTTGTTGATTTCTTTTCATTAGTTATTTGCTTTGATTTAATTAGTTTATTAGTTTAATCATCTTTAATCAACTCTTTTGTTTTAGTTATTTTGTTGGACTAACTATGATTAATAGATCTAATGCTAGTTCTCTACGGGATTGATACAATGGAATAACTCTAGTTTTTGTTAGCTATCTATAATTGACTCTATGCACTTGAAGATTAGAATGGTAGATCAAAATTTTGGTTGTCATTACCAAAAAACTAGTTTTGTCATTTTTGTTATTCTTAGATTGTTTTTTTAATATTTTATTTCACATTCTAGTGGGTATGACTAATCATAAATTGGTCCAGAATTACCAATTATAGACTATTTCTTTATCACCTTCAGATGGATAATGGTCAACTACGTACGAATCAAGTAACATTATGTTGAATAGAATTTTGAGAGTTTGGCTATTCTTACCATTCCCAACATGTTCAATAGGATGCTTCTCATTAGACTTTCCATTTATTGAAGAATTTCTTCTTATCTTTGTTTGTTTACAGGTCCACCAATCTATTTGCTGCAATAATGGCATAGTGAGTACTTATACATATTCAATTTGCAATTTGATTTAAACCTAAGATTTTGAAATCTCGACAAAAAGTAGAAGAATTTATCTTCTTCTAACATATTGCACATGTCCAATATGAGAGAATTAAATGTCTTCACATAGTTGCAAAATACTTTTTCATATAGCAATTTATGTAAAGCTTCTCTTACTAGCAAAAAATGTTCCTCGAGTTCCCTCACCACCATCACTTAAGTATTGATTTGTATATGACCAACATTTATATTGTCAACGACCCTAACATGTCCTATAATTTGGCATTACCAACAAAATATTATAGTAGTCAACATGACTTTGCCCATTTCTAGCACTCTTATAGCATGAAAATATTATTATTTTTTTCATAGAAAGGTATCCAATGTTTTGGAATCACAGACACCATTGAAATACTTCAGTTTTGAAAATTTTAACTTCATCTAGTTTGCACTATTGTTTTAGTCAACATGGATTCGAAAACGAAATTTTAACTCCATTACCCCCACATGCTTATTGACTGCTCTAGCCAAATCTAACCTTTTCTGGTTATTTTACAGTGCCTCAGTGATGCCTTCCAATTAAGCAGTCATTCTTTCAAAATTGGCCTAAGCAATAATTAATCCAACCGAGCCACTTTTCTCTTAATTGTTTTATGTTGCCTCCACCCATCATTTTCATCGAAATTATCTTGATTATTGTCTCTTATACCACTTGTCGTAGAAGTTAACTTGAGGATAAGATTATCTACACAAATCCATTGTATTCACAACCATGTTCATAAACTAATTAGTTCTCACGTTAATCTATCAAATAGCTTAGAGGCATAGTTTTATCGAACACTTGTTGTGCTTTTCAATTTCGAAACTTTTGGATTTAGAAATAAAAGTATAGAACTTGAATATATATATAGACCATAATCAAGTTTGAACAACCTAACAACCAAGAACCAAAGTTAATTAGCGTAATGGACATTATATCAAACACTTTCTAGACACAAGTTTTAGGAATATTTTTGGCAAATAAGTGAATTAACATAGAATGTAAATAACTAAGGAACTTTTGACGTATCACAATGATCAACAACATATGATGATGACTTATAGTAGATTAAATTATGCGCTACATCCTTTGTTTGAGAGACACAAAACTGACAATTATAAGTAGATTTGAAATTACATTACAACTGTCTAAGAATGGTGTCTGAACCAACAGAAGTTATTCTAACTGCTTGTGACTGTCAAAAGCACAATTATTGGATGGACAGTTTAGGAAACTAACCCACATAACCAACATAATTGAATAATGACATGAACTATTAAAAGTAACTTTTACTGTCTTTAGTACACCATAGAGCTTAAATGATTTTAGACTGACAAGAAATTGTGTTTTGTACTCATAATATATATTATCAGTGTATTTGACTATCACCAAGCAGATTAGGCGATGTCTTTCTACTGAATGTGCAATTTGTATAGTTGAAAACTTTTTAGACCCTTAACTAATTTTCTCTGTCAAATGTGCCAACCAATTTGTTGAAAAAAGGGTCTCACAACGTAATACCTCTCTGTCAAAATGAAATGCTGAAGTTTTAGTTACAATCAAAGACAATTAAAAAAAAAAAGAAGGCACAGTGGGATGACAATTCTTGTACACTTCACTTTGATTTCACAGTGTCATCATACCATATTGAAAAGCATAAGCTTCCAACATAAGTAAAAAGATACAATTATTTACACTTCTTTACATTTGTTGTCTACGCAGTCCTTTTTGGCTTGACTTTGATCCTTAATTTGCTGAACTACACTTACTTTCTTCGACTAGAGACAAATCACAAAGTTACAGTCTTATTGAGGTGGACGGACGAAAATCTCTTCCCAAACGGGGCCAACAATATGATGCCCTGATTCTATAACAACAATATGCTTCAGTTTTACTTTACTTCCGTTTGATGCATTACTATATTGCAGTGAATCGGTCTGACTTTTGGGTCAGATATGTGAAGCTCCGTTTGTCGCCTTTTAATTTCATTATAAATGATCTTACATCAATCTTCGACTTTTCTTCCGAGGACAGCAGTTTTAAAAGAATTTCCTAACAACTTGTTAACTATAATGTCATTATCCAAAGCATCCAACTTTTGTGTTCTTTGTACCATATTTCGTATCACGAGTAATGTGGTATTTGTAGAAGCTCAAGAAAAACAAACGTAAAAAACGGAAATCTACTCCTTCACACAAGCACCAAAACGTAAAAAAACAGACGTCCAATCTACTCCACACAAGCACCAAGTGGTACATGGCAACTTGAACAGAGGATCACCTCTCGGATTCGACTTAGAAATATTATATAGCAGTCGAAGTTGACCGACTCATAAGAGTAGAGTGAACAGACCAAACCACCTCATGGTTCTCTGCTGGGCCCGGCGTATGCCAATATATTGGAATTCCCATTAGTAGAGCTCTGACACACTTACATCTACAAAGAGAAAGGCACAGAGATCGAGCTCAGAGAGATAACTAACATGGCAACTGTTCCAAAGCCCATAAACACATCCACAACAGACAACGAAAATGGAGGAATTATGGATTCTCCACTAGAACTTGATGCTGGAGCTTTGTTCGTCCTGAAGTCACGAGGTTTGTTGGCCTGAGATTGCTAAAATCATGTCTTGTGCATTAACACTCAATCTTGAAACCTTACGTGTCCTCTACTCACTAGTAATCTGGATTTTAATGCATATTTCTCTCATATGTGACTCTGCTAGTAATTACTGATGTTAGGATCATGGCTGCACTGTGGCTATCATTTGACAACATCAATAGTGAGTCCGGTGCTTTTGGGTCTTCCCTTTGCCTTGACCTTGCTAGGTTGGGGAGCTGGAGTTATATGCATGATAGTGGCCGCTCTAGTGACTTTCTACGCTTTTAATCTTCTATCTTTGGTGTTGGAACACCATGCACAGCTTGGGAATCGTCATCTTCGGTATCGAGATATGGCTAGTGACATTCTAGGTGATGAGTCCTATCCATACCCTCCCAATATTTCGTCTTATTTAGTAATAACTTGGAGAGTTATAAACAAAATGCCACACCTTTGAGAACAATTTTCGTGAAATCGGTGATTTTGTCAGGACCAAGATGGAGCAAGTATTTTGTCGGGCCACTTCAGTTTCTGACATGCTATGGTGCTGTCATTGGCTGTACACTTCTTGGAGGTCAGAGCCTCAAGGTCAGTATGAGCATCTTTGTCCGCACGGACTTGTACGTCCAAAGGCACTAGCCCTAAAAATTGAAGCAATTAATAATAAGTAAAAATCATGAAGGAAAGCAGAGATGTATATTTTCCATTCATTCAGCAATTAATCTTACTTTAGGCTATTGATAATTGGATCTGTTTATTTTGTTGGAATGGTATTTCTGCAGTTCATTTACTTGCTCTACAACTCAAATGGAGAAATGAAGTTGTACCAGTTCATCATAATATTTGGAGCTGCCACACTGTTCTTGGCACAAATGCCATCCTTCCACTCTCTGAGGCATATCAATCTTGTTTCTTTGATCCTTTGTCTTGCTTACAGTGCTTGTGTCACAGCGGGTTCTATAGACATAGGTAAGATCAGAGGAGAGAAGTATTTGCCAGAAGTCCATCCCTCCATTTACAATCAATGATCATCGATGAGGTAACTATGTATCCTGCAGGACACTCAACCAACGCACCTACAAGGAACTACTCCACAAAGGGTTCTCAGCTAAATCAATTTTTCGGGGTAATTAACGGTATTTCGATAATCGCTACAGCATATGGAAGCGGAATTATTCCTGAAATACAGGTATTTCCTAATGTAGTTGCTTGTAGGTTGATATTGCTTCAGGATCTGATACGCAAACCAGCTTACAGTGTCGACATATAATTCCTTTGCAGGCAACTTTGGCCCCTCCTGTAAAGGGCAAGATGTTCAAAGGCTTATGCATCTGTTTTTCGGTCATAATCTCTACGTATTTCAGTGTTGGCATATCCGGATATTGGGCATTTGGTAATCAGGCTGCAGGATCAATTCTCACCAGTTTTATGGACGATCGCAAGCCACTGCTCCCTACTTGGTTCCTTCTACTGACCAACATCTTCACCCTTACGCAAATATATGCTGTCACTGTTGTAAGTTCGTTTCTCTTACAAAATATCACTATAGCTAGCTATATTTGTAGGTGTCAAGTGTTAACTTTCTTTTAAGTTCTATGATCTCACATCTCTTACTGGGTTGTGATTAACTTGCAGATCTACTTGCAAACATCGAATGAATTGTTTGAGAAGTTATTCGCAAACCCGAATATAGGTCAATTCTCCATACGAAATGTCTTGCCAAGGTTGATATCTCGTTCCATGTCAGTAGTGTTAGCTACATTTCTTGCAGCGATGCTACCTTTCTTCGGAGACATCCTGGCAGTGTTTGGTGCATTTGGAATCATTCCTTTAGATTGCTTCTTGCCTATGGTTTTCTACAATCTCACATTTAGGCCATCCAAGAGAAGCCTAATATTCTTTGTTAACACATTAATTGCTTTAGTCTCTGTCGTGTTGTCAACTGTTGGGGCAGTAGCATCTGTCAGACAAATAGTCCTTGACGCCAAGGCTTACAGCCTGTTTGCTAACATGTAGTTGACTCGAATTTCATCTATTTCAAAACCTGCCAGTAAGTTCCTTGACTATTAACATAAGGCTTGTATCTCTCCTTTTTCTAATTAAAAAAAAACTAGAATGAAAACAATGAAAAGTATTGTTGTCCCATGTATTATGT
>JANIHZ010000210.1:35810110-35824989 GCA_027478365.1 Erythroxylum rufum | reverse complement strand
TTTAAAAATATATTTTAAATTTAATTATATTTATTAATAATTATTAAAATAAAAAATTAAATTAAAATTGTGATTATTATTTATTATTATGATTTTTGGAGACAAGTTTAAAAACATACAGTACAATTGTATAATATGACAATAAACCATTTTGTAATTTTTTAAAAAAATTAGGGACTATTTTATAAATTTTAAAAAATTACCCGAAACGGTACTTGGTATTTACCGATACCGGTATAGTACCGTACCAGAACCCAATCTGGTACTAAGTCCGGTACAGTATTCGTAAAATTGGTTGAAGAGGAGGTAGGGTTTTATAAAAGAGTTGTCGTAGAGTTGAGAGAGAATGAAGGGTTAAATTGGCTAGTGTATTTTTTAGATTAAATTCCTGAGGAAAATAATCTAAATACCAAGGGGGTGCTGGGATTTAGAATCCAAGTAAAATGATACTACTTCCTCTATATTGGAAAAGTTTTTACTTTCCTAACTACTCAAAAAAATAAACTAAACGTGATAATATAAATTTTAGAAAAAAGATTACTTTCCTAAGCAAGAATCCATGCCAACCAAATAAGGCCTTAATCCTTTATTTGCACTTTAAGAGCAAGTCATCGTCATATTGGAAACAATATGCTTTGTGGTATACAATATAATAATGTTTACATAAATAAAATATATATTGAAATCTTTGTTTTTCTAATATTTTTATTTAAACATCCTTTCGATGTATAACTAAAGTTCGATTACAAGTTCTTTTATCAAACCTATTTGTAACTCTAGATATGAAAAGTTATTAGTTTTTCAAGAAAAGTAAGAGTTATGATTTCATGTAAATTTTTTACAAACTAACTTCATAATTTTATGCACTTCAACGAAGTAATATATCTCCTGAAGAATTAAAAACATGATAAGACTTCTAATCAAGTTGTCGAAACTCTCAAAATTAATTTTGATTCCCTAATTTCTTATAGTAGTTATGAAATCAGGTCGAATTCTAAGAGAACGTCTAAACACTAGTTTCTTAATTTTAAATAATAAAATATAGTGGAGGTTTTCGATTAATTAACTAAGTCTCAAATTTTCTTAAATTAATTAGTTCAAACATAACATCCAAACCAAAACTTGCCATTATTTGACTAGGTATAATAGCATTCTATATCCATTAAATGATAGCAATAAGCATAGCGAAAATGATTACACCTTAAATTAAATAATCAAGATAGCTGCAACCATTCAATTTAGTTTTCTTTTTTATCATAAGTTAAATATGAAAATTCATAAATAACCTATTTGCTACTTATACCAATCATTCATGACAATTACGTATCATTGAATTCATGGATAGCTATAGAATAAACAACATTAAATTTTATTATTAGATCAATCAATATTAATTATTCATGAAATTAAGAACATAAAATAATAAATACTTTAATTAAAACATGAATATAAATTTAAAACAAAACCTTGCAACGTTACAACTAGAGTTTTGAATCCTCTTGAATCAGAATATTTGAGTATAGCTATACATGGCTTTTGTTCCAACACCAAAATAGAAGAAAGATGAAAGATTGAGAGAAAACTAAGAAGAAAAAGAAAAGAGGATGGTTTGAGAGGTGAAAGACATCTATCTTCTTGTTTTTCTACTCTAAACCTAGTCTAATCGTATATTATAAAGTTTCTTATCTAAAACCAATCCAAATCCTTACATAATAGGAATGGAAAAAAGTTTCCTGATTAAGCTCAACTTTTCAAATGAATCTGGCATTAGAAGTGATCTAGCCTTATCGACTGTAGTAATATGTCAACTTTTTCCAAAATTTGTGATTTTCATTAATAATACTCCACTTTGATGCAATCTTTACTTTTCATCTTCTAAAACAAAACAAATATTAATTTTTCTATGTAAGCACAAAATAAAAAGTGAAAATTCCAATTAATATATCAAAATAATATCTTATCAAATTCTCCCACAACAAACTCTTGCTTGTCTTCAAGCATAAATCAATTCAATACATCAATCATCCTCATAACAACATTTCATCTTCTTTCTTGTTCTCCATAAATATCCAAAAGATAATTCACATTAAAGGTTTAGGATAAAATAACAATCGAGAGAGTAAGCACTCGTAAGACACATTGCTAGAATTAAAATACAACATCTCATCAATTCCATCAAAATGAAATGAAACAAGAGGACACCCTCTTATGGATTTCACTCTATACATTCAAAGTGCTTAGAGTTCATTAAGCTCTCAAATCAAAGCATAGCGAGTCATTGTCATAAGCTTGCTCAATTCTCCACCACTTAACAAAAAATGAACTTAATATATAAATTAAAGGGACTTGATCAAGGTTGTAACGTGACCTGGGTGAGATATTACAAAAAGAAGTTTTTAGGTTAAATAAATTGAAGGGAATCGTACAAACTTATCCACACATGTTTTAACTTAAATTCAATACTCATTTGATTCAACTAGCATCCCTTTTAATCCCTTTTTTTTCTTTTTCTTTTTCTTTTTTTACCATGAACATCAAAGAAGAGATCTTCTTTTCTTTTATTTTACTTGTCCCCCAATCTATAAAAAAAATGAAAAATCAAAATAATGCAACCTGAATAAACTAATTTACTTTTCATGGAAATATTCAAAATCCTATGTAAATAAGCTCAATGCAATTCCTTTAATTTATGGGTTCAAAATTATTAAAACATCAACAACAAGAAGGGCAAAAGTGTCTTGCAACAAGGTTATTAGGCAAGAAAAGAAAGGATAAGTCTCAAATTCTTTTTCTAGGGATAAAAAGTAAGGTAGGCTTGTTTAGATCAAAAAAGGTTATCCTAAGTGTCCTTATCATCTTTATGCACAAACTCATCAAAAATGTGGTCTTAACATGTATTCAAAAGAAATTTCTAGCATAAATAAGATATGCTTGATAACTCACAACAAAAAGATATGTATGAGCACAAATGTGATGAATGCTCTTAGGCTCAAAGCTCACGAAGATGTCAAAAATATATCAAGTCTTGCAAATTTTCATTAAAAAAAACCAATGAGATATTTAAAATAACTTAATGAAAACATTATTTATGCTTGTCTCTCTCATGCATTATTTCTTAAACCAAAAATGCACCATAACTTAAGGATTATAACAACAATCAGAAAATTATAAGACTATCATGAGGAATAATCAATATATGATTTATAGTATCATGAGTCCAACCAAAGTCACAAAGTTCATCATAATATAAACACTCGCTTACTCATGCCTAAATCATTCATTGTCCCTAATGTATGCATAAGATACTCACATCTCACAAAAATAATTAACACAAATAAAGCACAGAGTAGAAGTCTTACTTGAGTTGTGACCATTTGAAAGGAGATGTACTATAGTCTATGGCGTAGAGGTACCACCCTTATAAATTGGAGCAAAGCATTCAAATTCTTCTCAATATTTAAAAAATTGAGTTCTAATCTTTCTAGCTGAAAATGATACTTATGTCAGATTGGTGGAGCCAAAAGATAAAAAGACGATGGAATGTCACGATCCCTTTATTGCATTAATGATGAACCGCTCTAGCGGTGATCACGTGATATAAAATGAAGCGTTCTTCTTTGTTGCTTGAGTACCCCCATCGTACTTAAAAAATCCCTACCCAAAGGTTCCATCTCACAAGTGATATACATATTAGTGTTATTCATATCAAGCAAACTCAGATTAATAGCCGAAGGAGTGATAAGGGAACTAAGACATGAATTCTTGTTAGAAAAGAGAACGACGTTAAATTACATTGCCAACCAATCACCTAAATTGACTCATACTTTGTTTACCATAAACTAAATAAAGAACAACTCAGCTTTAGTGCAAGTACAAGTTGTAGCTGTTCGTCCTGAATATTTAAAAGCCAAGAAACATTGCATATAAAAGCACTCCATCTCATTAAGATAACTACCCTTAGATTTACATGGATGATAAACAAACGGGTTAAAAGACATTTATCTCTGTGCTTGAAAATAATTAAACTCACTATAGCCCACAATAGATTCTTTGTACTGAGTCAACTTAACATATTCTTTATTTTTTAAACCCTAAGGCTAAATTAAAATCAACGATGCTCTGTTTGAATTCGACACCCCTTAATATGTACTGTATCACGTTAGGAGTAAGTAAAGAAAATTTTTTCCAGTCTATCAAATTTAAAAGTAATATAAAACTCCTAGCTAATTTAGTAAAGACTAGACAATGAATTAATGAAAATATTTCCAGATCATGTTAATAAGCAAATCATCAAATTTTTCTTTAATTTGCAAATCCTCTAAGGATGGATAGTGTTCATACTTACACACATTAATATGTCAGGATTTGAGAGCAATGTATCATTGTTTTGTGTTCTTTATTGTTGAAAGTGAGATAATTGTGCAAGTCGAACTCAGTTGGTGGCAAGTTAGAGGTGTTTTTCGTTATTCGTGTATGCTCCCTTTTGGTACTAGTTTTATGTCCTGCAATAGATTGGTGGTGTGCCGTTGCAGTCACTGACGATTTTTCTTTTGTTGTGATCGTGGTAGTAGCTTTAGAACATCCCATGATAATGAAAAGTATAATAGAAAACTACTTTGAAAAATAATGAAAATAACTTAATAATGATTAAAATTAAAATGAAAGGAAAGCAACTAAAAGTAATTGATACAGATAAAATAAAAATAAATAGAAAAAATAGAACCGTAAAATAATACTAGTAAGTGTTGGTGGTGGGTTTGGTGTTGCATGGACACAAGTTGTTGGGGCTGAGTTATGTGTGTCTGCTGTTGGAATGTTAAGTGTCTTAGACTCTGCTGCTGGCTACCATTGGTGGGGTTACGTCTGCTATTAATTGGAGCTAAGTGAACATTCGGTTGGTGTTGCATGGTGTGCGTGTGAGTGAGCGCTTGGCTAGTGTTGCATAGTGCACGTGAGCGAGCGTTTGGCTAGTGTTGCTGTGGTGTTGTTGGCTTGGGTGTGCGTGGGTTGCTGTGGAGTGGCGTCTGCTGTAAGAGTGGAGTGTCTATGGTGGGGCTATTCTGGGACCTTCAATGTTGCCTACTAAAAGAGAAACAAACAAATTGGGGTTGTTTTGTTTTTTGTTTTTTGTTTTAAATTTTTAATGATTTTTTCAATGTGCAAAATTACTAACAAGTATAAGGTATGATCACACCTTATAAATGTCAGTATTCTAGAATTTTAAGGTTTCCATTCAAAAAAGTTAAATCACATAAGGTGTAATCTCACCTTATAAGATTTAGTATTCTGGAATTTTATGGTCTCTTTTCCTAACAACTGAATTACATAAGACGTAATCATGTCTTATAAAATTTAGTATTCTAGAATTTGAAGACTCATTTCCCCCTTAAGTCAAAAAATGATCAAATGGTAACTATATATAACTAAAACAAAATTAATAAAAACTATCATATTTTAGGTTACCTCCCAAAAAGTGCAATTTTTTAATGTCATTATACTCAACGGGGCTAATTCTTCTCAAACTTCTACATATGATGGAAGTACCAAATTAAAATTCACCACACTAAAAACCATCATCTCCTCATAAAATGGTTTCAATATATGTCTGTTAACTTTAAAAATCTTCTCGGTCTCTAAACTTTTTATTCCTATTACACCATGTGAAAATATATTAGAGAACAAAAGAGCCAAGCTATCTAGAGCGTAACTTATCTAACATAAGCTTTAATAGAGAATTATATAATAACACTTTTTATCCCACCTCAAATTGCTTCCTTAAGATCATATTATCATGGAACAATTTGGTTTTCTCTTTGTAGATTTTCAAATTCTTGTAAGCATCTAACCTTATTTCCTCTAGCTCTTGTAATTGCAACTTCCTCTCCTCCCCAACTTTTTCCAAATCCTTGTTATAACGTTTAATCACCTAATGAGTTTTATGTTTAATATTCATCGGTAAATGATAAGCTTTACCAAAATCTAGTCGATAAGGAGACATTCCTACCTATATTTTGTAGGCTTTACGGTACACCTAAAGAGCATCTTTCATACGTAAACTCCAATTCTTTCAATTAGGATTTACAGTCTTTTCTAGAGTATATTTCACCTCTTTATTTGATACTTCTACTTGTCCATTCATTTGTGGATGGTAGGCGGTAGCTACTTAATAATGCACTCTATACTTTTTAAACAAAGTTGCCACTACTCTGTTGGAAAAATGATTTCCTTGATCACTAATAATATTTCGTGGAACTCTAAATGTATTAAAAATATTAGACTTTATAAATCCTACAACAACTACATAATCATCAATTTTGGTGGCTTTTGCTACCACCCACTTGGAAACATAATCAACAACTAAAAGTATATAAGAAAAATAACAAGATAAAGGAAAAGACCCATAAAATCAATACCCCATACATCAAATGTCTGAACTATAAGAATTGGGGTTTGAGACAATTCATTTTGATGAGATAATGTACCTATCTTTTGGCATCTATCACAACTTTTACAAAACACATAAAAACCTCTAAATAAAGTCTCCCAATACAATCCACTATTCAAAAGTTTTCTAATAGTTCATTAGGACCAAAATGACCACCATAGCATAATTGTGACAAAAAACTAAAATAGAATGTTGTTCATTCTCTAGCACACAATGCCTTATAATTTGATCAGAGTAGAACTTTGGTAAGTATGGTTCATCCCAAATATAATCTTTTGACTCATTTCTTATATTTTCCTTCCCATACTTATTAATTTAATAATGTAAAGTTCCAGTAACTAAATAATTAACAAGGTCAACATACCATGGAACCATACCTTTCATTTGGAACAATTGCTCATTAAGAAAAGTTTTAGAAATAGGTAAAATATCTTCATCTCTTACTAGACTACTCAAATGGTCTGCTACTAAATTTTCTACACCTTTTTGATCCTTTATTATCAAATCAAACTATTAAGGTGTCAGAATCCATTATATTAGCCTCGGTTTGGACACCTTTGCCAAAAAGTATTTTAATGCTGAATGGTTAGAGTAAACAATAACTTTAGAGCCAAGCAAATAAGATCTAAATTTATTTAAAGCAAAAGCAATTACTAAAAGCTTTTTCTCAGTTGTAGAATAATTGCACTATGCGACATCCAATGTTCTTGAAGTAGAAAAGATAACATGACTTTGTTTCTTAATCCTTTGGCCTAAACAGCTCCCACTGCATAATTGCTAGCATCGCACATGATCTTGAATAGAAGATCCCAATTTGGTGGCTAAATAATAAGCGTGCATGTTAATAGTACCTTAAGTTTGTCAAAAACTTCCTTACACACCTTTCCAAAATCAAATGGATTGTCTTTTGTAACAACTTGGATAATGGTATGACAATCTTGGAAAAATCTTTAATAAACCTGTAGTAAAATCCTGCATGTCTAAGAAAAGATTGAACTTTCCTAACACTTGTACACTAAGGTAATTTCACAATTAAATTCACTTTTGCTTTATTAACTTCTGAAACTTTGGATGAAATCAAATGTCCTAAAAAATTGCCTTAAATGGACAAAAAATTAAAGGGGTTAACTTCCTGTCAGTTAAATGTCACATTACTGACATGACAATATGTTTAAGATTTTCGATAGAAAGTGAGTCTCACTAGCAGATTATTATTTTTTAAATTAATAAAAAAGTGGGTCTCATAATCACGTGATAGTGGGAGGCTACTGTTATGCGGCCGCACTTGCCACATGACAATTAGGCTCATATTTATATATTTTAAGAAAGTGGAGCCCACTTTTTATTTACAAAATAAAAATAATGTCACATTAACATTTACGGATTGTTAACCCCATCAAATTTTTTATTCACTTAAGAATTGTTTTTGAATGTTTTGAAAATATTATGGTTCAATTTGAACGCTTTAAAATGCAAAGATCTATTATATATTCTAATATAAATGTTGAAATTCAAATGCACTTTTAGTCTTTCTTTGTATCAAAAAGTTTTCACGTTAATCTCATGTCTCATTATTTGGTTGAATTTTCTTTATTTATTATTATTCAAGATCATGCATTAGTCTTGAGATATTTGGTTGGTACTCATAAGCTGTTTAATTTACATATTTAATATTTGTTCCAAAAGTTTCAACAATAGAATAGGGGGAAGAATGCTTCAGGCTATTCATAGGTCTTTCAAGCTCTTAAAAAGAAAAAATAGTCGAAGGAAAAGAAGAATTGAGCTTAAAGAAGAAAATCGATAAAATTCAAAGTGGAGACGTCCAACACACAGTTTTGACTAGAAAAAGTTGAATAGTAATGGAGCTCCGCAATCGTGATTGAAGAGCTTGATATGTGCATTGATACTGAGGTGAAGACTTAGGCTATTATATCAGAAACAGTGGGGGTTAAGTTGTCATTGACTAAACCAACATATTTCACATACCAAAGTATACTACGAAAGCATCATTTAGCAAAATCCTTCACCATCCTCAGCTGGCGACTGATGGGCATCAGGAGATTGCTTATCATCATCTGATGCCTTTTTGGCTCTCTCCTTCCATCGTGCCCATACCCACTTCAAGATGAAGAATCCTCCAAGAGCATAAACCTGATAGTGCACCAAGTAGCTTCACTGATAGAGAATATAATTGTGGTTGTAGTTTTACATTCAATCTAGAGCATTCAAACCAGGGCACACAGAGAGAGTGAAGTGATACTTCAAATGCCACATTCACATACTCTTCAAGCAAATGTGAGTAATTAGCAAGGCCGGGCTCAGTGTTTTGGCAGAGAAAGAAGAGAAGGAAATGCCTTGCACACTCTTAATGACTTATCATGAGAAAAGGGAAATCAAGAACGATTAAGGGAAAGAAGAATGATAATTAGAATGGCAAAGAACACAAAACAACCATAGAATCTAATAACACAACGGAGAATGCAACTTACCGGGAGAACGATTAAGGGATGAGAAATCTTTGCTGGCTCTTCAACCTCAAGCTTCAATGGAGGAGGGGTTTCTGGTTTAGGCTCTGCAAACCTCACCCTTTCCGGTTTATGGCTTGTGATTCGTTTGGCTTCCTCGTTGCTAGCAGCCTGATGGTCAGGTTTTGGTTGGAAAAATGGAGGAAACTTGAAGTCAATTTTTGGGAGGAGAGAAAACAAGTTGTTCCGCGCTTCTGGTTCCTCTTCCTTGCTTCTGATTCTGGAGGTATCCACCATGGTTGCAAGGCACGCAGGTTTGATTATTTGGATGAAGAAAAATAAAAATAATTGATGTGTGGGTTGATATAAGACGAGTTCAAAGTGAGGAACTATGGGTTTCTTGAATGTGCTAGACTGGACGAAGCAAGTGTTTTTATACTGGAAAGTGTTGGCTTTCTGTCTAAATAAACTCGTGCTAGCCCTCCCTTGTAGATAAATGTAGAAAGGACTTGAATTGTTCTGAAGTCCTTTCTACATTTATTGGGTAGCGTTTCAAACTTGAATTGTTATTTTTTATTACAGCACTTGACAAGGATATGTTTTAAGAACAATCCAAAAACTGGTTACTCGCTACCAGCATCAGGTGATGTCTCTATGTTAGATACTTTTATACAGTTGTCAACACCAGGTAAAAGCTCTCTATGTTGCATATTCACTGCAGTTGCTATTAACGAGTTATTGCGGGAGGAACTCAAATAATCATTGAATCTTAGCTTCCCAAGTTAACAACAGCCCAACAACAACCTTATTTTGAATCACTTGTTCTCAAAGAATCTTAGTTCTCTTTCAACATCTCGCAGCCTCATTTTCTCATCTCTCTCCATGTTTCTGGGAAACTATATAATCTGCCATTTGCATTACATTTTTAATTCATTCGAAAGGAGGCCAAGTATAAACTATAAAGAGGTCTGTTTATCAAGAGCAACAAATGAGTAGTGCAGCTAAAGTTGACTGATCTGTGATGCCGCTTTTTCACCTTTCTGTTTAACGAATTTGTTACAGCAGGATAAGGACAATGCATTCTGATTGTAGTTTGATTTACTACTTACTATTGAACTATTTAACGGGAAAGCTAGTTTGAGAAGCGCAATATACGTATCACACTTGCAGCTTAAGATCACTTGCACATATAAGCAACAATGATCACCTGTAAAGAACTTTTAATTGTGTTACCAAATATCTTTCAAGGATGCCACAAAGATCACCCTACATGGAGTCTTTACATATAAGTTCCAATCCATTGTGGTGCCCAGTACAAATCGTTTTTAAGGTGCTTCCCACGGGTGCACGATCGTACTAAAGCGCCTCTGAAAACCTCAAATCTGCTGGACCAGGACCTAATATTCCTTTCTGTTCACTTATCTTGCCTAGTCCAAGAGGAGGTGGCTCCAGGATTCCACTCTTTTCCTCTTCTCTCCACACAGTTCCTTGCCACTCCCTCTGCAAATATCCAAAAAAAAAAAATGGTGAAGTTTGGGCGATAACCAAGAAAGTCCATCATACTCGTTTGATACTGCGAGCACATTCTTTCCAAATTAAAGAAGAGCACATAATTGGAGGAGATTAATAATCAAAACACCGAATTATGCAGTCTTAAGCTAAATTAGTTAACTAATTGCCTCATCATAAGTGTAAGTGTCATCCTGCAATAATGGGGTCGCAAGAGGGGGAGCAACATCTGGGTTGGGCTTCTGGAATATAAATGTAGTATACAGACCTGCAAGATGGGAATATTAAAAGAAAAAGAAAGAGTTTTAAGTGCCAAGCAGAAACTGCACGCCATAAAAGATAAATAATGCAGCACCTAGCACATCATATGATCGAGGAAGAAGTCTCCCTTTGGCATCGACGAGGTTTGCACCCAAATTCATCAAAATGCCTGCAAATTGCATTCTTGAAACAAAGGCAATATCATTATGGTTTGTTAAACATCCATGTGAAGTAAACGGAGTGGTGAATCCTAAATGCCTAAAAGGTTTGCCTCAGTCCTATGTTTTCAAGTATCATAATGTAAAGTTAAATTCAAGTACTTGTTATCATCATAAAACTCGGTCAAATTCTGAATCTCCACATACTCCAGACCAGCTTCCCTGGCCAACCTAGGCAAACATACAGTTTGATACCATCAGGCCACATGAAAAGTCAACACAAATAAAACACCATATTGCATACAAAACTCAATCAATTTTCTTATTTAATTAAGCCAACTGTTCAGATAAAAAAGCAACCTGATCAAGCTAGGAAAATGAACCAAGCAATGGGTTTCTGTAGACATATCATGAGCAAATTTTAACTGGTATTTCTTTCCAAACAATGGGAACCTGACTTCAATAAAAGAGAACAAATGAGAACAAAATAATTTAAAAATTTTGAACCAACTGTACGAACTAAGATGCATACATACTTCTCTTCCTCAACTTCAAAGGTGATCATGTAGCTTTCTGATCGAATGCAATTGGGAACGATGTTTGGTTTCATGCCACCACTTCTATTGTGGTATGCTTCAACGTTCTTCTGATACTTAGCCCTACATGACCATGATGTCATTAGTGCAATTGAGAATTTTCCTTTATTAAGTCTCCGTCTGTAACCATGAATATATTGAAAGCTAATTGAAGATCAAATATATACAAGCCTATCACAAACATGTCTCAAAGACAAGATACACATACCAGGACCCACCCTTAAAACATAAAGGAAACCATAACTATTGAACAAAAACATAAATGTGTCAACTTTATGGATTCTCCGAAAAGTCTATGGCACCTTGCTATATATCATTCACTAATACAATACAGATGTGTATGTGCATTCTTGTGTGTGTGTGTGTGTGTGTTTGATATAGAGAGACAGAGAGTAGAGGCCATGATCGTTACACCTCTGTTCTTTTACTAGAGGACTCAAACCAACTACCATGCAACAGTGTCAGTTTAGGCCTGAAGATTGCTTAAATTGCATCATTACTTAAAGTGATGACTGAACTAAATACTTCAAAACAGAACCATCCTCATGCAAGTATTAAATACTACAAGGATAATATGTGATAAGCCATCATCAGAATCTGATGCAAATTCTCAAGTCCAGAAATGCAAAGTCCAACATAGAAATGAAGCTAGCAAATGCAGAAGAAATAGGAAATATCATTCCTAAGTCATTATTCATACCATATGGTAGATGAGTCAGGAGTAATACCAAAAAAGTAACCCCCAGGTTTAAGCAATGACGACACATTATGCAGGAGTTTTCTTGCACTCTCTTCAGTTTCAAAACACAACTGCAAACAAAGTTGAGATGTCAAAATCTCAAGGACAATAATGCCGAAATAGATTAATGCATTCATCACCTTTTCCCCATAAGAAAAGGGGAAATTATCTGATAAAAAGGAAAAGAAATGGAGAATGATGTGTCAAAAATAAATTAGGAACCTGCAAGTTCTGTAAGCAGCAGACTATATCAGCCTGATTAGTCTTCTCCTTCAGATGCAATTCAAAATTTTCCTGTACAAGCAAATTATTGCAAGTAAACTTTCAGAAAACAACGTAGGCTCCTAAGGCAATCAAATCATATCCAGAAAGTAGAAACTCACGTCATGACATAAAGCATAGCCCATAATTCCTGTCTTAATGCCAATTGAACCCATTGTAAAGTAGTGCCCACAATTTAAACATCAAGAAAACCCATAAGCAGAATATTGGAAGATTCAGTTACCAGAGTATGAGAATTACAAATGAAGCTATTATCGGCATATGTGTAACAGAAGCATGACTAGATCACAAAATAGACATGTTGTGCAAAAGAAGGAGAAGCTCACAGAGCAAGGGTCAGCTTCGAAGAAATCAGCAGTGCAGTTTTTTCTCTGACTCTCCCATGCTTCTTTCATCTTACTTACTCCAGATGACGATACATCTACATCCAAAACAACAATCTTTAAATCGTTTCTCCCTCCAACAAATAGAGACGAAAAACGAAGACAAAGAAGAAAGAAATATTAATGAAAAAGGTTGCTAGAAGCGACCTTTTCTCTAAAGAAAATATACACACCGTACTGATTCCAATAAAGTGAACAATTTGAGCAGATTCCCATTTGTCGGCGTCAGCTCCAACTCCATAGTACAAATCACAAACCTTCAACTCCACAGTAAAAATTGAAACCAAACCAAAGCCAAACCCTTAATAGCCACATAAATGCACAAAAACTAAAGATTGACTGATAACCGGCGTAGAGAAAGAAACGAAGAAGAGCAGAGACAGTGGCATAGGGGTGAGCGAAAATCTTGATAAGATTTGCGCAGACGAACGTTTGCGTCGCACAAACATCAATTTTCAGGACAAAAAAACAGTAATAGAAGCAGAACCAACCTTAGAAGACGAAAGGGATAGGTGAGCAGAGGAAAGAAAACAGAGAATCGGTGTAGTGGTTTCAAAAAAGACCCAAGAGGAGAACATATTATTTACGTAAGTGACGGTAATCCACGTAAAAAATAGCTGTGCGGAAAAGCTATAATTTGGGCTTTTTTTGAAAAGCTCTAAATTGTAGCTTTTGAAAAAGCTGTATTTTGGCTTTTTCAAAAGTTTTTTCTACTGAAAAAGTGCTTTTCAAGTTTCCATCCAAACATCCATTTTTTTCAAAAATAGCTTTTGCGGTAGAAAAAAGTACTTTTGGAGTCTCCAAAAGCCGAACCAAACAGGCACTTACACTCCTACAATGGCAGATCTGCAAAACTTTCTCCGACATGCCAACTTCCACAAGGCATAACTCCTTACTCCAAACTCCAAATTAGACAAAATTGGTATCTATTTCATAGAGAAAAGAGAGCTCTACAAGTTACATGAAGGACACAAAAACCAATTTCACCCCTAAGGGTGTCAAAAACACACTCAAAGATACTGCCTTCCCAATATGTCTCAAAACAGGGCAGCATTTTCCAAAATCCATAACTTCTCATTCCCTTTGCTAAAAATTGCAAGATTATGCAAATGAAAGATCAGAATATGTCCTACAACTTTCATGAACATCATGAAATCAAATTCAATTGCTAAATGGGTCAAACAATTCACCAAAGAGTCTGCCCACTGAAAATACCCAATCTGGATAGCAATGTTCAAAACAGCATAACTCCTTGAACAAATGTCAAAAAAATCACTACCTTATATCACTGGAAAGATCAGATCTCATACTTCAATTTTCATTGAGGACTCTTAATCCAATTCCATCAGTAACAAGCTCAAAACTGTTATGCAAGTTACTTCCCTGATCAGAAGTTAATAACCTAATTCAGATTCAGTTTTGAAAAATCATAACTCCCAAATCTGAGATCTAAAAATAGTATGCTATATATCATTTTCAAGATAATTGCTTCCTCTACAACTTTTCAGAAGATCACTTAAGCCAATTCAATACACAGAAATCTCTAACTTTGCTTCCAATCAGAATGCTCACAAAACTGACACTTAAGCTAGGTTTCACCAAAATGCACAACACCAGTCAATAGTCAACAGTTCATATCTCCCAATATACAGATAAAAAAATTGCAAAATCAGTGGCAATGGAAAGCTAACAATATAGGCTTCAACTTTCATGAAGACAATTTTCACCAATTTCTTCTAAATTAATCTAAAAAAATCATCAATCCAGGTACTGTTCATATAGCCCAAGTCCCTGATTTTCCAAGCCAAAATTCAACCTCTTAGAGCTACAATTTGACAATACCTATTTCACAAAAAATTGTATCCAATAAACTCAAGTTTAATTTGGTCCAAACCTCACCTCATTTACATACCTACACAATTAGTTATGATCAAAACAGTGCAATAGGTCAAAAACCAATTTTCCAGCTTTGTTCCTAAACTTAGATCCTATCACTTCCAATGCCAATAACACATCACTAAGCATCCAAATGGACAAGAAA
>JANIHZ010000210.1:35794530-35804794 GCA_027478365.1 Erythroxylum rufum | reverse complement strand
GGGGGGCTGTCGTGGGGGGGCATTTGAATGGGGGATGAAGGCTCGGTTGTGTAAAGTTTTTCTAAGAAGCTCTTGGCTAGGGTCGTATGTCCGCTGGATTGGAACACTGAACCCTGGTTTCATCAGTTAAAGAGGCACTGTGTAGCTTCCGTCGTTTGGCAGTAGTGATAGCATGATAATATTTAGAATTCTTATCGCCTTGACTAAGCCATTGGCATCGAGATTGTTGGTGCCAGTATAGTTCCTCCTGTAAGAGAACTTGTTCTAGCTCGTTCCAGAGGTAAGTTTCCAACTCTCGCAGGGAATTAGAATTCTATCGGGCCAGGAGACGCTTTTTGCGAAGAAATATGTTGCCAAAGGTCGAGTAACTCCAGTGCTGTAAATTCTCGCTCAAATGTTGGATCGCTCCACACAAAGTATGCAGATGAGGTTGCCAATTTTCTTCCATGATTTGAGGAAAGCAGTCGTGAGTCAACCAAGCGGATTGAAAACGGAAAGGTCGAGCCGAGGGTGGCGGTGGGGGCGATTGAAAGGAAGTCACTAGCAAGGGGCGATGATCCAATTTAAGGAAGGATAGGTGAGCTACTTTCGTGGACGGGAACGAGGTGGTTCAAGAAGTAGAGAAAAAAACTTGATCTAATCTAGCAAGATGTTGGTCGCGGCGCCAAGTAAATCTAGGTCTAGTAAAGCTGGGGTCCTGCGGATGACAACACTGGACACAATCCCGAAATTAAGAAATTATGATCTGATGGCTGCGTGTTCCTCCTCGTTTGTCGGCCCATTCAAGCTTGGCATTGAAGTCTCCCCTAACGAGCCAAGGAAGCGTCATCACTGGGGCAATATTATAGAGGTGTTTCCAAAGAAAGGGAAAAAGGGAATAAGTAGGGCTCGCATAGATGGCTGTGAAGTTAAACGAGTTATGCAGCCAATCAATTTTGATGTGGATGAATTGACAATGGGCAAGAAGAATATGAACGATTATGTCGAATTTGCATAAGAGCCAAATGCTGCCAGAAAATCTGTGAGCTTCCACCCGGTAAGAATTAGGGAATTGAAGAGATCAGATCACCTTGTGCGCCCTATCGCTGCTGATTCTCGTCTGAACCAACATTCGAGCATAGGATTGCGGATTTGGACGAAGTGTTGAAAATGGGTCGAAATTTCTTACCTCCGGCCCCCTGGCAATTCCAAATGAAAATAGATATAATAACAGAAATAGCTGAAATGTTCAAGACCTAGTCTTGAGTGTCTAAGGTCTGGAACCTAGATTCACCAAACGTGTTGACAGGGGTGGGTTTGCTGCTGTCATGTCTTGTGACCGTAGGAGAGCCAGACGGACGGCGGCTCCTACGTTGGACTTGGAGCCAACGGCCGTACAGCGCCTGTGGCGTTTCCGTGTGGGCTTGTGTTGAGGGATTTTTCAGAGTGAGGTCCGGTGAGGAGTCTGCCAAGATAGGTACTGTGGTTGGAGTAAGAGGTTAAGGTCGGAAGGAGCAACCAGTGGTACTGTACCCGACACGCCCACAGGAGAAACAAATATGTGGGAGGCCTTCATAGGCTACTTTAATCCTCTCGTCGTCCAGTTCGACGATGGAACAAAGGGGTTAGCTGATATCTATGTCGACCGCCACTCGAGCAAATCTGCCCTGCTGGGATTGCTGTGTGTTGGTGTCGATCTTGATGGTGCATCTGACTAGGTTGCCCAACACGGTGAGAATGGAGGGGTGATAGCGCACCACCGAAAGCTCAGGAAAGCGTACCCAGGCGACTACATGTAACACTTGGCCAGAGGAAGGGCAGAAAGAGGGGTGCCATGGCTGGACAGAAAACGCGTGGCCGAGGAGTACCCACGGGCCTTGACTGAGGGCATACATATAATCCTCCGCATTTATAAAGTTGATCATGAAAAACTCATTGTCTATGTCCACAAGCTTCATCAGCCCAGTTAGCTTCCATAAAGAGGAGAGGCGGTTCTTTAACAACGTATACCCAATTCGGCATCCCAAGAGTTTGATGACAATGGCTTGTTCCCACTGTTTGTTAAGTCGGCTTTTGATGGAGTTTGAGAGTTCGATGTTAAGTCTAAATTCCCCAGGTACTATGCTTATGTCTCCTTCTTCAATTTCTGCTGGATCTTCAGCAGGCCATTCTGTTCGGGGTGGATTATGATTCAATTGGCCAGTGACTGTAGCGCGATAGTTAGGGGGAACTGGTTGTGGAGAGGGCTATGTGGGCGGTGGATCTTTATCCCGTTCCTGAATTTGAACCTTTTTCGCCGTATGGCCAGTGTGATCAGTGCGGAGATCCCCGTGGTTTGGATTGTTAGGTAGTTGTTGAGTTTCCATTGAAGAATCAGTCAAACTTTCTGCACTTTCCTATTTCTTGCAACTTTCAATGTCTTCCTTAGGGCATGCTTTTTTGTAACATATTATTGATTGTACCCATTTTTCATCTAAAGCTTTTGCCTTGCCAAAATCTACTGTTGTATTGGCTGACATTTTTGTTAGGACCCGTCAGCTCATCGATGTCTAATGTTTTTACTTTATACATTTTGGAGTTTGGAGTTAATAAAGAATGGATATCAACGTTTCGTGAGTTAATTAAGCATAACGCATGGCCTTCAATATTCTTAGCCATCAAAATATTGATTTATCTTTTCTATTGCCTAATATCTTTATCTTATTAAAGGCTTTTTGTCACAAGGATGTTTTTAGGCAAGAAAGATGCCTTCAAATCTCTCAAAATCCATCAAAGAGGTTATGTACATTTATCTTAATCAATTGTCAAACACCTTTTAGTTTGAAGCATTTCATCAGACGGGTATTAAGTCCTTTGATTTCCACACTTTATGGGCTTAGCTATCTCTGTTTGATAGGTTAGAAACATATGAATACCTACTCCCAAGTAATTAATCAATTAAATATGGACAAAAGAGTATATAGAAGCTTCATATTACTGTTTGAGATATTTCATTGAACGAGTTCTGTGCATTTGGTTTTATGGTATTTGTGGGTAGTAATTAATAAAGAATCACATCATATATGTGTACAAATGATTATTGATGTCTCATGAGGTCTAGAAAAAGACAAAACATACACATTTTTCAACCTACAACACATACGTATATAAGCAACATTTTTGGATAACTTTTAGCAATTTTTTCACCAACCATTATATCCTTTTATGCTAAACTTATCCTAATTCCAAATTTGCAAATGTTTGGAGCAATATGACCCTCACAAACATTCAGATTAAGATGAACTTACAATTAACGTAATTAACAAACTGACATAGCCATTCTATAACTGTCATTTTGTAACTATCACAACCAGAAACTGAAGTGGTCTTTAGCTTGTCCTAAACTTAGAATTTCCAGGTGCTATGATACCACAATCATCTAATTTATGAATGTGATTAAAATTTTCCAAAATGGACAATTTACACATTTTCCAGATTTTTGTAACTCAATAATTTTTTTAGATAGTCTTATTGCGTCAACTTCTTGTCAAATCATGTCACCATCATGTTGCTAAAGTTGCGTAAGTTAATGTTTATCAAACACCAGAAAGAAGCTCTCACACTTATGCAACCCACTTCCAATTCATCTCTAAAATCAAACACACTAAATTATATAAAAAAAACTCAAACTTTCGTTAATTTTTCAATTATAGCCCGAATTTTAAAAAGTAACAATAAAATGCTCAAACTTTCAATTTTTTAATTTTAGACCGATATTAGTGCCTCCGTTATCTTTGCTGATGTGGCACTGTCACATGTCCTGGAACCTTAATTAATCAGACGCGTCAGCAATAGTTAAGATTCAAAACCCTGATTAATTAAATGATGTCATTTCAACGAGAGTAAATCCTATCTTTCGATTCCTCTTCCTAGATGCACGAAATCCTTTTCATCTATCCTCCCAGACGTAAGAAATCCCTAAATCTTTGGACAATCTTTTCCCTTTCTTTTGCTTCTCTCCACCGACCAATTATCTCATTTGCTGCCTCCCATGAAGAATCAATGAGCTAACACCTTATCTCAATTCTCACTTCGTTTAAAACCTCTTTGTTTTTGTAAAGTTGGTTTCTTTTTTGGAAATTGAATTCTGGGTCTCTTTTATTTTCTTTTTTAGCTTTATTTTATAAAGAATATGGTGGTCGTAAGCTAAATATTTTAATTTTGTTAACTTGGTATCTTAAAGATTGAACCATTTTTTTTTTCATTTTTCTTCATATGATTTTATAAGCCTTCTCAAATTGAAGTGGAGAAAGAGAGAGATGATTTGAAATTGGGAGTTGAAGGATCAGATGAAGCATGGAAGCAAACCCTCGTGGATTTCAAAGAGCAAGCTTTGAAGCTTACGAAGTTTACTCTAAGAAAGCTAAAATCATTTTTGATGAAACTTTGAAGCAATTAAGAATTCAAGCTGAAAAGGCCAGGAATGATTTAGGTGTCCTAGATAAGGATATTAGTGAAGAGGGTCAGAAATATCTATCAACAATTGCTGAGAACTCCCCTGAACTAGTCAAGTAGATTATGCAAACATTTTCTTCCATAACTGATGACATTAATAGTATCTCCAAAGTCCAAGATTTTCATGTTCGAATACCTTATGGTAAGAATAGTTGTACATATCTTTTGATGCTATTATATGGCCGTCCTCCAATTTGTTGCATTGTAAAGATTATATTGAAGTGGTTGCATAATGGATGTTTGGAGTAGATGAGTGCTTTCTGATCAAGTGGATTGTGCTTTGTAGGTTTGCTTCTTTCTTTTGGTGGTTTTCTATCCTTCATGATCAGAAGAAGCATTTCTTCTATAAGATTTAGGGTGATTCTTAGCGGTGCCCTTTTAGCATTCAATGTATCAAGTTTGAGATTGTCAGAAAAGGAGAACGGTATCCTTTTACCTTGAAAGGATAGACAAGTTAGCATATTCTTCCTTTCTATGATAATGGTATGGTAAGAAAAATGTTGTTATATGTTAGCTTCATACTTTATGATATAGAGTGATCATTTCTTAGTTATGATTCAACTGAGAGGTGTTTGATCTACAGACTTTTCAATAAAGAATTGAATGATTAAGTAGTTTTTTCAACTTGAACATTCCTTTCATTTCATAGGATACATTACAAGACTTAAATGTTTAAAGAAATTCATTTTCTTTAAAAAAGAATGTATATATATTTATAAGTAGTAATCAAAAATATGAAAATAAAAGACTATTTGTAAAATTTGTGAAAAATGTCACACTATACATAGATTGGTGGTGATGAATTACAGTAATTTTTCCCTACCTAAGAAATAAACAAAGACAAGGATAATCTTTCGATACGGTAGCTCTATAGAAGTCCCATATTACAAAATCAAAGGGTTAGAATTAAACAAAACACTAAACTTCAATGGGAAGGTTTGTGGGCCATTCATGTCTTAGGTGTAATATGTTTAAAGTATGTGGATAAAGATCCATAGAAGCCATTCATAAAGACTTGTAGTATAATGATCATTTCGTGCTTGCTTGTGGATGTAGTTTAGTTATTGGTTCTTTCATTTTAAGAACTAAATTTATGTTTCTGATTTAATTCACTATTTGGTGTAATAAATTTTGGTTTTGAAGTTTCTATTTCTTTTTGTTGCAGTTATAGCAAGTATAATCTTCCCTATAGAGCTGCAAGACTACAAAGGTAGAAAAAAAGAAAGATTACGATTTTAGAGGAAGCATTGGAATCTATAAGAGTTGATTTTCCTCCAATGTCACTTTATGGGGGGTGAGCAAGACTCAAATGTTAGATATTTTTTTCCTAACAATAGCTGTGTCACAATGGATGTTATCCACTTTTTACTATAAATTGTTGGCAAGTGAAATGTATAAATTAATATGACGAAAATGGTTGTTCTTGATGTCATGGTTACTATTGTGGCACGATTTTACAAAGCAAATGTAAGCCATCAATAATGGTGGCTAAACTGAAATCCTAACTATCATAGGATAATAGAAAAAGAAAGATGGATAGTGACCTATGAGAACAATAATAAAAACTGAAATCCTAACTATTATATAGTGGTATCATCAATATGAACCTTTTAGTGTTGCTGAAATTTATTAGCATCATTTACAAAATGTGTACCTTCTAAATACAGAGGAGTGACCAAGTGCAGGAATTACCTAATCATCAATCAAATAAGTGCAGAAATACTATTTTTTGCTCTTCATCGAGTTCTTTAGATATCAAACCACGAATGGTGGTACTATGTCATAATTGCTCATATCTCTGAATCCATGTATCTCTGCAAAATGTTTTCTATCAGCTAAAACTCAAATGCACCGGTATTGACATCTTAAGCAAACATATCAAACAAACCACGTTAAAAATTTTAATCCAGTTTGAATTATTCCCCCTCTATCAAAGTTGGGCAATTAGAACAAGTCTTTAATTGATAAATAATGACAAAAACAACTGCATACCTAGATTCTATACTTGTATGCTGCATATCCAGCAACTCTGGCCACAACTAAACCAAGAATGATTATCCATGCAAAGCTCCAGCTAACCTCTGTGTTTGATTCTTTACCTGATACATGAAACAAGGTATTTAAGCTGTTAGTACCAAAAAATGAATACCCCAAGTGCATGAGATGAAGTACTATAAAATATGATGCGAGACCCAAACAAACCATATCCAAACTTTCTGAAATTAACGTTTACAACTTGATGCTTATCTATTCGACATCTATTATTCGTCAAGTGAATGAGCAAAAAATTCTAACAAGCTCATATGAATAGAAAATTTCCAAATGCTAACACCCAGAAAAATGTCAAACACAAAACAACCAAATCAAATTAACTAGCATTAGGTTGAATTACATAGAAATGCAATACAAAAACATATCAAATTTGAAGATATATGAAGCCATGATAAAGTAAAATTGGGGTTGTGATGATGGTTATCCATTTTGTCGAAAGTGCCAAAATTGTTTCAGTAAACAACAATTAAAAAAAGTAGTGGAAGGATACTTATGCATGTATCATGTTCTCGCATGTACAATAACCACCGCTACAACTGCACTCATAATTGCCCCATACGTCCTTGTATTTGCAAGCAAGACATTAGCAGGTCAGTTTCTATTTGCACTCATCCACATCTAGAAAGCAACCAAAATTGAGAAAACTTTATTGTTAACTCTATTTTAACAACTAAATCCCCCATATCTAGACACTTCTAGGACTGGTTTTTCTTTAGACCCATCTAAGATGACAAGGCAATGTTTACTAGTCATTCTGATAAACATTACCGTATGTCCTATGTGGCTTAGGACTCGACAAAGTTCAATGGTGCGTCAAACAAACTTCATCAACATGAACTCCTCAATAATAAATATATGAAATGAATAACTTATGAAGAAGTTGGCATATTGAATTAGCTCAATATATCCATGCTATGCATTTTGAATCAGTATATGTTAATGCCATAATAGTTACCATAAGCCTTCAACCAAGGCTCTCATAATTGTTTGGTCTTTAATGACAACTGTTTGGTCTTTAGTGTCAACTATTTGACATGATAATAAGCTCTAAGTGCAGAAGAAGTAACAAAGAAAGTAATCAAGTTACAATGAAAGAAACTTGAATAAGGAGGGATGAGGAACAAAACTAGTTGATTATCCAGTACTCAATAGGACATCACACGGTATAATCAAGGGAAGAAATAGTACCTCGCATACGTTGACTCCATCACCCTTGAATCCTAGAAGACAGTTCCAACCTTATGAATTATCATCCTAAAACTAAAAAGGATGTAAACAAAGTTAGAATCGAGATAAGGTGCTATCTCACCGATTCTTTATGGGAGGTGGCAAATGCAACAATCGGTTAGTGGAGAGAAGCAGAAGAAAGGGCAAAGATTGTCGAAAGATTTAAGAATTTCTTGCATCTAGGAGGAAGGATGAAAGAATGTCAAAATACTTAGGGATTTCATACGTCTAAGAGAAGGAACGAAAGGGATTTCATGCATCTGGGAGGAGGGATCGAAAGATAGGATTTGCTATTGATGAAACGATATCATTTAACTAATCAGGGTTTTAAATCTTAACCACTGCAAACGTGTTTGATTAGTTAGGATCCCTAGACACATGACAATGTCACGTCAGCAAAGATAACAGAGGCACTAACGTCTAGCTAGAATTTTAAAAAAAAGTTTAGGCATTTAATTGCTACTTTTTAAAGTTCGAGCTATAATTAAAAAATTAACGAAAGTTTGAGATTTGAGTGTATTTTTGGAATTATATTGGTGAATGTCCTGATAGTTATAATTTTTCATGTATTTAGATTTGGGATTGAGTGATATTACTTCTTGTAATTATTATCTTTTTTCTTTGATGAAATTTTGCTTCTTTTTGTTACGAACATATGCTTAAAACTAAAACACGTAAAATCTTATATTTTAATTTTTTCTTTGCTTACCTTATTATTTCTTAATCTCTTTCCTTTTTTCATTATTCCTTGCTACAAATATTTTAATCATCATGATATATGACAAACTGGCATTAGAGTTGGGATTCTAATAGCTAGTTTATAATGAAAACTAAATTTGAGATAAAAAAATTTGATCGTAGATCTAACTTTACGTTATACAAATCAAGAAGTATGATATGTTAATCTAGCATGGGTATCGTAAAAGTCCTATTGAACAAGGAAACTATGTTGATGTTTATGAATATATTTATATTAAAAAAAGGATATGTAATTCATTTGGTTATGTTTATTCAATTAAGTTTTAAAAGAGATCATAAAAAAGAAGGTTTTTGCTTCCTTGTGGGCCAAACTAAATTCATTGTACATGGAGAGATGCCTCACTTCTAAGTTTCATAAAAAGTTTCAATTTTGTAGCCTACAAATGAAAGAAGGCACTTCTATTAAATCTCACATTAACACTCAAACACTTATTATTTTGGATTTGGAAAATATGGACATTGAAATTGAAGATGAAGATCAAACTGTAGGTTATTGTGTTCCTTATTTACCCTCACTCACACCTTAGAAAAACATTACTTTATATCCAAGATGATTTTAACTCTGGTAAATTTTAAATTTGTACACTTATCAAAAGATTTCATTGACAATGACAGTCTAGTAGTAGCAAAAGTGACAATTTAATAGAAGGATCGATTATGAGAGGAAAAGAAAAGAAGAAGACTTTAGACAGTAGCAAAGCAAGGTCAAAGTCAAAGTCTAATTACAAGAATTTGAACTACAACTATAAAAGGGGCACATTAAGGTAAGTTCTTTCAGTTAAAGAAAAAGCAACAAGAAGATGACAAAAAAAGGAAATTTTGCTAAGGCCAATGTTACAATAGATTTGTCTAATACAAATCTTCTTTTAGCCATTATTGATGTCAATTATAGATCTAAAGATGAATGGACTATAAACTTTATTTGTTACTTTCATATATGTCCCAATCAGGATTGCCTTATAACATATGAATCTTATGTATGTGCATGATCATGTCGTGAGAACGTTGACTAATATTCGTCATGCTTCATACTTGAAGAAGAATACCATCTCTTTGGGCTCCCTCAAAGCCAATGAATGTATGTATTTAGCTAAAGGTGGATTCGTAAAGGTTATCAAAATTGCTCGAGTTATGATGGATGTCAAAAAAAATTGGAAATTTGTGCTTATTAAAAGGATTCATAGTTATAGGTGTTTCTGCCATAAGTTTATTATTTTATGATAATTATGTCTCCAAATTTTGGCATATAAGGCTGGTTCAGATAAGTGAAAAAGCTATAAGTTTATTCAGTAAAAGAGGTTTGTTGTGTAAATAAAGCATTAGAAAGATGGAGTTTGTGAGAATTGTGTTTTTTGGGAGCGAAAGCCAGTCACCTTTATCACAACAACTCATAGGAGTAAAGGAACCTTCAATTATATTCATAAAACCTTTGGGTTCCTTCCAATGTTCCTTTAAATGTGGTACCAGACTAAATATTTGTAATTTTGTAATTAATATCAAAATGTTCATAAATTTATATTAGAATATGCCCGATGTTACCAAAAGGAATAAATTTTAAAAGATTTTAGAACTTTATTGTAGCTCTATCATGCATGAATTAAGCAGATCAAATCTTTTTCAACTTTTAATTAAGGCCCCGTTTGGTTGGCACAGATTGTTGGTAGCGAAAGTAATCTTTTTTCCTAAAATTTAAATTATTACGTTTGGTTCGTTTTTTTGGGTAGTTAGGAAAGTAAAAACTTTCCTAATTTAG
>JANIHZ010000210.1:35781099-35792403 GCA_027478365.1 Erythroxylum rufum | reverse complement strand
CTTGTTATAGTTGCAACGACCAACTCGATAGCACTTACCTGGGCAATGTCATGATAAAACAAAAATCTTGTTAATAATTTTAAACAATAAAATCATCAAATAAGAATGTAACTTTTATCATTAATAAAATATCATATATATATGAAAGCAAGTGTAGAGGATAATGTTCCCAAAACCAGTGTTTTTCAGGAGCACAGAACTTTCATTTTTATATTATATTGTAGAATAGACATGGTCGAAAGAAATTCTCATTAATTGCTTGTAAGATGATGCACACTAAAAGTGCCCCCCTATAACCCTGAAACCAGAACTTAAAATTATGCATTCATACAGAAGTGTAATGACAAGGGGAAAAGGACGAAAGCACAACAGCCAGAAGACCGCTACAAATTCAGTTTTAGGCAAGAGATACTGGTCGAAGGAGGGCTGAGCGGGCAGCTTTACACCTTTTGAAGTTGAATTTGTGAATTGAATCTTTCTGAATATAGGCAATCCTTGGCTAATCTGGGGGTGTTGACCATTTCCAGAATCCCCACATAGGGCATAATGAAATTAAAGAATACTTTGCCAAAACCATAAACAGCATATCACTGGTTCTGAAGACTCTCAATTGCTTTTTTCCACTGCCATGCTCTCTGTTTTGCATCTTCAAACGACATCACCTTCTTTGGCTGAACCAGTATAGATATGGAAAAGAATTACATATAAGCAATCATCCACAGCTACACTTCCATGGTCAAAATATTGTACTCAAAAATGGTAGGACGCAATGCTAAAAAAGCTATATTTGAAACTTATGAAAATAAGATAGACATTATAGCATTGCACATTGGTGGGGTAGACTTCTATTTACAACATAATCTCAAAATAACTCGAAGTCCAAGAATTTGACAACTAGGTCCTAAAGATCAAACAGTTTGTAAGTAAAATGAGGGAACTCGTAGGCAATAGTTGAGCAAAAAAGACCTACCGTACAGATCTTGAAATGAGATGGACTAGTAACTTGGATGCTGAGTTCATTGGAATTATCAGACCAGATTATGTTTCCCTTTATGACTAATTTTGACGGATCAACGTAAATTAATTTTGGCTTGTTGGTGAGTATAAGTTGCACCTTCTTGTTAGTCAATTTCTGCAGTTTCTTTACCATTGAGATCATAAGAACAGATTCATCTGGATCCAAAAATTGTTGCCTGACAACAGATACAGGTATGAATAAGCTCATGTGGATAGGTAACATATAAACCACTACTTTAGAATTCTGAAGGCATTATTCTGGCTTTAAAACATAGAAACAAAGTTATGAAAATAAAAGCTTTAGAGCCAACTTAGAGCGTAAATTGTCAAATCTTGAGGTACCATTTAGAATCAAAGGAGTCAATTGAGGCCAGCCTAGTTATATGACCCGAAGGTTCAGCGGACTGTGAGACTCCAGGACTTCCATCATTTTGTATTGCTGAGCTGTCCCCAATATGGGACAGGTTCCATGAATCATTATCGTTTTCATGATCACCGTCTTCAGAATGGGCCTGAAGAGGCAAATCAAGAGATCAGCAGATTTAACTGAAAATTAGACAGGGAAAAATGGACGGTAAAAAGTAAATCCTTCCACGTATATCCAAGCTCAATGACAGCCATACCACTTGCTCCAACGCAAGCTTTGGAGGGGTCCTTGCTCTTAAATTATTCCAATCAATGCCCTTAAAGAAAGGATGCATCTTGAGGGAAGGATAACCATCAGGTCCAGCACCCGGTCTTCTACAGGGATCTGTATCCTATATCATGATTATAAAGCAAATCAGAGACTGCAATGATGAATTCCAAAATGCGGAAATTGGAAAAAATTGTAGCTTCGTAACTTATGCAAACCAAAGCCCTGTGGCTCATTAGGTATAAGATTACCTAAGCTGCTTATCAATTCTGATGTATATCAAAATGTTAACAAGATCCAACACCCAGATTGCAAAGCATAACAAACAGACAGGTTCATAAAATGCATGAACTCTAATAGAAGTTACAAATCACCAACTTCCTTTTCATCATGCAGTAAAGCACAGACAACAAACATTGATTGATTAACCTAAGTCTTGGAGCAATTCCTTGAGGTCATCAGCTATTCTATAATAGAGTAGAATAACCCAAAAGTATTAGCAAAATGGAAGCATCGATCCAAAAGAATAAACTGCCAACTTTTCACACCTAATCTGCTAAACTTTTTATCTCTTACCAATAAGCGATCAATTAAATCTCTCGCTTCATCTGAAAAGTAACTAGGAAATCTAATGTCGCGGGCTATAATTCTTTGGAATATGAGCCATTCACTTGCATCTTTGAAAGGTGAAGTTCCAGAAAGCATCTGATACAAGGTGCAGCCAAGTGCCCAGAGGTCATTTCTGTTTAATTGGCCAAAAGAGCAAAAAGGGTTAATCCATAGAAGCAAGTTATTGATAGGAACAAAAAACAATTTTAATTTACTCTCCAAGGGTATGTAGAGTTACTTGACCAGCATATTATGGATAGAAGTCTCTTACCCAAAAGTAGCTGGAGAAGAGTTCAGAACCTCTGGAGGCACATAAGCAGCAGTGCCCACAAATGTGCAAGCCTTATCATCTGGACAGGGTGTCAAATGGAAACATATCGAACCCAAGACTCAATGGTATAGCCAAAAACTTCAACGTAAAGAAATTGAAGAACTACCGGACGCTGCATTTGGAAGAACAGTTATGCGGCAATCCTGCATGGGCTTCACACTTCCAAAATCAGCGATTTTGATGTGCCCTTCTGCAGTAAGTAGCAAGTTTTCTGGCTGCAGACAAGTAATTCTTAGTACTTTTTCAAATAAGTAAACAATGTGAAAATGTACTAGCACGTTACCTTGATATCTCGATGAATTAATCCCATATTGTGTATGTATTCAAGAGCATCTACAACTTCTGCGGTATAGAAACGAGCTTCATCTTCAGACAACCGGCCTTTCTGCATATGCGCAGATAAACTGGAGATATGAAAATATCCAAACAAGCTAACACCACAGACCACATCGCAAGGAGAGGACAGAAGAAGTAAAGAATGTAGTTGTAAAAAAGTTTTTATATAATTGACTTACTCTAGTTATTTGATCAAAAAGTTCTCCACCTTCACATGATTCAAGTGCCATGTCTGCACATCAACAAGAAACGAACATCACATGTTAATGCTCATCGTCTGGTCTTGAATAAATCAAGTGAAAACCCCAAATAACAGTGAAGAATGCAAAATCAAGATACATGGCTTCAAGGAACCCACACAAGGAGAACGTATCTTGAAAAGTAAAATATAGCTTCACAACCCCAGGATGATCCAACTGATCAAGCACGATGCGCTCCAATTTCACATAAGCAGTTTTATTTTCTTTGGTGATGAATTTTTTGTCCATGATCTTTAAGGCAAATACACTTCCTGTATCCTTCTTCTTCGCCCTTACTACCTGATTTATTAATATGATTGTCAGAGAAGTAATATGCAAAGATGATCGCAAAGTCGATAAACCACAACAAAGTAATATATGAGAACCAACATCTGCACACAACGACTATTACACAACATTAAGGATATTCTACTTATGTTCCGAAAATTTGGAGCCTCCATTGTCCTTACAGATCAGGTATTTATTTCCTCTTCACAATCAATTCTTCATTAACCATATAAGAGCATAAACACCTTATATACCACTACGGCATAGAGCTAAGCTCATACAACCAACCTCCCCCTTAGAGAAAATTCTCTCTGAACTCTAGCCAGCACACTTTCCTATGGTTATAATTCCTAAATGGTCAGTACAGAAATAAGTTCTCCTACGTGTTCTGCATGCGAAGAAAAAATTCAAATTTTCTATTGAATCATATCACGGCCATTATTAACTTTCTGCAAGTTAATTTAAAAGGAAATATAAACTTCTTAAACTGGTACCCTGCAATTACCAACAGTCGTGTAAGTAAAATAATCACAGACACGATATTTAATCACAGTCATCAAAAAAGAAACAAAACCCACCAAACTAACTAGCAAAAAAAGGAAGCCAACAATTAAAAGAGAGCAAATGAGGCGTTGAAACTTGAAAGACCAGACCTTAGAATAAGAACCAACACCATAGATCTTGCCGAGCTCAAAATCCTGAATGGAGAAATTCTCCTGAGGAGCCCTAAAAGCAAAGCTCTTAGATCTCAGAACATTCCCATTATTAGAAGATGTTGAAGAAAAAGAAGTGTTGTTGCTTTGAATCCTTAGCTTTGAATCAAAATCCTTCTCCATTGCCAACATCTCTATATCTCTTTCCCTGTGATTCCTTCCCTCTAATCAAATTATGGATAATACATAACGATAATGACAGATAAGCAACAATACCCACTTTCTCTTTCTAAGAGAAAGAGAGGAAAGAAAAACAAAAATTGCCTCCTTAGAAATCTCAGGACGGGAGTTTCCAAGTCAAAAGAGAAGGCATTGGATGAGAATGTGAGGGAAAGTTTGAGTCTATATTCTCTGAAAAAGAAAAGTGAACAAGATTCTCCTCAAGGACTAAAAATAAAAAATAAAACTTGAAAACCCTAGAAACTTAGAAATAATTGAGGAGGAGAGGGATTTGATGGAGGAGAGCTGAGTGAGATTTGGAGATTGAAGAGAAGATAACAATGGCACATGGAAGGAACTGACTGATGATTACCATTCATTCATTTCTTAGATTCGAGCTCTTTTATTATATAATTGAAAATAATCTAAATCAGTTGGCAGTGGCACATCACTCCATGATACTAGAATCTGACTCTGTTACCTGTTGCTTGTTCTTGTTTTTCCTTTAATGAAAAAGAACAACTTTGCGGGATAGATTGGATTGAACTGATAACAAGGAAAATCAAAGTCGAAGAATAGTAATAGCAATAACAAAGGGTAAGGTAGAATTAAACAAGAAGGCATTGATTCAGTTTTACGAGAATTCAACAAGAAGGCATTGATTCAGTTTTTAGTATATCTCTAATTAATAAAGAGGCATTAGTTTTAGTAAAGCAATTCTACCAAATGAATTATATTTATTAATTCATGTGAGTATAGTCCCACTCCCATAAATTTTAGGTCAGGCACTTTAGTTCTGTTCTTGGTCCATCAATTCACTCACACTCACCATCTTATTTCTCATACCATCCCTTGCCCCTGCAATAAATTGTCCATGAATAATAATATCGTGCAAGTGTAGACATTAATTAGGGTTCAATGTATTAAAATAAATAAATAACTGAACTGAAGATAAGCCCAATATACACTTCTAACAACAGATTAATTTAATATACATGTTGCAACAAAGCATACAAGGGAAGGGATTGCTAAACCAAAATTTACATCAACTATCAAAATCTTCGTAAGGGGCCAGATGAGGTATAGAGATGGCAGAGAAGAACACACAACATAGATTCTAGATTCTCATAACCTCCTACTATAAATCCCATCCATCTTTTCGACCATCAAACTCCCACTTTCTACCACCTAAACTACCATACATGTCTGAAAATTGGGTCAGGCAATTACTTCTTATCCTGTAGTGCTCCTGTGTATTCCTGCTAATGGCAGCACCTGAAAACTTGGATGTGTCTATGGCCCATGCAGGTCTCACGTATTCAACGGTCTTGGATGAGCTCGCGTTTGCATATAAATAATTGAGCAGCACATCCTCACAGTTGAAAAACTTGTCAACCAGCTCTCTCCCTGCCTTAGCTCCCTCGCCCCAATACCTTTCAGAAGCTAATTTAGCGTCAATGAAAGCTGCCCCAGTAAGAATCATGTTATAACCTTTGTGACTCCGAGCATATTTCTCAGCCCTATACTTCAGTGGACTTCCACTGATGAGACGGGGATAGAAGCCAACTATTCGATCTGGGTGTTGACGCCAAACATTGAAGCCACGCTCAATATCGTCACAACTCATCATAATGTCATCATCAAGCTCAAGAACAGCACGAGTGTTAATAAATGAGTCCTCCTTGAACCGATTATTCAATGAGTTCCATTCCTCAACTCTGATCCTAACTGGCACTTTTGACTCCAGTTCACTTATTTTGGGAGGCACTCCTTTGTTCCACACTACAACAATTTCTTTGACTGACGAGCACTTTGAGTAATGCCTTACGTACAGCTTCAAATTCCAAAGCCGAGCATCATAGGTCATCGTCAACAAAGTGAACTGAGAGTAGTGACCATTTTGAGGGTAAGCCTCTTCAGCACGATTGCCTCCATAGATATATTTGACACCCGAGCACATCAACGCAATTCCAACTACAAACAGGAAAGCCAAAACCATTCTTCCTGCCCATGTATTTGACCTTATTTTTCCTCGCAGAGATAAAGGTGCTCTGTTTAAGCGGCTGCAAAACTTTCTCAACTTTGAAGAGAAATTCGTTGATCTTTCCCAGACAAAAGATATATCACTTCTCTTGCCAGAATAATGTGAACACCAGGTCAGAGGGATGATACACTTCACAGCTCCAAGCAATACACCCAACAACACAACAATTGCAGCAACAGCTGCAATTGAAGCACAACCAAGGATAAACCGCCATGCTGAATCTCCTGAAGGGACATGGTCTCCATCCATAACCGCAATCCACTCTCCAGAATTTAGATGCTGCACATCAAGATGGTGGTAACGAGCACCATTCCAAGCATTTCTCCCTTTCTTGGGCTCTTCAAAACCCAATGGAATTTCAACCTCTTTATAATCATCTCTTGTAAGAACTTCCACCTTGAAGACACGCACTCTTCGCCCATATGTTTCACCGCAATCTTGGCCAACACGATAAAGATTTCCATCATGCACAAATGGTCGACCCCCATTTCTCGCTCCCATACTCTTGTCAACATTATGAATGGGGTTCTTTTTATGTGGTTTCCAAGGACCAAGAGGTGAGTTACTATACCAGATTTCCAGTTGTCCATTCTTTTTGGCTACGAAGCCACTATGATCTGAACCAAAAAGCCAATATCCTCCATTGTGATTAATTATAAAGGAATCAACAAGGGGCTTTTTTATAAGAATTTTCTCCAGTGTCCACTGCAATGGAAAATCTAGTGCTCGATAAAGACGAAGATCCCCTTTCTGACTGCTCTCAGGCATCATGTATATCTGCAAGAGAGAGTACACGATAATCAGATGGATTAAGCTTTTCATTCAACTATAATTTTCAATTGTGCACTACTGTTTTCAACTATAGTCGTAATAACTCCTTCGAGTCATAAAGTGTTATTTTCTAATGCAAAGATTGTAAAGTTAATAACAAAAAGATGAATATTTTTAACAAGATCCGCTTTGCCAAACAAACCGAGACCCCTGATCTAAAACTATCCAAGATATCTAATTTAGTACTCAGCAGTAGCAAATATAGTATATCAGCTTGCATAACTGCTATATACTGGTGTATATTGATAATTTAGAGCTGAAACAAATGCAACTGTGGTTTCATGCAGAAGAGTTTGGTCTTACTTGGCCAAGGTATTCAAAAACGTAGGGATAAGAAAGATGCCAGTCCTCATCCAAAGCAATACCCAACTGTTGCCATGATGCTCCTTTGTCAATACTTCTGGCAACTCCAATATCGCCTTGCATGGTGATTGAATTCTTTGTTTCATAAAATAGGAACAGATTATTTCCCTGAATCAAGTCAATACAAACAATCACTTTTGTAACAAAATAGGGTAGTAACAAACCCTGTCACTAAAAGATGACAAGAGAGGACAAACATGCAAACTGCCTACGAAGACTCAATGTTATGGTTCACAGCTTATTTAATGCAATCAACCTCATGTGAGTGGTTTTCACCTCCAGTTACAATAGTATCATTTCTAATACATGAAATATTAACAGATCACATGCAATTTAATAAGCATTTGCAGAAATACTAAGCATAAGCCAATAAAACTAAGGAACTCCCATGGTCCTAAGTAGTCAACCATTTACTAAAACAGAAATGATTTTTTATTGTATCAAATTAGGCACACGTTAAATTCATAAACTAACAGTTCACCATCAAACACACATCAGATCATGATGGGACTAGGTTGTCAGATGCATCCCTATCAACTATGATATTAACATGAGACATCAAGCAAATCTCAAGCTGATTGATGATAAGTAGAAACCATGCAATATAAAACCCACCTTATCTTTAGCAACATAAAAAAAGTTCCATTAGTGGATAGTTATCACTAAATCTGATCCATACAAGAACAAACAACCACAAAAAATTATACTATTGCAGTCCCTCTTAAAACGCTTGCTTATACTAAATTCTGCTATATTTAAAATAAAGGTGTCCACACTAATAGCTGAATGCAGCATGGAATTGCCTTTACCATTTACCTAGGGGGCATATTAGACAACTAGAAAGCACATATAGAACAAAAATAGATGGCCAATCAAGGAGAAGTTGTTGAAACCATGACAATGAAATGTTTTCCCCCTCACAATGTATTAAGTTGACATAGTTGTCCCTCTTATATTTACATATGGTATATGATTCGTATGCAACAGAAAAAGACATTCAGCAATCTCGTCCAATTCCTATTATGGTCATGGCAGCTCATCCAATGAGCCAAGTTCACTGCATGACTTGTCTGTTATCTTTCTAGGTTTACATCATTTTACTAGAAAGATAGTAATGTACACTTCATAGTAATTCATTGTACAATATTACAAGAACTGCAAAATCAATAAAAGAGGAGGGAGGAGAACAAGAAACTGAGAAGCATGCAATACAACTTGGTAAGCCCTAATCCATGCAGGTCACAAATTTGTAAAACGACTCCTTCAAATGTATATGCTAATACTTTTAAAACACAAAACCTGTAAGAGGTGAACACGCAGCCAAAATTTATAACGTCAAAGCAGAAATTTTTATCATTTAATTTATTCCTTCATCAAAACCATCAACAAAGTGATCCCAAATTTCCATAACTCTGGTTCATATTTTCACCATTCTGCAAAGCAATCGGATACTTAGTGTAACCAAACAATCACATACATGATGGAGTCTTTTCTTTCATTAGTCCATGACCCCAGCCTTAGTTTGCAAATTAACAGTCAAATAAATGCATACACCAGGTGAACAATGATTAAAATGGTAGCAACAGCCAACAAAGCCAACAATTTGCATCCCCAACCAATGTTACATATAAGGAAACAGTACAAGAAGATTGTGTTGCAATAAAGAATAGTTGTATCTTATACCAAACAATTAGATGCAAAAATTTTACATTACTTTGTACCTACAAAGGAAACAGAATCATGAAATATGGAAAAGACAAAATTCAAAATATAAAAAGTGGAAAATAGATACTTATATACCTGAACATAAAGGAAAGGATCAGCAACAAAATTACTGGGGAAGTTAGCTTCTGAAACTGAAGCACAGGTGACAACTGGGTTTGCCACCGGCCACGCTGAGCTCTCATTTCTCCATACATTAAACTGATCCCAAATCAAACCAACAGTCATATCAGGCAAAGGAACAACAAAAGGACCAACATAAATCCATAAAAAATATAGATCTTTTGTCTAATTCAACAGACAATTGTCAGTAAATTAAGAACAAAGATCAAACCAAGGCGATACCTAGAACAAGTTTTTCTATTAAAACATTTAATTCAAGGGTCTAAATATATCTGCAGGGAGTCGCATTGAAAGAGAGGATCAGACGGAAACCAGGAAAATACCAACTAAAAGTAACAATAAATTCTCAATACCGTCATTGTTCCAGAGAAGTAACTAGAATTAAAATCCTTAAGGAAGTCAAGAGTCCCAAACATCAGAGTGTTAATCGTTGTAAACGAACCAAAATGAAAGAAAATAATAATATACATATACGAAAGATTGTATTTTTCTTCGTGTAGGAATTATCGAGAACCATTTTCATCCTTCCCACGATCAGGAATTTGGAAAACCAATTTGAAAGAAAATCGAAAAGAGAGAAAAAAAAAAACAAAAGAAAAAGAACTTACAGCTTCAATTGGTTTAAGAGAGAAAGGAGAATCCCCATAGAAGACCCCTATAGACCAGGAGCCCTCATTGTCCTCTTGACAACCAAAACAGCTCAACTCTGCGCCGGTACCACAACCAGGATGTATATATGACTTATTAAACGCAAGCCAAAGACAGAACATACCAATCGATCCGTACAACACGAAACAGCCCAAAAAGAAGATAAAGCCCGAAGAAAAAGGAGACAGAAATCTATAGTATTGATTCTGTTGCTCCCATCTCCACCTACACCAACACTTCATGCTCATGTCACAGCAACTCCCTCCCGATGCACCAATGCTGCTGGCGCCGCCACTAACTCCACCGGAGCCACCACCAGCAACGTTCACTGAAATTCCCATAATTGACTGTAAACGAACCACTTCACTTCACAAACTAAGATTCCTCAACTCAACGACCCATTTCTTATCTGGGAAATCAAAACATGCCCGTCAAACAAATTTGCATAAAGTTTGATTCTTTATCCTTCCTTTTTAAAGGTTCCTTTTTCCTTTTTGTGTTTCTCGGGCTTTAGAAGCCTTACGATGCTGGGATGAGCTGTAATTTTCTTCAGTGAAAGTTGCAACTTTTATTCTCCTTCCTTGTCTTGTCTGTTAGTGCAAAATTGCCGAGTTATCGTGCAGATTAAAAATCTAGAAAGACACGGCCGCGTGTTAACGGCTGTTAAAGGGTTAGTGGTGGTCGTGGAGGTGGAGGAGGAGGAGGAGCCGTCTCCGTCTCCGAGTGTGTAGTGCAGAGAAAAGGCAATCCCTGGCAGAGCATAGATAAACAATTCCTAGAATATCTCCATACATCGGGACACCTTTAAGGTTTGCGTCTCAATACACTTTAGTTTGAGAGGTATCAAATACTTAATAAGCATTCATATGTTTAGTATTTACGTACATGTGACGACGGAAGCTTCAGAGGACTCTCTGGACGTTGAGACCATGTGCGGCCAACAGGCAGTGGATTCCACTCTCCGAGTTTGAAGAGTAGATGTGCAGTTGTTTTACACGTGGAAAGTGGTCGTGAGTAGGGCTGAGCATTATTCGGCCCGGCCCGATTACCCGGCCCGGCCCGGCCCGAATTAATTCGGGTAAGGAATTACCAGAATTCGGGTTAGTCAGGTTTTTTCGGGTTATACCCGAAATATGTTCGGGTTTGTTCGGGTAACTCCGAAAAAAATTCGGGTTACCCGAATAACCCGAATACCCCAAATCATTTAACCTATCTGGCTCTCCCCCCCTCTCCCGAATTAGGTTCCC
>JANIHZ010000210.1:35514898-35547034 GCA_027478365.1 Erythroxylum rufum | reverse complement strand
TAAGGGTAGTAATGGGTTGGCCATGAGCCAGTTTTGTCAAATTTTTTAAAATTAAAAATATAAAATAATATTTTTTTTAGGTCCAAGTTTCAATGGCTCAATTCTAAATTTACCCAAAATTTAACCCTTTTAAATAAAATGATATTATTTTATTTAAAAATGGATAAATTTTGAAACGGCCTAAACCTAAATATCGACCCATTAAAAACAGTTATAAGATAGGCCACGGGCCTACTTATAAAATTAGCGGGTAAGGGATTATTAAAAAGAATAGTGCAGCACGACATTATACGAGGATCAAATTAAGCTTATGTTGCTCCCAAAATCATAGCAGTACAAAATATCTTATGGTGGAGATACCAAAAAAGGTAGGGGACGTAAAATATCTTTTGGTGGAGATACCAAAAAAGGTCGGGGACTTACAAGCCGTTCATATTCTATCTTCTCACCCTTCCCCCGTGGAAAGTTCCACGTCACTGACAATTCTAGATTTTTGTTTCAGATATTTTCATGTATACCATCATTAAATACGCCACACCATATCTCCATTTTCAAACCTGCGTACTTTCACTCTCCACCTTCATTTTCTAACCAATCTAAAACACAGCCATGGCCGCCACTTTTGCCTCCTCTCTGTCATCGACAACCCCCAAATCTGCTTTCTTAGACCACAGATCCTCCTTCCATGGCACACGCATCACCACTGCACGTTTTACTCCCTCAAAATTCTCCACACAAAACTCTGCCATCATCTCTATGTCACTGTCACAACCACCATACGATCTTCAGAACTTCCATTTTCAACCCATCAGAGAATCCATTGTTGCCCGTGAAATGACCAGACGTTACATGACAGACATGGTCACCTACGCCGATACTGATGTCATCGTTGTTGGTGCTGGCGCTTCTGGTCTCTCTTGCGCTTACGAGCTTAGCAAGAACCCTAACATCCGTGTTGCTATTATTGAACAATCTGTTAGCCCTGGTGGTGGTGCGTGGCTGGGCGGTCAGCTGTTCTCTGCCATGGTGGTTCGCAAACCGGCTAATAGGTTTCTTGATGAGCTCGGTATTGAGTACGATGAGCAAGACAGCTATGTCGTCATCAAGCACGCAGCTCTGTTCACGTCAACAATCATGAGCAAGCTCTTGGCTAGGCCTAATGTCAAACTGTTTAATGCTGTAGCTGCTGAGGACTTGATAGTTAAAGGAGGGAGAGTGTCTGGTGTTGTTACCAACTGGGCTTTGGTGTCCATGAACCATGATAGTCAATCTTGCATGGATCCTAATCTTATGGAGTCTAAGGTAGTGGTTAGTTCTTGTGGGCATGACGGTCCTTTTGGTGCTACTGGGGTGAAGAGATTGAAGAGTATTGGCATGATTGATAGCGTTCCAGGAATGAAAGCACTGGACATGAACACGGCAGAGGATGCAATTGTTAGGCTTACTCGGGAGATCGTGCCTGGCATGATTGTTACAGGCATGGAAGTCGCGGAAATCGATGGTGCCCCAAGGATGGTAAGTTTTGAATCATCTTGTTGTTCTTTATCACTTAATTATTTGCCAAGTCTGACAGATTGTAATCCCTTATTTTCCCATGTCTGATAAAGTTGGGTACTTTGAATTTTTGCAGGGTCCAACTTTTGGGGCGATGATGATTTCAGGGCAGAAGGCGGCACACTTGGCTTTGAAGGCTTTGGGACAGCCGAATGCCATTGATGGGACATACAAGGAAGCTCAAAACTTGCAGGCAGAATTTGTCCTTGCTGCTGCTGAAGCTGGCGAGATTGTTGATGCATGAAAATAGATGGTGCATAGAACATGTTGATGGTTAGGAGCTTGAGTTTACTCAGTGGAATAAGAATGAAAGTCAGGTCTTTCCAAGATCTTATCGATGGCTTGGGTTGATGTGAATGTTGTAATGGAGGATACTTGTTTTGGTTTTGGTTGAATTGGGTTGTGAAATAAGAGAGCATATGCGCCTTAACTGATTCCGGTCTAAGCATTTTCTTATAAGAAAAAAAAAAAGCCTGTTGAAGATTCTAAACTGTAAAAATTGTCCCAAGTCCATTTTTCTCCTTTCCAATGCAACCGACAATATAGTTTAAAATTTTTGGTAATTTACATTTAACAGAAGAGTCCCGGTTATGCTTATTTGAGGTAAATTCCATCTGTTCTTCATTTCTTTGTTGGTTGAAAGGATTAGGCAGTCTTGCGATGATGTCTTCTATAGTCCATCTCATGATGTTCATTGCCAGTGAGTGGATGTTCTGCTTTCAATCCTTAAAATCATTGCATTCCTCTCTTTCCAAATTGCATATATCAAGTAGCTAAATGCAATTTTGAACATAGTTTCATACGCAAAAGACGTTTACTAGACCAACCTATTATTCATTACCTCTCGTTACATTAGCATTTGACAGAACATAAGTTTTATACCTTCTTCTGTAGTGTTTGAGTGACTTGGCACATAAAGAAAAAATGATTAATACTCTCTGTTTATGCATTACATATTTTACATTTGAGATAAAGGATGCATTACAAATTTTTATTCTTTCCAGTATGATAAGATAAATAATGCCTTCAGTAAGTAGAAGCAAACCAACTTTGCCCATAATGCTTCTTGCTTAGATTCGTTGAATATCTCTTGGCATGATTGTGAGTGAATTTATTAGAATAATGTCTCAACTATATCACGGTCCCATTATTAGTATTTGGCCTATAGATAAGTAAATTATCAATAATTCTGGTGAAACCTTTCAGGTTGTAAGAATCATTCCTATGGATAATCTCCTTGACCATGGCACGGTCTGCTAATATGTGCTTAAGATTGTTTATCTCTGGTAGTTTGTGGAGTGCTCCCAAATCACACCAATTGTCATACTAAAACCATGTTTCACTCCCATCTCCAATTATGCTTTTCGTCTCCTTACTCAGCATGTCTTTTAGGTTCAGAATTTATGGCATTGTCCATGAGTAGCTTGCTTTAATTTTCGCCTTACAAAGTCAACCTCCTTTCAAAAAATAAGGATGAACCCATTTAGCCGAAATAGTTTCTTTATCCTTGAAAATTCTCTATATCCTTTTAACCATCACCATCATCATCTCATTCATAATTTTGATTGGCATAATTCCCAAAACTCCTCCATTTTGGAGTGCATATACTTCACTCCATTCAGCTTAACTCTTGCATAGTTAAGAGTCTTTCCTAAGCTTAAGTTTCTTTTTTCAATAGCGTTTCTGTGTCTTTGATTAAGTTCTTAGGGAACATTAGGTTGGAGCTCCAATATACATGCATTTGATTTAAGGGTGGAATAGATGAGCTTTATTCTAAAAGCTTATGATGGAAATATGTTGCTTCAGTGATTAATCTTTATGTGAATTTTATTGAAAACTATCCGGCAATCCCTATAGTTTAACCTCTTAGTGGTAATTAATATGCCTAATTATTTAAAAGGAGTTACTTCAAAGCCGAGGATAACCAATTGGCTTAATTAGTTTCTTCAGCTGAAATAATCATGTGGCTCTTTGCTACATTAACTAAAAAATTAACTAAAAGCCCTAAAATGTTATTGAAGACCTCTAGAGCATCCATTAAGGTCTTGATTAAGTTTGCTTTAGCACCATATATATAAGTAATACATCATTAGTAAAAGAAAGATTAAAGATATTCATACACTTTTATTTATTGCAAAAAATGGGTTTTCTCTCCAGCTTGATGTTATGCTCTATTATCCATATTCATAATTCAATACAAAGTGTTAAAATGTAAGGGGATAAAAGCCACCTTACTTTAGACCTCTAGCCTCCTCAACCACTGAGTTGGCTCCTATTAACAAAAAAGTAGTAAGAAGTTGAGGTTATGCACTTTTCAATCTAGTTGATGAATTACTTGAGGAAAACTAAGCTTCTAGTTGTTAAAGTATAAAACTCTAGTTGACTAAATTAAATACTGTGTGGAAATCAATGTTTACTTCAAAACTCTTTGGGGTTGATTTATTCTACTAGTTCTTGAATATATCTTGTTTAAGGAGTACATTGTCACCAATTTCCCTTACTTAAAGAATGCAACCTAGATATAATTGACAATAATGCTCAAAACCACTTTCAGACTTGAAGTAAGGAGTTTAGAGATGATTTTTATAGATAGTATTGCAATAAGAAATTGGCTTTAGTCATTCAATGAAGCCGGGTTAGGGATATTATATATTAAACTAATGAAAATATTATTAATCTCCTTTAACATCTTCACATTTGAGAAAAAACTTTAAGATAGCTTTGCATACTTGATCCTTAACTATATGCCAAGTTTTTTTAAAAAAAGAATGCATTATAACTATTTGGTCTAAGAGCTTTATTTGGCTTCACGAAAAAAAGTGCTTTTTTAAACTTCATTTGCATAAAAAGGGTGCATAAGGATTTTTTATCTAATTATTTGTTTTTGATTAATAAATGAAAGATTTCAATATATTTATAGAAGGGAAAGTGTTAGTGGGAAAGCCTATAGAGCTCTAAAAATACATTTGGACCTCCTTTAAAAAGTCTTGCAACTTTTAAATTATTTCCCTTTTTAAATTTGGTAGATATGTGATTTTGTTTGTATTCTTCTTAAAAATTTATGCTGTGAAAATATTTAAAATTCCTATCTCCTTCTTTTAGCCAAAGAATCCTTGATCTATATTTTAATATTGAATTGTAAGCTTCTAGTGCTTCTTGAATGTATGAGTTAAGAGCTTGTTTCTATAAGTCCTTTCTCTTATGATAATCAAGGTTATAAAGCTCATTGTGCTCTAATAGAAGTTTAACTCTTATTTCATGAATCTCAATAATTGTGTTGCCAAAGTTAAATTAATTTAAAGTCTTCAAATCTTCTTTTACTACGTTGAGTCTCTTCATGCAATTAAATGATTCAAAGCCTTGAGTTCCAATTCCATTTCTCTCCTCATAACTTCTTTAAAACCTTCTAATTTGGTCATATAATTGTTGATTCTAGTGATGACAGGAACATAATAACAATTATTTAGTTCAAGTACAAGACTAGAAGGCAAAGCTAAACTACAAGTTCCAATAGCTAATGCAGCAACTCTTGCTCCATTACCGACTCGTAAGTCCACTTCGCCTTTTCTCAACCCTCTATTATTTGTCAGTACCTACACATTGTTACAAATGTGAGAACCACATCCGGTATCTAATACCCAAGATTGTGAAATAGAAATAGAAAGATTGATTTCAATTATAAACAAACCTGAAGTTGAAGCTACGCTTAACTTCTTTTCTTTCAAGCTAGCAAGATATGCTTTATAGTTCCTCTTCCAATTTCCACCTACGCTAAAATGGAAACAAATGCCCTTGTCATTCTTCTTCTTGACACCGCCTGCTAGCTTTGCTACTTTAGTATAAGCCTTCTGGTTCTTGTTCTTGTTCTTGTTCTTCTTCTTAAGGGTCTTACCCTTATTCTTGGAAGAAGAAGAAGAGCCAACAGTAAGAACATAATTGGATTCCTTCTTAAGGCATCCCTCGGCATTCTTGAGCATGTTGAGTAATTTAGCTGATGACATTTCCTTTTTGTTCGTGTGGAAGTTCATAATAAATTGTGAAAAATTCGGGGTAAGAGACTGGAGCACTAAATCAATGCTCAACTTAAGGTTCAGGTCATACCCCAATTGGCCTAATTTTTCAATGTAGCCAATCATCTGTAGAATATGAAGTTCCAATGATGATCCAAGAGCCATCCGACATTGAAACAAAGCTCTCGCAGTCTCAAACCTCTCCACTCAACTCTGTGTAGTAGACAACTCTTGAAGGTGCAAGAACATTTCCCTTGCATTCATATTTTCATGTTGCCTCTGAAGCTCGAGAGACATTTTGGCTAACATCACACATGCCACTTGCTCATTGTCATCAATATGACTTTGATAATATTCTCAATCCTTATTGGCAGCATCTTGCGCAGGTTCAAATGGAAGCTCAGTACCAAGAATGTACAATTTTTTTTCTTGCCTTTAAACAATTTTAAGGTCACACAACCAGTCTGAAAAGTTTGGTCCAGTCAATTTGTTTGCATCCATGATGCTCTTCAGGGACAAGTTCGTACTAATTTTCAAAAACTAAAACATCAAAGAGCGAAAATTTAGTTTATGTCGTAAAACCAAATAAATATAGACCTTTTGTTTAAAAATATATTTGGTTACTCCCACTATTTTATACAAATTAATAGCCCTCACTATTAATTCGAGAAATTATCACATAATTTTCTAGTGGGCTAGGATCCCATTTTAATTTAATTGAACTTGAGTTTGCTCAACAAACCAACTAAATTAAAATTAGGTAGATAACATTTTATCAATCACATCCTTTATGATTCGTAGATCCGTTAGGAGACAACTCTTTGCCAAAAACATATCCAATAATGAATTCCTACTAACCTTGCCTCTAAATTAATATGATCATGAGTTAAATTATATAAATTTAGTTAAGTAAAACTCATCGTTATAAGAATAAACATGTTTGAGTTAAAGTGACCTTGAGTTTACTCAACAAGCCTGACAATAAACAAAACTCTGGTTTAGTCTTATGGCATTATTCATGTTCTACACATGTACTTAATATTTTAATGAGGGATTTAAAATAAGGTCTCATTCTAATTAATATAATCTCATTATATTAATTTATTTGACATAATCTAATTATGAAAAATAAATTGAGCACTTGGCTTGATTCCAAAAAAATGATTTGATAATTAATTTAATTGAATTAATCAACTCTTGAAAAATTAAATTTAATTAAAACAAAACAAAAATAAATAAATAAAATAAAATGAAGAAGCAGTTGGCGCTGCACAGCAGTCTCCTGCACGCGCCCCTTCTTCTCTATAAACCTTCGCGTTTTTTTTCATTTTTTGCTTTTTGGTCTACTCTCTAGTCTGCCTGGCCTATCCTTGCTTTGCCTTCATTCTACCATTTCCAGAGGTGCGAATAACATAAGATTTATACACAAAAATCTCTAGAGAGAAATCTTTGTAGAGAGAGAAAATATCACCGCCATAGGCAGTGGTTCTCCAACCGCCGGTGGCTACACCTGCCGTCGGTGATCTCTATTTTGACAATCCTTAAGCCCAATTAATCTCATTAACCAAACATCCATCAACAACCATTGAAGCTGCCAAAGGTGAATAAAAAGCATTGAATGAATAGTAACAACAAAAAGAAGAAAATCAAACACAAACGTAACCCATTTAAAACTTGAATTTAATGGCCACTTGAAACATTTTTTGTTTTTTCAGTTATGCATACGTTATGCATTGAAAACAAGAAGAACAACAGATACTAAACTTTATGAAGACATCTGAAATGTTATTAGAGAAATGCAAATGAATCTCTTCAGTTTTTCAAGAAACATAGAACAAGTGAAAAAGGAACGCAACAAAGATCAAAATAAAAATTTCCAGAAAAACTTGAATCGTATTCCACATTTCTAGGAAACAATGTAATTATTTTACATCTTGTCCAGAAAAAGTTAACGTAAGCTAAAGCAACGGTCCACTAATTTATACAACATGTCCTTCCATATCCAGAAACATTTTCTAGATGAACAAGAACAATAACAGAATATTTTCCAGAAAAATATAACATTCCAATTTCATTTCTAAAGTGTAAACGAAGGCATTCCAGAACATTTCAAGACAATAGACTAAAGACCAATTTATGGAACATTTCCATAACATGCAGAAAAAAAATTTAAACACAAAGAGCATGAATATAAATATGCAACTTATGAATATTAAGATCAAATCAAAAGTTTAATCAATCATATGAATCATAAATAAATATGTTAAAGGAGGCTCTGATACCACTATCAGTAAACAAAATGCAAGATCGAATCTAAACACAGCGGAATGCATTTAAAATTTTTCATAGAATCAACCTTAACAAAATTTAATTAGAAACATAAAACAAGAAATTGACAAAGTTGTACTGATCTGTTTCGATTCCCTCTTATAATTTCCTATCTCCTTGAATCCGTCAATCCACGAGCTGTTCAATCGTCCGGCCTTTAATGGTATGCACAGATCTATTCAGAGAAAACTCAAATCTAATTTGAGAGGAAAAATGTAAGAAGTGTTAGCTCCAAATTTTCTAATTTATCCTTTTATATGAAAAATCTTATTTTTCATGTTCTTGGATTTTATTAAAATTACAACTAAAGTCAAACTTTAGTCATAATTACGAATTAATCCTTATAAGATCAAATATCACATATTGATCCTTAAAGTTTTTAAAACTTCTGAATTAAGTTCAACTTAATTCAAATTTCACTTTCTCTTTTATAGACTTTTTATGTGTGACCCATTAGGTTCTTAATATGTTGGTCATGATTATAAATTATAATTATAATTCATACTTAGAACAGATAAATTAAAACTCCTTTTAATTTATCTTTAATTTCCTAATTAAACAATTTATAATCATAGATCATTATTGATGTCTAGCAACATGTCATGACCACCTAAATATTAGGAATGTCAAAGTTGTTTGACTTAACTTGTCTATGCATAGCTATAATGTATAAATTAATCATTTCGTCATCTAATGTTCCAATTAGAATTAGAGTATTAAATTCGTGTCTACTCTAAATAATCCAATCATGTTCGTTCTTGCTAATTAGTAGATGTTTTATAATTGATATTTGAAAACAACTTTTCCAAATTTCAATTTACTCTAGCCAAAGATTCTCAAAATCATTACTAATCAAGAACATCAGAACATTCTCCCTAATTACTTTAGGGCAACAAATTCTTTATTGATTTACTCAACTATCTCCACATAGTTCATACTATCTCCAATAACTACCGAATTGAACTACTCCAAGAATATAACATAAGTAGCATCAAAACATAATCTCAAGTCTAAGGATCAATTATATAATCATCATAATGAGATAATTCACAGACACACAAATAATGTTCTATTCGGGATTCTCATGATTTGGTCAGTTCAGTGACTTATTTTCGAATAAGCACCCACATGTTTGATTAAGTATCTCTATATTTTAATTTATGATATCGATTACTTTCTTCAAAAAAAAAAAGAAACAAACATATGCTAGTCTAACTATTTCATCAATGCCCCGTCTTAATGAAACTATGACTAGGAACATTTTGGGAATAATATAAAATGTAATTCGAATATCATAATTATAATCACGTTATAATTTCTAATTGCATAACAATTATTTTATAGATTTTATCTTTATAATTAATAATTAAAAATTAACAAATACACAATGATAAAGATTGTCTTTTATTGAATAAAAAATATACAAATAAATATACAACTAAAAAATTGACTACAAGGGTACAAACTAACAGGATGAAGATCTTGGAGAGGCTGCTGTTGATGGAGACTATTTGAGGGAGAGGTGGTTATGGCCTTCAACTGGTGAAGTGCATTGGCAGGGAATTTACGAAATGGAGAGGGAAGAAAGATACAGGATAAAGATGGACAAAAGGAGAAAAACCGGAGAAAAACTTTATGAAAGAATCAGGTCTGGGTATAAACAGAAGCCACTCGGGACATAGGAAGCTTGCAATTTTGAGCTCCAGATAGTCCACAAGCTCTTAACTTTTAGCTTAACACTTGGACGCAGAGTTCAGATTGTTTCCCTCATCTGCACACGTAGAGTGTAGGGGAGAGCAGAATAGCTGCATTTTGCATTGTATATCACAAAATTTTGAAGACGACTAACTACTTCATCATCCTCATAGGTTCATCCTTTTCTTGTTCACAATAGCTTTGAGTTATCAGATTCAGAAACTGTATTCTTTAAATCACTGTATATCCCTGCGATGTAGAGGCAATTTTTTTTTCCAGAATGATGATTATAAATTCGATTCTTTCTCTTTTCAAGTCCATATCCATGAAACGGTAGGGAATTCTTGATTTTAGAGCTAGTGAAGAAGAAGTTTGATATAGGTAGGCTCTTTGAGCTTGTTGCTTTGTCGGTTCGGCCCGAAGTTAAGTCTACGAACCCGCGATTTGATTCATAATAAAACCCGACCCATTATAGTCGTATCACGTATGTATGTTTACCTGGCGACTCGGAAGTTTTAAAATAATTACCAAATTCCCGCGCCTACGCTGGCACGAATTAATTACCAGCTAGTGTTACTGTCTTGTCTGTCTAGGGTTTCAAAATCACTGCAAAACCCCCTCGGAAGTCAGAACCGAATCTGTCTCTCGCGCTCTCTCTCGCTTAGGTGACTACACACTCAGTCTTTCTTCTCTTCGCAATTCCATGCATTTTGCTTTCCTTTTTCATCTTCCACTTGCCATTTTTTCGTTCATCCTTAGCGAAGCACATTTCTACCTTATGGTTTTGTTGTTCCTCAGTTTTAGTTTGTTAGTGTAGTTATGTTTGTATCTGCGTGCGAAGATGAAATGGGCTTCTTGGGTTACTCATGAAATTTTCAAGTTGTTATTTCTTTTTTTCTATTTAGTATGCTTTATTACTGGAGTGGACGACACTACTCAATTTGATGACGGTGGTTGTGAATTTTGTACCATCTGAATGCATTGATGATGTGTTATTTGAGTTTGCTCTCCGTTATGCTTCTTCTCTTTTCCTTTTAGTTTACTGATATTCTGGTTTTATTTGATAGTGAGTATTTTCTTGGTTTAAGCGAATTTCTAGTTCTCTGCTCTCTGTTTGCTGCGTACCTGTTGCCTAACATCCCAATGGGAGATTTTGTCGACATTTCAGTTGAGTGAATAATGATATCTGCATTTTAGTATTTGGAAATTATTACAACTTTTTGTTTTTGGCATGTCTGTTTGGAAACGTTTTCTGCATCAATTCGAAGTCCAAAAAGACCCGGAATCCGTATAGTGTTATCTGCTCAATCCTTCCATACGGTTCCTTCCCAGCCATAGAAAATCTGCGTTATTTTGATTGATTATGGCTAACTTATTGACACTTTCTTGTTTTAATAAGAACTGTTCTATGTCTGTGGTTGTAACTATTGAATTTTGGCGTTGGAACATGTAGGTATATTAACTAAAAGGTGGTGGAAGTTTTCAGCATCATGCATGCTATAAAAGGTGGTTGGGTTGGTCAAACATTTGCCTTAGCTAAGTGCAATGAATCTGGGGTCAGGAAGTCTCGCATTCGTCGCTCAAAGGAGGAGAGAAAAGAAATGGTTGAATCCTTCATCAAAAAGTAATATGATGATGATTACCTTTGGAGAAATTGCTGCTGTTAATCTTTTGATTCCTCACCCTTTTTCCTCATAAAGAATAGGAACATATCAAATTGATTTTCTTGTATGTCTTTCTGTTGTACTGATGCTTGTTCCTGCATGATTATAGAGAGTAAGAGAATGCTTTGAGCTTTGAAATCCAACTCTGACAATCTGGAAGAGGAAGTACACAATTTTCAGGGAACTGGGTTCTTGGTAGATTATGGGTAGTACAGCTTTCCATGACTTACATATAACACCAAATGATGTCCATAAGTTAGATCATTGCTATTATGACCAAATTTAAGGAGGAAACTTCTTCTACTTTAATCACTCTCAGATATCCGTTTGGTTGTTACTTTTTCAAGTTATTAGAAAGTATATGCAACCTGGATTACCACTCATACGATTGACTTGCATGCAGGTACCAGAGTTTGAACAGTGGGAACTTCCCATCTCTTAACCTCACGCACAAGGAAGTTGGTGGATCCTTCTACACTGTTAGGGAGATTGTTCGAGAGATCATCCAGGAAAATAGAGTGTTGGGTCCTGGCAAGTCATTGCTTGGGCTACAAAATGCAGATCAGTTATTGGAGCAGCATCCTCTGGGTACAATTTCTACAGAACCACGAAGTCCTCACTCAATATCACCAAATGGAACTGCTTTTGTTTCAGATCATGGTCAGCGTATAAGTGAAGAATCTGAGATAATTTCTATTGGAACATGTACTGAGCCTCAACAACTGGGGTTTGAAAGTGAGCAAATGATTAATGGTAGTCGTGTAACTATAGAGAATGAAGAATCTGATAAACCAAAAGTTGAGGTAATTCAATTAAATGAAATGCTGGAAGCAGAGGAAACTGGCAGAGAAGTGCCATCATCTAGGGCTAAAGTAATCCAAGTGGAGGATGTAGTAACGCCTCAACAGCTGGGGTTTGATAGTAACAAAGTGCTTAATGGTGGTCATGTAACTAAAGAGAATGAAAAATCTGATGAACCAAAAGTTGAGGTAATTCAATTAAATGACGTGCCGGAAACAGAGGAAACTTCCAAAGAAGTGGAAGCATCTAGGGCTAAAGTAACTCAATTGGAGGATGTAATAGTAGAAACATTTCCACTGCGACCTTTTCCGGAATCAGCTGAGAAATCTGATGAAAGTTCTACTAAAGTTAAACCATTTGACCAAACTTTCAAAGAAACGGATATGGAAAGAGTGCAGCTGGAATCAGGGAAGAACATTTATTTTACTGATGAGATAACTGGCTCAACAAGTAACTCTTTGGTTGCTTATGAAGAAGTGGAAGTCTTGGTAAGTCCTATTTTGGGAGGAAACTCTGGTTTGGGAACTGAAAAGGCTTTGAGAGATCCAGTATTGGAAAGCTCAAGTTCATCTTCCACCAGACAAGGCATTGATAATGATACTCATGAAATACTTGAAGCCAAATTGTCTCAACCTGATGAGGCAGTTGCAGAAACTAATGTGAGTTTATTTATTCAGTCATTTGTTAATTTATATATTCTGTAATTGTGGGCATAGTTTACTTTTAAATTTTTTCTAATATGTTTGTGGCATTCATAAATACTGACAAAGTAGATGAACGTGCATGTAGCCTGAACATGGTGGTGTAATATCATGTTATTCAAATTAAATTGCTATCTGGAATGTGGTTTGGTACGTAATGCATGTCAAATTTAAGCTAATTTTCTTTTCTTAAAAATCTATTCTAAAAATACGTAAAGCTAGCTGAAAGTAACTATCAGCAAACTCGCTGAAAGTAATTACCTTGCACGTGTTAACAAAAGCTCAATTGCATCTCAAATTCAGACATTGCAGTGGGACTGTGGTAGTGATTATAACTGAGTTCTAGTGGTCTATGGCTGCTGTCTGCTACTTCTTTTGATCCACTTTCGCGTGAATTTTCTTGACGAAATGTATTAATCACATAGGAGTTGATCTTACAAAAGTTTTACCTTTTTAGCGGGCTGTGATTGTGTAGAAACTAAGTTGCGTATTTACTTTTCGTGATGCCCTGTTGCACCAAAAGATACATTTCTTACTGAAAATTGTTTGGGGTGCACCTGCTTCGAGCTGTTGCTGACAACCCTTTGCAGGATTTGAATGCTCAAATTGTTGGCCAAACAAAGTCTTCGGATGGAGCTAGCACTAGGACTAGTAGTGGCAAGTTGGTTACCCAAGAAGTAGACACAGAAAGTAAAGCTGATGTCCAACATAGGTGCAACTTACCGAAAGGAAACAACCCGCAGTTAGATAGAATTAATCTGTAAGTATACCCAAGAATTTTAACTTCACAACTTTCTACATGTGTTTCCCAATTGCAATCCCAATGATCTAAAGTTAATGTTTATGTTGAATGATAAAGATTCTCCTTGGTTTATGTTCCCAGCGGCTCATGGGATGGCGCATCCACAAGTCCTGTAAAATCAGAAACTAACCCATTTTGGGCTATCTTTAAAGGGTTTGTAACTGCTTTCATGAAATTTTGGTCAGAATAAAGTCTCTTAAGAGTATGATTTGTAACAGTTTCAAGGGGACGAGTTCTGCTGTGTCAGAATAATACCTAAACTTCCCTGAGTATTGTTGGTGCTAAATAGTATATATTAGTATGATGTTTAGTCTTATTGGAATCAAATTATTGGCTGTAGATGAAACAGTTTTTGAGATGGTGCTTGTTATGTGAATGGGTTTTCATGGAGTTTTGTTCCATTTAAATGGTTATTGATAAAGTATAAGAATATTTGAGAATCACTTCTAATGATTTAAAATGTTATGCCTTGCTTTTAGCTCATGTAATTAGGCATTTTAAAACGTTTGTAATTACTCTCCTGATATTTATAAATATTCTTCGAGTATTTTATAGTTGATATATATATGAATAGCTCTACAATGTAATCCTATTCATCAGTTCAAATTCTAATTTTTTGTTCGTACATCTTATCATGGTGTTAGAGGCTCATTAACAGTATGTTTTTTATTCCAGTTTTCTTTTTTCACCCTACGACACTGTTCTCTTCCTTTCCAACCAAACTTAAAACCACCCATCATAACTATTACAAATCTCATCGTTCTTACTTTGGACAATACGAATTATCTTTGTCCATGGAGAAAACAAATGAAATTCATCCCATTAACCTGTGATCTCATATCCCAACCCCTTTCAAGGCTTTTGATTCTTCTATCAAGTCTTCATTATCTTTCTCCGAGTATCTTTGGTGGCAAAAGATGGACCAATTTGTGTTCTATTGTCTCGGTGCAATCCTCTTCTCTGCCATTTCTTCAATCATTCTCTGATGTGAAACTGCAAGGGACTAAGAGATTTATGGACCACCTCAAAAGTCATTTCCCACAGCAAACCTCCGTTCACAAATCCTTACTCAGACGTCGACTACATACGACTGAAAAAAACAATTCTTTTGTAGCTGATTATCTCTCCACTATTGCCTCCGCTGCAGAAGACCTTGTAGTTATATGTGCCCTCGTATCTTCAGAGGATTTGGTGCTTTTTATTCTTAATGGCTTGATCATCTGATTTTAAGTAATTCATCACTGTGATTGAAAATCGTGAAACCCCACCGACCTCTGAACTCCACTCCAAATTGCTCCTTCATGAGCAAAGGCTGTTGATGTTTCGTCAATCTTCACCCAGACCTTTAGAGAGGCGTTCGCAGTAGCAAAATTAACAGTGGCAGTGGGAAATGAGTTCAAGTTATCCCATTCCTCTATTCCTATCCTATTTCATGAGCTATTCATCCATTTTCTGTGAGTCTTATTTATTTGATGGATGGATGTATGTTTCAATCAGGCTCTCTAGCATTATTCTAATCACTTTGATAATAATATGTCACATACGCGAGGCAGCGTTTTACGATTTTCAAGATTCATGTGCAATCTAAGAAGCAGCCCAAGCCCATTTCTATCTCCCTTAATTCTTGGCCCAGCACTTCTAATGCACCAAACTAATAGCCTAAATCTAACCTTTTCTTATTTTACCCCACGTCCCTTTTTATAATAACTTATTTACTACACAAGGAGTCATTTTTACTGTTAATTTATTTCACCAGACTTCCTCCAAAATGCCTAATTTGTAAAAAGATTGGTCATATAACTATCACTAGTCATTTTTGGTATAGAAATAACCACTTAATACCTCGACATAACCCTCCTATGCCTCAAATTGTATTCTATGCCTTTAACCTTACGCACCCTCCCTTTATTTATTTCAAGTGACATTACTTAGTAGCTTCCAAATACAAGTGCTTATGACTCCTAATTTGCAAGTAGTAGAATTTGGACAATCGTATCAAGGTACTAATAAAGTGATTGTCGATATTGGACAATCCTATATCTTCTACTGGTTTATTAATACTACCGATTCACTTTCATTCTCTTCACTGTAAAGACATCTTAATTGTACTTTAACTCAATATAATCCTTTTTCTATTTCTAATTTTGCTAAACGCAACTCTTGTCTTATTGAATTTAATTCCTCTATTATCAAGTCGCATTCACAATAATCCTTATCTTATGAAGATTCCTTCTACTTTCACTAATCCAATTGCTCTCACTACTTTTCAAGCTCTGTTTCAAGTTTGGCATCAATATCTTAGTTATTCATGTCATGAAATAATGTCTAAGTTGTCTCCTTTTCTTTCTTTACAAAATTCAAGACTCAATAATCATTGTACTTCAATTTAAAAAAAAAAGTAGTCATTTGCCTTCTGTTTTATCTTCAAGACAAAGCATCATAATCTTCTCAACTTATCCATTGTGACAATTGGGTTTCCTCACCCTCACTTTCCTTATCTAGATCTTATTACATTCTCACATTTGAAGATGATTTTAGTCGATACATATAGCTTTATCCTATAACTTATAAGTCTCAAACTGTTTATCTCTTCCAAACCTTTAATTCTCAAGTTAAAAACCTCTTTGCCTCCAAAATCAAAATGTTTTAATAAGATTAAGCACCTAAACTCATCAAAGGTCTTTTTGTACATTTTTTCTCAATTCTCGAAGCATTTCATAATGCATTTCCTATCCTAACATGACACAACAAAATGTGGTTGTCAAATATAAAATTTTTCATATTATCAAAACTAGTCTCACTCTCCTGCATACCTTTCATTTATTTTTTTTTACAGTTGTGTATCTTTTAAACCTCCTTTCGTCACCAATCTTTCATCATAAATTTCTATATGAGTTCTTTTTTAGAAAATCTCCCAACCTTGATCATCTTTGATTTTGGGGTAAATATGCTTCCCTATCTTAGCTACATTAGGTCCGATAAACTCTCTCAAAAAAAATTTCTATGTTTTTATAGATTACTCTATTAGTATAAAGGTTATTGTTATCTTGACCCTTTCATCGACAAAATATATTTCTTAGTAATATTAGATTCTTTGAAACTAACTTCTTTTTTGCCAAACCCTCCAACTGATATCATACCACCTTTTATATCTCCTCCACCTTACCCTTCATGCTCTCACCCATCACCAACTACATCACCACCACCACCACCACCTACTCCACCATCTTTGCATCCCAAGGTCACTCACACCAGTGATCATAATCATAAACCCAAATCTTTTCATGAACACACAACCTACATCACCATTACCTCAAGCTCCAATTAAGCTTCATCATATCATGTTTACTTAGGTAAACAAATTCTCATATTTTCAACAAGTTATATTATAAGAGTTTAACACCCTCCATCATAATAACACTTGGAATTTGGTTATCCACCTCCCATTTCTAACATTTTCAGTGATAAATAGGCCTTTCATATTAAGCACGAACTTGATGGTACTGTTAATCGTTACAAGAGTCACCTTGTTGCTAAAGGCTTTCACTAGTCTCTTAGTCCTAATTATGTTGATATATTTAGTCATATTGTCAAACCTATAATCATTTGTATCATTCTCATTTTTGCCTTTTCTTAAAATTGGTCAATTTATCAACTTGATGTTAACAATATCTTTTTACATAATAACCTTCAAGAATTAGTGTTCATATATCAACCACCAGATTTTACTTATCTTTGTCATCATAACTATATGTGTCACTTAAAAAAAATTCTTTATGACCTCAAACAATCCACTAGAGCCTGGATTCATAAATTGAGTGAAAAATTTTATAGCCTTGGTTTCATTTCGTTTTTTTCAAGGTTGACACCTCTCTTTTTATTCATACATCTTCCTCCCACACTATCTTTCTACTAGTTTATATGGATGATATCTTGATTATAGGTTCTTCACAATCATTTACTCAAATCCTTATTCATGACCTTCATATCACCTTCACCATTACAGACCTTTGGCCGTTTTCATTATTTCCTTAGTATTGAAGTTACAACCATTGACCTCCTTCTGACACAAAATAAATACGCTCATGATCTCCTTCTTTGAACTCACTTTGATCAATCAAAACGTGTTCCTTTAATTCCACTTTACCTATGTCCAAGAACCATAGTCTCTCACTTTCTGATCGTACTGAATGTTGTAGCACTGTTGGATCTCTTCAGTTTGTTTGCTTAACCATATCAAATATTCAGTTTATATTGAACAAAGTATCTCAGTTTTTCCATTGCCCTACCAACATTCACTAGGCTGTAATTAAATGAATTCTATAATATTTGAAACTTATTTTCTCTTATGATATTGGAACCAAACCCACCATCTTATCCTTCATACATATTTTGATACTAATTGGGCAGGCTATCTTGATGATTATCGCTTCACCTCAAGTTAGTGTATTTATCTTAGAACTAATCTTATTTTTTTGGAGTACTAAGAAACAATCTATTATTACTAGATATAGTACTAAAGTTAAATAAAAAGGTATTGCTTTTATTGTTGTTAAGCTTTGTTGGATTACTTCTTTACTCAATTAAATTGGATCTCATCTCTCACTCCCACCTTATAATGTGACAACCCTAATACTACATTCATTATTGTTGATCTTGCCTCACATTCTTGCTCAAAGTACATCAAAATTGATACTCATTTTTTTGGGACTTAGTTGCTAAAAAGGCACTTTTTATTCCTTCCATCCTTACTACGAATCCAATGGTAGATTTAATAATGAAAGCATTAAGAACTTTTTCTTTTTTTCAATTTTAAGATAAGTTTATTGTAATTTCATCTGTGAACTTAATGGGAGCTGATAAGAAGAAATTATGTAGTATTCTTCCTTTCATTTAGTTTCCTAGAATCATATAATTAAACATTCTAGAATATCTATAATTACTCTCATGATATTTGTAAATACTCCCTAAATATTTTCTTTTTATTTTTAGGATAATCTCTCTCTCTTTCTTTCTTTCTTTTCATGTAATCATTTGGAAACAATCTTTCTATTAGTTAGGAATAAGGCTGCATACTATTAGACTTCTCTAAATTTCGTATATTAGTGAGATTCATACTAAGTGTTATTTTTGTTATTGTTTTAGGATAATTGATACAAATATAAAGACCTCTATAATCATCAATGCAAATTCATCATTCTACTCTTCTGTTATCATATCTTATTAGTTACTTTATTTCATTTTTGTTTGTCTTCTTATTTAATACTATTTAATTGCATTGTATTTTTGAAATACGAGATATTTGAGTTTTCAAAATTTGGCATTATACATTATCAAGAAAGTCCAACCAAAGCAACTGATGAATCTTCTTATTTCATAGCAAATTGGCATCAACACGAGAAAAGAAGAAAATTCATTTTAATCAACTGTATGGGTTCTCATAGGATCCTTAATCCCAAGTCAAAATTTTTTTAATAAAAGAGTCTTGACCGTTCAATTATGTATGTTTGTGTATGTCAACGATGTTTTGCACATTTTCACTCCTTCAGCCATTAGACCTAATTCTTTAGGTAATGAGAGAGGAAAATTCTCACCAAACTACCACTTGGAAGAATAGTTTGTACTCTTTACGTCTCCTTCGCCTCCCCTAACGTTAATGTACACAGTTGGACCTCACGATAGTTAGAGAGGTAACATATAACGGTTATCAGAGATTAATGGTCTGTGTTATTTTCTTACCAAATTATTAAGAATACTAACATTACATGTTTTTGTTGTTTACAACCTCCCCCTTTTAGTGACTTGGTGTTTTCCGTATATTAGTAAACAAAACCTTAGTACAGGGCTTGTGTTGAGCTCTTCTCCCAAGGAAACTGAACAGCATTAGGGGAACTAAAAGAAGGGTAAGATTAGAAAAACAAAAGGTAAGAAAAGGGCAACTTCTCTTCTTAAGCAGCCTTGACATGAGGAATAAAGTCGGGGTTAACAAGGTAAGATTGTTGCCTGCTTGCCACACAAAACCTGCATAAAGGTCATTACAATTTACATTAATACTACACCAAAGTTGCCAGTTTTTCTTTTTTCTTTTAATTTTTTTAACGTACAATACATATTCAGGAAGGTTGTCGCGAGAAAAATACCATAAACTCAGGCTTGAGGTTTAAATGTAGGAGTTGGCATTGGAATGTGTGTTTGATCATTTGAAAATGCGTTATGAAGGTCTAAATATCTAATGATTATTAGGTGATAATATCTGGCACAGGCACAGCTATTAAGAAGTTAACATATGGGTAAATGATGTACGATTTTATCTCCATTGACAACATAAGTAAAATTGGTTGATAAATAGAAGCATAGGATGCATTTGAAGAAAGAGGGAGAGAAGGAGGAGTTGTAAAGGAAAAGACAAGGGGAACACTTCACGTGGGAAGATTCATTGACATAATGGGTTTGGTTTGGAATTTGGTATTTGGTAAACCCAATCTAAAAATAAAAATATTTTGTTATTATTATTAGTAAGAAGAAGAAGAAGAAGAAGGTCCTTCCCAGTACGTGATGGTAGATGGGTGTATTCAACACCACGATATGTGGCATCCTATGCAAATAGAATATGGACAAGACAACTATATATGTAAACCCATCGTATCTATGCCCACGCGCATTTAATATTTGAATTATCCATTACATAGACATCTCATTTTACTTTCTCATTTTGAAATCATATTCTTTTTATCAAATGCCATAAAGTTTATGTTAAAAAGTCCAATTTTTGTATATGTTAAATGGCAACAAAAACACACCAAGTTGGAAAAATAAAATTCAAATCATGAGAATTTTATGAAAGATAATTTCACAGTTGTATGCAAAAACTTTAAAGCGAGTGGCCACGCATGGCGGTTAGCGCGTGGAGCAGTTAATTTAGTTGGGGAGGTTTTGGGTTCAACGTAAATGTCGTGTTCCGCTTCCACACGTCAAGTCCAGGAAAAAGAGAAGGGCATAAAAATAAAATCGGAAAACCCGATCAGATTCGGTTGCAAACAACTTTGTCCTATGGAATGACCATGCCAGAAGTGACACGTGGCGCAATGAACAGCAGGCTTTCCACTTGTTTGCTTTTATTCCATCCTCATTTTGTGGCTTCACCCAAAATAAACTGTTGTTCTTGTTGCATTAAATTAGGAAAATGAGACATTTGTAAAAATAAGTTAACTGAAGCTTAAAAGGCAAGCGGAGGATAAGGTAAAACGAGCCTAAATTTTTTGTTTTGTTCAATATTATAATGTTTTATTATATTTAATAAATTTTAATTATTTATTTATGTGGATTTTATACGAATTCTTTATGAATTCCGTAAAATAAATGACTGAAATTTTATAAAATAGAGTAATATTGAATAAAAGATTTTATTTAAGGTACAAACGCACACACTATTTATCGTTACTATTCTATGTCCCCCTCAAATTCTCTGTCCCAACAATCCAGTACCAACTCTGTCCTATTACATCTTAACCTTCCATTTATACGAGACCCACATAAATGGAAGGTTAAGATGCAATAGAACAGAGTTAGCACTAGATTATTGGTACAGAGGATCAGCCCCTTCTATGTCATTCCCATTCTCTCTTATTTGTCATCTTCTTCGTCACCGTCACCACCCAACCCACCCAGCTATCACTCATAAATACCATTTTTTTTATATACATAATATCAAAATACACTCCAACCACTCTCTCTTCCCTTTTTCCTCTTTCTCTATTTCTCCTACCTTGCCATACACGCCTTCATGTTCTTTTCTCTAACGCAACCTCCATATATATAATCTCTTCACTGCCGTCTCACAACTTCAAAGCACTCTCATTGATTAATTACCATGTCTACCCACCTCCAACTCCTCCAAGATTTCCCGCAAATTCGACTCTCTCCCCTCAAGATTGAATCTTTACCCTCTCGCAGCCACACGCTCGATGACGATAACACCGCCACTCAACGACAAAACAGCGCCTCCGCTGATGTCTGCCGCACGCCCACATCCGAGGAACACAGGATTCCAACCATCCTTAGCTGTCCACCGGCTCCCAGGAAGCCAAAGAGGCCCTCCATTTCTTGTAAGCGGAAGTTGTCGGAGCTTGAATTCTTCGAGATCGTGAACCGCGAAGAGGTTGAATCTTTTTTCAGATCAAGTTTTGAGGTTGTCTCTAAGAGGAGATGCGGTGTTTCCACGTAAATGAACAGACATCTCTTCTTTGTATTGTGCCATTCAACTATATATATATATTTAATTTTACTGTCTATTCAAATGAAGTTACAGTAGTAATTACGATGTGTATTCATATCTGTGTATGTAGCATTGCATTACACTCTCGTCTGCTACCCAGAATCCAATTATATTCATGTGGCTACGGATCCATCTGTAATTGCCTTTTTTTCTTTGTTCCGGTCTGGATCTGAATCTCTTTCTTCCTTTTTTTTTCCCCCCGTTAGAACCTTGTTGTCAGTTCAAGTTCATAATGTTTTATGTTATTGGTTCTAACCCAAGACTTGTGGTTCAATTATCATTCGGAGTTGACGAAATTTTCGATCTGGAATTGTGGCCAGCTTGATCAGTGGTGCAACTAAATACTAATAACTCTAGTTTATAATGGATAAAAGACGTAAAAATTATGGATGAATACAAGCTGAAGATGAAGAGCATAGGGTAGATGAGTTTGGTTTTTCTTTCCTTGGGATTTGTGTAAACCCTTAACTCTAATTAGATATTGTTCTCTGAGGTATTTTGAGTGATGTACACGACTTCGGGATTGATAAACTTCTTTTCTCCCTTTTCATTCATGAATGTGAATGTGTGGACGTTTGTTGTTTTTTTCTAAATTAGTTTTGTAGTTTTCAGTGTTTACAAAATTAGGCAATGTGACATGTGATATGCAACCCACCTTGAATATGATATTATCATTATTCTAAATCGCAATTTAAGAGACTGTTTTTGTTTAAAAGATAATTCAGCCTCACTTGATCCAAAATTTGACCTTGTAAATTTACCTTATCATCAGCTGGCATGCCAGTCCAGTACTGTAATATATATAGTATGGTTAAACCACTTTTTGTTAGATCACCTTTTAAGTTTTTTTCAGGAACAGAACTTGCTAAACTTGGATGCGATAATGGAATGAAGAACTAAACCCATCTAATATTGGAAGTGATAATTTCATTAATATGGGGCATGGTTCATTTGGTTGAAAGGATGCCCATGTGCCAAGAAGGGTTGGCTGCTTAAGCATCATATATATATATATATATACACACACAAACAAACATTAAAAAGAAAAGAAAAGAAAAGGTCTGCTCTTGGTGCGTTACGCAAGCGTAATATGGAAGCATATTTCAATGACCCTTTTTGGTGGCTAGTTAGCTTCATCTTTACGTGTTATCATGTCACTCTGGAAAAGGGTGTGGAACCTGAAAGTCAGGTTTAGCTTAAAATGAGGCACTTGACATTAATTCTTCATCTTTTCTTTTTTGTGTAAAGAAGAAGGCAAATGTGCATGTGAAAGGACTGATGATGATCAAACACCATAACAAGGAAGCAACTGTTATTCTGTCTTATGTTCTGTTCTCTTTACGTTTTACTGAATGAAGAACAGCTCTAAATTTTCTATTTAGGACTTAATTAGGATAATCATATTAAAGAAAGTGAGGAAGAAGGATGTATCTGAGACGTAATCATGGAGCAGAATTTGGGAAGGAGTAGTGGGTACCCACACCACATCTTCCATCTTTAATCTTATTATGCAATTAATTAAAAATACAAGGTCTATCTATCGTCCAAACACGTAATGTTAAAGCTGTTTTAAGTACGCAGATTACCAGCTTTAATTTGCTTCAATAAGCAGACAGTATCATATTCTCGCACAGCCTCGTCTCCATCACGTATTCTCATCTTTAGAAAAGCAAAAACTGGGGAAAGGGACAGTGATAAAGGAAAAGAAAGTGAAAGAAAATCCGGGAAAAGTGAAAGAAAAGTGGCCTTGAAGCTCCATTTTTGTGCCTGAACTCCAACCCTTTTGTCTTGTGAGATAAGACAGTTGCGTTTCTGTGGGAAAATGTGTTCCTACTTCAGAACGTTCGTAGCTGGACCTGGAATCCCATGTCACTGAAATCAAGGTTGTAGATTTTGTACTTTACATCAGAATTTGGGAAAAAAAAAAAAAACCTAATTTAGTAATTGGGTTTTGGCATTTTTCTACTACACGCTCAAAAAGTATTATTGGTCCAAGACATGTCAGATAGGGCCCAACCAAGTATTCCAATATATCGGCGTTCTAACCTACACACATAATTGGATAAAATGATGTCACTGCTTTTACCAAAATAATACAAAATCAAACAAATATAAGCTAACACTCAAAACTTTACTGAATTGATGTGACCAAATTGTGGACTTTGCAACCTGAATTGTCCTCTCCTCGTGTGCTCTACATAAAATATGACCAATCGTCTAGGTGTTTCGCATCACCCACTCCTAGAAATTGTTTTGACTATTTTATTCAATAATTTATGTAAAAATGACGGTGGAAGCTGAAAATTGTGTAACCATAAATTTTAGTTTGTATTAATTAAAATGTAAATAAAATATCTTACTATAATTCTATTTTAGTATTGAAATTGTCGTAACTTCCTAAAGTTTTGTAAGCTTTGGTAAAGTAAAAAATGTCTATTTTATCAATTTTTATTCTTTATAAACGTTAAGAGTGGATTCTTATAAAAAAAACAAAAGTAACCCTATACAAGTATCCTTCTTATCTTCTCTTGAGATCCTCTGTCCCTAATAACTTTGGCTCCTCTGTACCCCTTCAATTCATTGGATACAGAGGGGCAGAGTTATTGGGATAGAGGAATAGGTCACTCTTATAATTATATTTTTTGTTATTCAATTAACTGTCAACGTATTGACTTATAATCCTTAACCTGCTGACTTATTTGTATTGATGCCACACGTGAAGTTAGTAACAATAGTTTTGTTCTCTCTTTTCTTTTTCATACGGGTAGGTGACTGATAAACCTAAAGTAAGAATTAGATGGAGGATCTCGTGCCTTGTACAACCAGTTATTGACACGCAGTTAACAGTCATGAAAAGTGGTGTCTGAACAAAGACTCCATGGCATGGAGAGAGGTTGAAGAATGTCAGCTTTGCGAAAGCGAAACTGGTTCTTAACTTATGGGGTGCAGTTGATTGTTCAAACATATCATAAAAACAGAAGACAAAGCTTATGGGCAACTTTTGCATGGGCTCATAGGCTCTTGTTTCATAGGCCCAAATCTGGTTTGAATTTCTTATGGATAAGGAGAACTCTGCTTACTCATTTGGGCTGGAAATCTCAAACATGTCAAAATGGGAAAAGTTCTAGTTATCAGCTAACTGTAATTAATCGTTGCTTAAACGATTACAATCAGTTGTATTGTAGTTATATAGTTTGTTTAAAGTATAAATAAAAGCTGTTTTGTGTGGCATTAAAAGAGTTGCCTTGTGTACCACTATGTATTATATATAACACCTTTAAAACTCTACGGAGTAGATGAAAAGGTCCGTATATGGCAGATAGTAGAAGAATTTTATACAATAGTTCATATATACTTTTTAATTCTTTTATTTTTTACATTGGTTTTGATTCTTTTGTACAAGAAGGTATACCCTCTTTCTTAGATGTTACTGAGATTTGGTGTTATATAGTATTACCCTTTTCTAAAAAAACAAAAACTTGGTAGTTATTAGCAATGTTTTAAAAATCAGACCGGATATTAAATCGGTCAAAAAAATTAATGTTTAAAGGTTCAACCGGTATCAAATTATCCGGTATATAATAAATAAAATATAAAATATAAGAATAAGTAAAAATAAAATATTTTATTAAAATAAAAAAGTACACTAATATTTATTATTATATGATAAATAAATAATAAATTAAATTTAATAATTGAGCGAATTAACGGATTAATATAGAAGAAATTTCTCTAACTTAATTAATGACTAATAAAAAATATTTGTCTTTCTTCTAGCTTAATTAATAGGTAAATAAATTAAGATTATTTATCTATGGCAATGAATATCATTAATCTTTGATAATGAATAGTATTAATATGTAACGCCCCAACATATACTCTTGAAGTATTATAGCATGTCTAGGGTTTATTAAAAAGTGAACATAATGAATTAAGTACATCTTAGTAAGAGAAATAATGGTACTAAATGTAAAAGACAAGGGTAAATGGATAATTTGTTCGCTTCGGCATGGACATACATACTTAGTCGTGAAATATGTATGGAAAATTTTGATATGTTTACTTGGATTTATGAATGTGATGTGAAGAGAATTAATAAAGAAGTATTCTATAAGTAAAAGGGAAGTTTTTGGTTAAATTGAATGTATTTTTGTGTTACTTTTGCATGATAAGATTGAAGTTAGTTAATTTGGGATATGTACCTCACTGAATGGATATGTTTCACTAAACAAACTCGTGTAATTTGGCCATATCTTATCTTGCAAACCTCCAAATTGGATAATTCCAATTGGAAATTAAAATGAAGACATAGGTCTAAAACTTTCATGAAGGAACCAAAATCTGATTCTGTCTCTAAGAGTTTTGAATTTTGTTTTGAGGTTGAGTTCTGGCTACTATCCTTGTTTTCAAACGACCTGTAGTTTGTGGGGTATAACTCCCAATATAATTAACCAAATTACATGAAATTTATGCCATTAGAAGTTTAAGACATAGGGGAATAAAATAAATTGATAAGATTATATGTCAATGTGGGAATTAAACGAAGAAGAAGGACCAATATGCAATTTTCCTAAAGTCAACTCATGGACTAATAAAATTAAAGCATGTGTGTCCAATAGAATTATAACACATGGTCCAATAGAATTGGAAGACATGGTCCAATAGAATTGGAAGACATGGTCCAATATAATTTTAACACATGGTCGAATAGAATTGTAAAACATGGTCCAATGGGATTGTAACACATGGTCCAATAAGATTGTGACATATGGTCCAATGGGATTGAAACATGTGTCTAAGACTAGAAAATTCATGAAAAGGCATATGGAGAAGGAGGATGGATGACCCTTTGATGGATTAGCTTTAGATTTTTCTCTTCTCCATTTCACCTTCTTCATCCCATCATTTTTCACTTGGTGATTCAATAAAGCCAAAGAGGAAGGGAAGGAAAAGCATTAGAAGAACTACTTTGCCAATTTTAAGGTTTGAGACTTCACTTAGTTGATTTCTGTATTTGTGTATGATTAAATGGATATAAAGATTCATTTGAATGTGGAATTGTTGCTGGGATGTTGCTATGGTGTTATTTTGGTGTTACTTTGCACGAACTTGGTTGTATATGACAAGAGATTATTGTGTAGTGGAATTGTTTGAGTCAGTCACACTGTTTAAGTCATAACTCAGCCTAAAGACTTCAAAATTGTGTGATTTCAGTTGCATTTGAAACCTAAGACATAGAGCTAAATATATATAGAAGGGACTCTAACTTAATTCTAGCTCTATGACCTTGAAAATTGAGATCGCAAAAGGTAACCTGATGTTGCCCCTGTTTTAGAGCAGCTTGTGATATTTTGCCTATATCTTATGATTTAAAAGTCCGAATAGTCTGATTGTTGGTGCTATAGAAACTAAATAGATAGAGGAAAACATTTTTAGAAGGCATTGAAACCCAATTCTGATGTTTTCTATATGCATATTAAGGAACAAGTAGTGGTATGTATGGAGAGAGTGTTTGTCACTACTGTGACATTGTTTTCATTTATGATTTTTAACTAATCTTATCCGAACCTCTTTGAATATGTATGAAACGTTTCAAACACATAGAAATAAATGAAATAGGACTTACTACATGTGATTTGGGAGACTAAACATTGGAAAATAAGATTGAGCATAATGCATTCCAAGAAAATTTACATGTAAATAAATGATTTGTATGCATATTCATTACTCATATGTGTATAGTATGATTATACAAGTCTGATTTTGATACCCTTGAAACAGTGGTGAATTATGACTTGCATGCATGAACACGAATATAGATTTTATGACCGGAAATGTATATCATATGACTTGTCAATATATTAATCATGAAATCGATAAGTGATTAAAAGAAAATGTTATAGTGCCTGTTTTATTGTCATAGTTATGGATAGATAGACATGCCTATAGGGTTACAGGATAGCTACTACAGTTTGACATTGATTTTGATGCCCCTGAAACGGTAGTGAATTATGACTTGCATGCATGAACATGAATACATATTTTATGACCTGAAATGTATATCATATGACTTGTCAATATATTAATCATGAAATCGGTAAATGATTAAAAGAAAATGATACATTGCCTGAACTATTGTCTTGGTTGTGGATAGATAGATATGCCTATAGGGTTATAGTGCAGCAGCTGCAATTTGACATCACTGGTGTCCACAGTTCGATATCTTCAGGTATCCACAATTTAATACCTTCGGGTATCCACAGTTTGATACCTTCGAGTATCCACAGCGATATCTTCGGATATCCACAGCTCCTGTTATCCACACCCACAAAAAATGTGCAGGCCTAACATAGAAAGGAAACTTAATAGTTATAAATAATAAATACAACGTGACAATATGAATAATTGGTATTGAGGAGCATTTATATTGATTGTAATGATGAATTTTAATAATATGCATTTATATTGATAATTTGTATCAATGAGTGTTGAATGTCAATAATTGGCTTATAAATGTGCATTTTCGGTATATGGATAATATGTTGAAGCATATTTTCATTATGTACAAATTGTTTTGGCAGATTGTAAGTGCTCTTAAATATGTCACAGTAGCTCGACTCGACTTGAGTTTTTATGTGAATAAAGTCCGTCAGTTTATGCATGCACCTACATCAGATCATTGGGCTGTAGTTAAGTGCATTTTAAGGTACTTACAATTTGCTTGTAATGATGGCTTGTTCATGTCTAAGTCGTCATCATTTGATATGCAAATATTTTCTGATTCTAATTAGGTTGGCTATCGCGATGATCACAAGTCTATTGGTAGTTACTTGGTGTTTCTTGGCAACAATTTAATTTCTTGGTCTTCAAAGAAGCAACCCACAGTTGGTTGTTCTACTACCGAATCAGAGTACAATGCATTAGCTAATGTTGTTGCCAAAGGAGTTTAGTTGTCCTCTATGCTTAAAGAATTACACATTCCATTTTGTGTTGGCACTGTCTTATGGTGTGATAACATCGATGCTTCATATCTAGCGGCCAATGTTGTTTTCCATGCTTTGACAAAGCATGTCGAAATTGATTACCACTTCGTCCGTGACATGGTTTCTAAACGGCTTCTTACAGTTCAATTTTTATCCATAAAGTATCAGCTTGCTAATGTTCTTACTAAACCACTGGCTACTCAACATTTTTGGAACATTCAAGCTAAGCTTCGTCTTGTTACTCCACCATCTTCAGCTTGAAGGGGGTATTGAGTCAAATTTTAGTTAGCACAATAAGGCAAGCCGAGTCAATACTGTTAGAAATATTAGGCACATATATCTAGCAAATATATCTCAGTTTTGTTAAGATATTATAGCCGGTTGTCTTTGAATTCTGCTGTTATATATACATCACTTATTCATCAATAATATTAGTGCCATAATTCATTGTATACCTTATCTTAATATATAACTTAGTGACAACTTAATGGTGAAAGATACTAACTTGTCACAATTACTATTGTATTAGTAACAAAAAAATAAATCATCATAATTAGTCCAAACAATAGTGTCAATCTAATGTCTTATCACAAAAAAACATTGTATTTGTGACGAAATAATAATTAGTCACAAAACAATCGTCACTAAATGTCTCAACTCTTGTAGTGACTCTCATTGTCCAAAACAAATTTATTTTTTAATTAATTGAATTCCACTTAATGAATCAAGTCTATCAAAATTGATTTTCTGAAAACTGTGTCCCTTCAATCTCAATTTGTAAAAAATAACTATAAAAATTAAAAAAATAAAATATCAAACTTTTTGATGTTTGTAAGTTGATCCTTAATATGAATATAAATAAAATTAATATATAACAAAAATAAAGATTTATTTTTATAGTAAAACATTTAAATAATGCATTATTGAGTTTATACAACTAAAATCAACTTTATAAATAAGATTGATTTAATATTTATTTAATTTCTTATGAAAACTTGAAGTGCTCATTTGTATATAGTGCGACTTTTAGCTACAATTTTGTAAATGTAGCCAAAAGTGCGACTTTTAGTTACGATTTTGAAAAATATAGCCAAAAGTGTCACTTTTAACTACGTTTTCTAAAAATGTAGCCAAAAGTGTTAGTTTTAGCTATGCTTTTTAAAAACGTAGCTAAAAGTGTACCCTTTGGTGATGCTTTTACAATATCGTCGCCAAAGGCCTATTCTTTTGTGACGATTTTACAAAACATCACCCAAGGCTTACTTTTAGCTACAATTTTTAAAACGTAGTCAAATGTTTACAGTATTGTAGTGAAAGAAGAACCATCCCTTTATTGATTGGTTTATTTGCCACTTTCAATTACCTAATCCATGCTATGTTAGTGAGAAACATGTTAAGAGGTTGAAGGCATTTGGGCTTTCTCCTTGGAAGGAGGATACAAAGAAACCCAATTAACAAAAGTATCGAGGAGATTGAAGCAAAGTTTAAATCTAATGATGATGTCGATGTATTTTATGTTGATCTAGATAAGGATTGTTTATGGTCCCTTTGCTTAGAATTATAAATTAAGAAGAACAGGGAGCTTGTGTGTGTGTTTTGATTTACCATAGGCACGGATTTTGATTTATCATAGGCAATCTCTATAAGCCTTTTTAAGTTGGTCCTATATGCTAACTCCATGTTAATAAGTAATTAACAAAATAAATAATATATATTTAGTTAGTAAGAAAATTATATTATAAAAAATAAGAATAGAAAACTAAAATTAGTTTTTAAAGTATTTTATGAGTTATAAAAATATGAAGAAACCAAAACCAAAACCAAAAACCAAAAACCAAAAACTCAACCAAAAAAAACTTCTTTACTAAATTTAAAAATGAAAGAAAAAATGAAAGTGAAACTAAACATATCCTAAGTTGTTGCTGTTAGCATTTTTACTAATGTTAAAAATTAGATCAAATTAAGGACGAAGAAAGGGTCTAAAAATTAGATCAAATTAAGGAAGAAGAAAGGGTCTAAGCTCGTCTCAAAGTCAATTAGTTCATGTTTTAAAAAAGATCAGGTTCTGGACTGAACTCGGACATTTGTAAGCCTAGACTCTAGATCGATTCGAAGCCTAAACTTTCTCACATATAAAATAATATTATTTTACATTTGATGAATAGTTACTTTTAGGCATTTGAAGCCTGATCAGGCTCAAGCTTGGATCGAAAGACCTAGTCTGGCTATTTCTAGATCAAATATCAAACTAGTATAAGTAGAGATTTAAGGTTTAACGATTTTATCGATATTAGATCATCATAAAACTTGTATGTAGTAAAAACATAGAAGTTATAAAAATAAGTTAAGATATAATATAGATATGAAATACTTTATTAAAATAAAAATAAAATGTCAATATCTATTAATGTATATGATAGAACTATTAAATATTATTTTTTAAGTCTTAATTATCTTTATTCGTGTGCAATTTTTAGTTCAATCTAAGGGATTTATTTTTTATTTAGGTATTCTTTGGCAAATTTACAGTTAAAAGGAATTAAAAAACTATAAATTAAGGTTTTTCTAGAAAAATAGATGAAAACTAATAACAATGTTCTTGTTGACTAGGCGTGGGCACATTCAGTTGCGGCTGTAACTTTTAAAATTCAAATTCACAATCAATGGATTAGAGTTTTTAGAATTTTTAAATCATATTTTAACCTTCCTTTTTGTTTATTTGGGCTTATATTATGTACATTAAGGACAATGTACAATTTTAATCATGAGAAAGAGGATAATAAATTTCTTAAGCTTATTATAATCTTGTTATTAAATTTTATTAACTGATATCCTAAATTAGTTAAAATTTGTCTAAAATAATTGAAATTGTTATTGATTATTGAATTGAATTAGTATGTAAAAGGATGGTATTTAGAATAAACTTACTTTTGTAAGTCATATATTTAGTAATCATTGAGAAAGTTAATTTGAGTGAAAAGTGCATATTATTTACACACATAAGGCCTTTGAGTGAGTTTTTGATCCTAAGAGCAAATACATTAATATTTAAGCACTTTTTTTCTTTCATGTTTGTTATCATGAATAGTTGAATAATTCTAAAACTTGCTTTTATTATATATATTGAGACCATATTTGTTAAATTAAAAGCATCGAAGTGATAAAGGCAATTAGATTCGACATTTGTTAGCCTATTTTCTTGAATTATCCTACCATACTTTATCTCTTAGGAGTAACCAATTTTGAGCCTTGGCTTTTTTCATTGACTATAACGCCATGATTAGCTTTTACCTTAAATTTATTGAAGCCTTTTCATTGTTTTG
>JANIHZ010000210.1:35462916-35481504 GCA_027478365.1 Erythroxylum rufum | reverse complement strand
GTTTGCAACGGATGTCGGTGTTTGTTTCAGTTTGATGATTTCGTTCGCTTTGTATTCGTTTCAGTTCGATTTGAATTTGATTCAGAATTCTGACTTTCGATTCTGTTTGCTTCGTTTCCGTTTCTGTTTTCCGGTTGGGATCCGGTTTCTGCGAATCGGGTCCCAGCATTTATGGTATCAGAGCAAGAAGAGTGTATAAGGAATCATGTATAAGTATGAGGATTTCGGATTAAGTAGTTAGGTTCCAGAAACGGGATCCAACACAATTTGACTTTGATCTTATGTCTGTTGACACATTCACATGTATTGAGATATTGACGAGTTTATAAAATATGAGTTTTTAATCCTATAAGGGTTTTTTTTAATGTAGTTTAGCATGTCTTAAAAAATATAAACTTTTCTATTGCATTTTAATATAAAATTTTGAGAAATTGAGACCGACAAATAAAAGGTAGTATATTATAAATCATGTACGTGTTATTGTTGTTGGCCATATTCTATTTTCTCATTCATGTTAATAAGATTATTATATATGCATGATTGTGTTAGTCCTATGCCACACGTGATACAAATTTTTGATACCTTCAGTATTGAAAGCCTTACATGATTAAATAATATATTTCTTTTAACTTTTGAATCAAATATTTTACAAATTTATCGTTGTTCGCCTTTATTGTTTATCCTTATTACAAATGCAGTAATTAATATTTGTTTAAAGGATAATTACCAAAAAAAATATTTGTTTAAAGGAAGTATGTTGGAATTTTATTTCTATTGAACATTTAATAATTATCTTTTTAAAATATTAATGCTAAAAATATTAAAGTTTCAACCAGCAGAAAAATAATCTTGGGCAATTAATTTGAGTGAACCTCAGTTTTAAAGCACCGGGTTTGCCTTGAAACTAGTCTTGCTATCCAGAGGTTTGAACTTGGGAGATTTTGCTATCTTCTCTGTTGAAAGGCCTCATCTTTGTTATTTGCATAGTCTATAGAAGAAATGAATGCGACCCAAGCAAGGCATCTTTGAATACCTTCGTAGGCCTACTATTTCAGGCCGAAGACTTTGTCTAGGCCACATTTTTTCCGAAGAAGTGAAGACCGCTAAGAGTTTGATCGTATGTGAACTAAACTAAACTTGTGCCCGAATTTGTAGACTAGTAGTTTATTTTCAGAAGGCACGTAGGAGGAGTAAGGCTATCAAAAGTTGGTAAGCAACAAAAGTCTGACTAGACGATTAGCACCCCCTACCCCCTCGACAACTGCTGGACGGTCACACATATTTGGGATTTATATTGACGACAAGCAGAAGCAAAATCATTTCCTTTGTCCGTTATTTTGACATAGTATCTGAAAAGAAGCCAAGCACATGGCGTCACATCCTTTTGAATGATAACGGAAGTTACTGCCAACTTGGTAGATTAGGAGAAAGTTGATCTGACATGAATTGCCAACTTTGAGTATCAAAATTTACTCAAATTTTAAGTAACAACATAAAATATAAATTAGTATATAATTGTTAGAAATAAATTCTAAAAGGTGGAGGAGTTTTCGTTTTTTTTTTAAAATCTTAAATTGTATGTTTGAACTTTGAAACGGTTATCTAATTGAACAAACAGGCAACCAAGTTGGCGAGTTCTCGCTAAGTCCACGCTGAAATGCTGCCGGATTTTTATACTGCCCTACGCTGGAGATCTAAACGGTCACAATTGCTCTTCTACTTTCAGTTTATTAATATTGCATAAGAGGTTATTAGAATAAAATTATTTTCTTAATTAATTCATAAAATTAAATTATCTTAATTTTTATATAGTATTTAATTATTATCAACGAAAATAATATCATACTTTAATATTAATAATTTATATTTAAAAATAAAACAAAACGGTACGCTAGAATTATGTTTCTTGTGGCTTACCTCAACTACGTAATTTCGAAATGTTTGAGTTAAGTTATAACCTTTAAAATTAGTAAATCTGCATGTAAATTACTAGATCTTGAATTAGTAGCGAAAGAATACAAGTATCTTTTCATTTGTAAAATTCGTATTCCGTTTCATACATATATATTATCTGTTTTCTGGTCATAACACTTTCGAGCCTGAGGTTGCATACATATCTGTTATGTTGTAAAACAAAAATAAGTTGAAATATATAATATAGCTCTGTAACTTACGTGTGTGTTTTAAAAAAATTTTGAAACGAGAGGCCTACTTTATGATAGTTTACCAAGTCATCCATTTGCGATCTTATGACCGTTTGGACTGGAGATTACGTTTGGATGACAGAGATTTGCCAAAAAGAAGAATTACCCTAGCTTGTGGGAGCAGAGAACAGATTTATGTATACAAAGCAAGTGAATATATATAAAAACGGGAAAGGATAAAGAGAATTCTTTCATGTGAAATAGAACAGATAAGGAATCTTGATTGCGTGATTTAGTTTAAAAAGACATGAGAAAAAATGATGACCAAATTTAGTAGGAACTAGGAACTAGGGGCTTTGGTTTGGATTCATTTCGTTGGTTGATAGATTTTTGGATCCAATGCCTTGGACAAATGTTCCATTAAACAACATGAGAAGTATCTTTGGCCGCCAAAAGCTTGGCCTTACTTACTCTGTGTACTTAAGGCTCCTTATTACCATTTTCCCTTATCCATCACGAGCTCGCAGTTCACAAACGATTAATACAAGCTTTTTTATTAAAAAAATTTGATAAAACATTCCTCAATCAATTTTTATGTAGAAGTTTTTTTTTTTTACTTTTTTAAAAACAATCCAAACAGTAATTAGTTGTTGCCCCTCTAGATTCCATGTTTTCTTCTTTTCTACACAAGTAAGTTGGGCACTCCTACAGGATGGGATAAAGTAGGTGGCCAGAGTTGTTCTACGGCACAATCGCATCTTCTTATTATAATGCAATATCAAAACATTAAAACACAAGAAAAATGGGTGGAAATAGAGATTGGTGTTCAATTATTTTTGTTTGAATAACATTTTTACCAATTGGTGTTACATATTGGATAGGTAACTGTTTTAATTTTTAAACCTCCAAGGTATGGTCGTTCTTTGCCTACATGAAAATGACAATGACTTTGTAGGAAAGTAAAGAAAGAAGAAAAGAAAAGGAAATGCTACCGAATGATACCATGAAAAAAAAGTAAATAGGAGGAGACGGAACCTCTAGAGTTCAACGGAGTTTTCTTTTCTGACTTTTACGTGTCAGTAAATATGTCTCACAGAGTATAATTATCGGAAAATCCACAGGAAAAAGTCATAGCGAGTCAGTGAGGTGAGGTCAGCTGAGCTGGGCTGGGATTTATAAAATATCTTAGGTAAAACGGCGGGAGTATAGGAGAAATAATTTAAAAGAACGGGGGAGGAGAATAAATACCACGAAAATCAGGGATACAAACGACAAATTCAAACAAATAAATGAAACCGCTGCCCCTGCAAACAAACGAACGCTACTATTCTCAGTCTCTCTCTCTTGTCTGCTATGCCAAACACCAACCAATGAAGTGTGGATCGAAACGAAACTGAAACAACACAAAGAATTGATATAGAAGAAGAAGAGGAAGAAATGTTCAGGTTGAGCAAGCACAAACCAAAGCTCGGAGAGAAATTTGATTTCCATTTCTCTAACTTGCAAGCTCTTCAGGTCTCACCTTCCTCGACACGCATGCCTCCACACACGTACTTATTATGTCTGTATAGGTTGCAGACATTTTGATTATTATAAATTCTTCATATTAGATTTCTTGAATTCACTGTAACGCTTCTGAATCTGCTGTTTAAATTTGTCTTGCAGTATTATATTATTCTGTATTTCTGCCGACTTTTCTTTTTCTTGCTCCTTCTGTTTGGTCGGATTGTAATGTGATTATATACGTGTATTACGATGCTGCATTTTCATCTTTCCGTGCTTTTCGCTTTGGAGACAAGTGAAGTGATGATAAACCGCGTCGGATTATTGGTTCCTTTCGAACTCTTGATGATTCGATCCGAAATTGTGCGGTAGTAGACCTGTTATTTGACATTTATTTTATAAATGTTAAATGGGAAGAGGTGGGGCTTTTTATAAACGTTTTCACTAGATTTTAGCGACGAGAAATGTAATTAGATATTAAATTGAACATTGTGAATCATTTATGTTCATTGCTCTTTGGTAACTGCAGGTACCGAAAGGATGGGACAAGCTCTTTGTATCTATAATTTCTGTGGAAACCGGGAAAGCCCTCGTCAAGTCGGGGAAAGCGACAGTGAAGAATGGAAGTTGTCGATGGACTGAAACTTTGTCAGAGTCTATATGGATGCCCCAACATGATGCTCCCAAAGAGAATGAAGAACACCTCCAAAAGCTTGTTGTTGCCATGGTATAGATCGCCTATTCGTTTAATTGTTGTTGTTTCAGATCTAAGTAACTTGGAATGATATTATTGATGTAGGGATCAGCTAAATCTGGTGCCCTTGGAGAAGCTATAGTCAATTTAGCAAGCTACAAGGCATCAAAAACTGCTCTTCCTGTTTCATTGCCATTGAAGAAGTGTTCTCATGGGACCATCTTAAAAGTAAGAATGTAGTCATTTCTACAATCCAACACAATTTCCACCTGTTCAAGTGTGTAGCTATTATAGTGACCACGGACTCCCAAAGAGTTAAACGTTATTCCTGGTCAAACCTGCTTTGGCATAAAACATCTTAACTATACCTCTGTTTTTCAGCTTAAAATTCAGTGCCTATCACCAACAGATGATTGCCCAACAACTGAAGCAGAACTCAGGTTTGCAATTCAATGCAAGACCTTAAACTGTTGTGGAACTATTTCATTTTGTGTTCTTAGAGATTTTGGAATATATTTTGAAGGGAGGAACAGTCTGAAGACAAAGCTTCCAGTATTGAGGATCTAAACATTGGGGATGGTGAGACAGAAAGTAAATCTGAAGCTTCTAATAGTTCATCCAAAAGAAGCTTTGGATCCTCATCTAGCAACCCTCTCCATAGTACATCTTTTACAGGAGACCTACAAAGGGTATGTTTAAATTGAAATCAAAATTTTATGATTTATGTTTGGATTTCTGTCATATGAACTCCATTTGCATCAGAGGTCTGCTTAGGAACCAGCTACCATTGTACCTCTCTTATAAGAGATTTACAAGGGTTTGCCCATGTAGAAATGAGCTTTTTACAAGTTATGTTTTGATTTCAGTCATATGAACCCCATTTGCATCAGAAGGCTCTGCCTAGTAATAAGATGTCTTTATGTCACTCCACATTATAGTTCCATTTAAGATATTTGTGATTTCATTTTATAAACACTATATCGGTGCTATTGGACACTATACGTTCGAATTAAGATGAGATATTTCTTTATCTAGTTGGTAGCACTTAAAATTTCTATACTTTTATTGTTCTATGTTCCTTAATGCAGTTAACAAAGAACTTACTTGTTGATACAGGACTTGTTTGTATCAGCAGCCCCTTTTAGCTTTGACTCGACGGATGGTTCTTTGACCAGAGAAACCTGTTCCCCGCGTAATGACTTCAACATCATTGCTAAGACTCATATTGCAAGACAAGATTCAACTGGCTCCAACTCCCAAGATAGTACTGTTGCAGGATCTTATTCTTTCGATGGCTCTTCTAGGTCAAATCTCTCATCTTTTAATTCAAAATTTTCAATCGCTCGAAGCAATCTTCGGAATCAGAAAGATGACATCAATTGGGTATCACGTACTGTTGCTTCATCACCCTTGCAGAATTCTAATTCATATAAAGATTTGGAAGCAGCAGAAGTTACAATAGAGGAGCTACGGGCAGAAGCTAGTATGTGGGAACAAAATGCTCAAAAGCTAATGATTGATCTGGAAAGGTTGAAGAAGGATTTATCAGACCAATCAGAGCGTCAGACAAGTCTTGAAATGAAGCTTTCAGAGTCATGCTTAGAATGTGATCACCTGAAGCTAGAAAATAAGCGACTGAATGTCTTGTTGGAGGGTGTAGCAGGGAAGCAATCAGCCACAGACGATAAGAAGGTCCAAGAGAAAGAAATGGATAATCTTCTAAAGGAAATGGAAAGTGAATTAAAGTTTCAGAAAGAGTGCAACGCAAACTTGGATTTACAGCTTCAGAGAACCCAAGAGTCAAACATTGAACTTGTTTCCATACTTCAAGAACTTGAAGATACCATAGAGAAACAGAAAAAGGAAATTGCTGATTTGTTAGACATGCATTCCAAATATGAAGATGCTGGAAATAAAGGCCATCGAATTGAAAATAATGAGGAGATAATACTAAACAAGGAAGTATTCGGAGATAATCTCACAAGTGCCACTTTTGACCCAAACATAGAGAATACCCCTGTTGAGCATCTAGAAAAAGAATCATCCTTATACCTTGAACCAGAGGAGACGCAATTACAAGAATTACAAAATGATTCTGAGTATCGGATGAAGTTTCAGGAAAAATCTCTTCAGGACAAAATTTTTGAGTTGGAATTTGATCGAAACTTGAAAGCTCAGACTCTAATGAAGTTGGAATCAGAATGGAAAAATAAGTTAATAGCAAAAGAAGAAGAAATTATCAATTTGGAAGCAAAATTATCTGCAGGTCTTAATGCCTCTGTAGAAAGTGGAGCTTGTAATCCAATTGAAGATATTGAAGTCTTGAAGCAGAAGATAGAGGAGCTTGAAAGAGAATGCAACGAGCTAACAGAAGAGAATCTGCAGCTTCTTGTTAAGCTCAAAGAATCAACGTTGAATCTTCCATCATGTAACTCTTCTGAATCTTCAATCAATGAGATTCGGAGGATTGGTTCTCTTTCTACTGCCGAATCTGAAGTGAGCAAACTGACATCCCAAATATGCATGCTTGAAGATGATCTGAACCAAAAGAAAATCCTGATTGAGGATCTTTCTGCTGATAATTTGCAGATTAAATGCATTGATCTGGAGAAAAGGTGTACTGATCTGGAGCTTCAGCTGCAGGCATCCAAGGAAGAAGCAAGTTACCTTGACAGTGAACTCTGTCAATATCGCATCCTAACAAAGCAACTAGAAATGGAGATTACACTGAAGCAAGGAGAACGCTTCCAAGTAAAGGAAACTAAGACTGACAACGACCATGAAGGAACCTGCAGCAAACCCAACATTTCTGAATCAAATGCATTTGTTGGGATGACTGAACTGTTGTCGAATTTAGATGAGCAGATACAGTTATGCATAGCCTGTGTAAACATGCAACAATACAGTGGTTGTTTGCCTACAGATGCTGAAAATAAGTATAGTTTCAGCAAGTCACAGATTGCTTTGCTTGGTCAGAGAGAGCAAGGTGAGGCTATTTTGGACAGCGTTCTTCAACTAAAGGATTTGCTTGAAGTGAAAAATACTGCATCCGCTGACGGGCTTGATCAAAGTACAGAAATCAGGGAAGTAGTGTCAAAGACCGAAACTAACCTCAGGAAACTTGAGGATTATGATTTAAAGGAGAAACCTCTCAGCACTTCTTATCCTGAATTAGAAAATCAGCAAACAGAATCAAAACCTGAAGCTTCATGTTTCGGTCACGAGCCAGTGGAAATTATTTACGAGACAGACAAGCTTAGATCTGATATTCTTTTGAAGGAAGAAGAGGAGGATTGCCATAGGAAGTTGAAGACTCATGTTTCCAGTCTTCAGAATGGGATGAAGTTGGAGGAAAAGATGGAGGCCATGGCAATAGAAAGCAAAATGGCCTTTAAATGCTTGGATGATTTTCACAGTGAAATGATGGTACTCAATAGCAGCTTGGATTCCCATGTTTCATCCAAAAATAATCTTATAAGGAAGTCGTCAGAGTTGGAACATAGTGAAAAGGAGGTTGAGAATCACCTCTCTGAGCTAGAAAAGGAAAATGTACAGTTGGCGGAGCGAATATGTGGCTTGGAATCACAATTAAGATATTTAACTGATGTGAAGGAGTCAAGCCGTTTGGACTTAGAGAATTCAGAATCTTGTGTCGCAAGTTTCAAGGAGGACGTAATGAGACTGGAGGGTGAGTTGGAGGCTCAGAAGGCTGATATGAAGTACAAGTTGCAGGAGATGCAAATGCGATGGCTAGAAGCTCAAGAAGAGTGCGAGTATCTGAAGATCGCAAATGCGAAATTACAATCTACAGCTGCAAGTTTAATTGAAGAGTGTAGTTTGCTTCAAAAGTCAAACATAGAGTTCAAAAATCAAAATGTTGAGCTATATGAACATTGCACTGTCTTGGAAGCTGAACTGAAAGAATCAGAGAAGGTCTTTTCTAATATGGTTAAGGGAGTTGAAGCTCTAGAAGAAAAATACACCACAATGCTGGAAGAAGTTGCATCAAAAGAGAAAGCCCTTAACATAGAATTAGACACGCTTCTTGATGAGAACAGGCGATACAAGGAGAAAATGGTTACAGAGGAGAACCTATTGAATCAGATGTACTTGGAGAAGGTGGTTGAAGTTGAGAAACTTCAAAGACAGATTGCAGATCTCACTGAACAGATATCTGCCAGCCATGATGAAGAGAGAAGAACAACTTCAGATGCTGTACTAGAAATGTCCAGTTTATGTGCAGAAAAAGCTTTGCTTGAAGCTTCGCTGCATGAAGTTCGAGGAAAACTTAAGGTATCTGAGATCAACTTCAGTACCATCCAAACCGAATCAGATGCAAAACTGAAAGCACTTGGAGATGAGCTGGCAGTTTCCAAACAAAACCAGGAAGTTCTCATGGCTGACCATGAAAAGCTATTGGAATTGTTGGAAGATGTGAAATCCAGCGAGGAGAAGTATAAAGGCATCGTTAGGGTGCTCAAATTAAAACTTAAAACTTCTGAATATCAGAGGCTAAAACTAACAGACGAAATATCCAACCTTAAGCTGCAGTTGGAGAAAACAGTGGTTCTTCAAGATGAAATTTTGGCTCTCAAGGGATCACTTAGTGAGGCCAAATTTGAAAATAAAAAAATTGAAGGTTCACTCCAGAGTTTATCAGGAGACTATGAAGCCCAAAAAACTCAGAAATCTCAGTTAGAACTGAAGCTTATCGACATGCAGAAGGCTTTGTCTGAGTTAGAGGACTGCAAACGTAGTAAAGTTGTGCTTGAGGAAAAGGTTTTGCGGCTGGAAGGAGATCTAACTGCAAGAGAAGCCTTAGGTGCTGCAGATGCTGAACTGAAAAATGAGCTAGCACGTGTCAAAAGAGCAAATAATGAACTCCAAAGGAGGATAAGACACCTGGAGGAGGAGAAGCAAGAGAGTCGGAAGAGAGCTCAAGCTTTTGCAGAGGAACCAACCGATAGGAAAGAAGTGAAACAAGATCAGAATAGGACTACTGTTTCAAGCTTTTCTATTTGCTTTGAAACTAATTCCATGAGTACGCCTACCTCTGGCGATTCAAATCAGGTCAATATCCACTGTTCTATCTTGCAATTTAAACCAGAGTATTAGCGTAGTCTGCCTTTACTTCAATAACTTGTTTTCTAGTCTTCACTAATTAATGATGTGGAGATTAAGTTTCAAACAAAAAAGAAGATGAAATCAAGTAACATTTTCGGAAATGATTCTTTTTCTGATACATAACAACAGTGGTAAGTGGGATTTATTCTGCTTTTTTTTTTTTTTTTTTTTTGTGTGTTTCAGGTTGATTCCAAATCTAATCATTGTACTGGGAGCTTGCTAGCTAGCGGAACTGAGCCCTTGTCAAAGATCCAGCAACTTGAAACTGAACTTGCCGAGGCATTGGAGGCAAATGATCTGTATAAAACTCAGCTTAAAAGGTGGGTACAAATACATAGTTTCTGTGACCAATAGATATCTGTTTCTTCACTAAAACAGTTTAAACATTTTTCACCACGATTTCTTGTATAAATACCTCACCACGATTTCTTGTATAAATACCTCATCCTAAAACCGCTTTTTATTTATCTAACATAAGCATCAGTATAACTAGTACGTGGAAGGTGTTAGTAATGCTAAAATGTTATGTTTCAGTCTGTTGTCTGAGGGAGGCAGTCAGTCAACTGATCTCAAAGTGTTGTCGACCGAAGATGGATTGCAAAGAGATGGTTATCACAGCGACATATCATCACTTCAGCTAGAGTTGAAGGATATTCGTGAGCGCTATTTCCACATGAGCCTTAAATACGCAGAAGTTGAAGCTGAACGCGAGCAACTGGTCCTCAAGCTGAAGTCCACTAGTAATGGAAGAAGGTGGTTTCGTTAATCGGGATCCCAAATTTTTGCGAGTCCTTTAAAATTGGATAACAAGTACTCAAAAGACAAAGGCATGAAGCAGACAATGTATGTGTTTTGTAACATAAAAAGAAATTAAAGTAACTGCCTCTGCCAATGTCTCTGCCTCTACCAAATTTATTGTACGTACTCAACTACAAGCAGAAAGTAGAAACTTGCATCTTTTTTCTTTTGTTTCATTTTCATGTTAGAGGATCCACGGTGTGTCCAGTGACCCCACTGAGACAAAATAAACTATAATAAATGCTTAACAAGAGGCTGGTAATTTCAAATGCCACTGGATCAAGAAATTAGATGTATTATATGTAAGGTGTGTTGGAACAAATAAATTTCAATTCCTTGACTCATGCATGAGATCAGAGAATTTGGAATTGAATTTTAGATTTTTAATTTTTATATAGCTCCTATACACTTGATAATTTATATACCTTTTTATCCACCCCAGATTCTTATTTATCAATAATTCAATTGAACTAAAGATTTTTAAACATGATAGTAAATCCAATTTGTTTCCAAATTGACCGCATGTGAACAAATATTAGTGTGATACATTAGGAAAGAAATGTATCATCTACATCTACGAATGCAGATGCCACAATGTTGCAGTTTAAAGACAAACGAATTGGCAGTTGATACTGTCATGTAAAAGGGAAGTTGTTTTATCTGTCTGTCTATTTTTTTGAGGTTTTTAGTAAGTGTTTCTATTTCAAGTAGCTTCTTCCACTATAAGAAAATTGTAAATTACTGATGAAAAAACTTTCGTAGTAAATTAGCAACGGAAACTGCTTTCCGTAGGTAAAGTTGTCGGAAAAAAAAGTAATTTGCGACGGAAAAAAATCCGTTGATAAAGGAGGAGACGAAACTTTGCCGACGGAAATTAGCGATGAATTAGTGAAAGTCGTTATAAAAATAGGCACCAATGATTCTCAACAACAAATGCCTACAAAATTTATCGATTGAAATGAATTTTGTTGATAATATATCGACGGAACTTTGTTCCATCTGTAAATTCAACGATGTCGGGTTGTTCTTTTAATTGGAAGGAAAACAATGTCGTTTGTTCAACCACAAACGACAAATGACGCCGTTTCCTTATCACGTTTAAGCAAGGGCGTCGAACCCTTCTCCCCATCTGTCGAAGGTGTCTGAAAATGTTGTGATTTTTTTCCCTCTAACCTCGTCATCGCCGTCTTCTGTCATTCTCTAGTTATACACCGTTGTCGTCATCTCTGTCTTCAGTTACTCATCCATCATGGTTAGTTATTCCTCCTTTCCACTTGGTTTTTTATTTTTCTGCTTGTTGTTATTAGGGAAGCTTTTGTTTGGGGTCGGTTTTGGTTGATGTCTTTTGTGTTTTCTATGTTTATTTTAGTTGTTAGTGGTTCATCATGCGTCTGAATGTGTTCTTGTTGGTGAAGAATGCCAGGTACCAGTGTTTTGTTAATAGCTAGGGATGAATTTGTTATGCCTATAAAGTGTTCAATGAAAGGCTTAAAGGGATAGGATTCAAATACAATGTTTATACTTTTATAACAAAAAGCAGTGTAGTAACACTTAAAACTATTAGTTTAGTGAAAATATATAATTAAACTAGTATATGGTTTCCCGAATCGTAATTGTTAACAATAGCAGGAGGTCAAAACATATATTAGGAAAAAAAAGTCGTAATGATGATGGCGAATTAAGTAAAATATGATTAGTTTTAGAACTAAAAGCAATTAAATGAGACAAATCATTCATGGCATGACATTGGTAGGGATAGATACGAATTTGGCATGTCTTTTACACCTTTAGAATTAGTTTATACTGTACATTAATTATAGTCTTACCTACAGGCTGGGGATTGAAAATAAAAATGTAATACCTATAATAGATATTAGGTCTTAAAATTAAATTGAAATGCTAAAGTTAGATCTTAGGGTTGAAAAATAAAACAAATTATAAATGGAATGCCTAAAATGAATATTAACTGTTGGAATCTAAAGAAAATGGCTATAGTAGTTCCATAAGACTAGAAATGAAAAACGTATGGGTAATTTCTAGGGCTTAAAACTAAACTAAAATGAAATGGAATCCCTAGAATGAATATTAGGGCTTTAAATGGAGAAAATGTTTGAATTTGTATCATAGGACTTGAAATAAAAATGAAACGCTAAAAGGTGGATGTCAGGGCTTAAAAATAAAGTATTTAGAATGAATTTTAGTGCTTAAAAATAAGATAAAATAAAATAATTATAATGAATATTAGGGCTTTGAAAAGGAAAAAAATGCTAAGAATGGTGCCTTAGGATTTGAAATGAAATTGATATATCTAGAGCTAGGTTATAAGGCTTAAGAAATAAAATGAAATAAGAGATGACTAAACTAAATTATTACGTGACTAAACTAAAATTTGAAACATAAGAAATAAGAGATGACTAAACTAAATTATTACGTGACTAAACTAAAATTTTAAACATACTTGTTCATTTGTGAATATTATATTAGTTTAATGCTTTATTTCTTTGAGGCATGATTACAAGTGCTATATTTAACATAGTCAAAATAGGATTATTAATCCTATAATGTGAATTGGAGTTATGCTTTTAATAATCAAGTGGATGTTTATTTCTATATGTCTTATAGTTGAATAAAATGAATGCTATAAATGTTTGGTGCCATTAATGGCTGCATTGTTAAGTAATTTTTTTGTTTAATAGGGGGTAAATATCATAAGACTCTGAAATTTTTGTAAATTGTAGTTCACTTATAATATTTTATTTTGACACAAGAAAAGTCTATAAGCATGAAGCCTTATACTACGTCAACTCTTTTTACACACCCACATTAAGAAGCATAATGGTGCGTCCTTCGTCAATACCCGATGTAGAGAACTTAATGTATGTAAAACTTATACTTTAATATTAATTCTTAAAAATTATCATTTATTAACATAAACAAATATAATGATAGAACCAAATACAAGAAAGCATTCAACGACAATCTCAACACTCTGAAACTATTGATGAGAGTTAGACATATCTTGATATAGTGGGTGGTAGGGACCGTCGTGGAAGGATCTTTGATCTAGGTTCAATTGCAAACACATGCTATTTGCAATCCTATACTTCTAGTACAGCTACATCTAATAGACGGTTCGCATCCAATGATCAGAGAGTCATTCAGCTTGAGAGTGTTAAGTAAAAATGACTGTACATATAATAATTTTGATGAAAATCAAATAATAATAATGATAGAAATTGTTGAACTACTTTAGTCAGACGGAAGAAAACATTAGACGGAAGAAACGTCAGACGGAAGAAAACATTAGACGAAAGAAAACATCAGATGGAAGAAAACATTAGACGGAAGAAAACATCCGACGGAAGAAACGTCAGACGGAAGAAAACATTAGACTGAAGAAAACATCAGACGGAAGAAACGTCAGACGAAAGAAAACATTAGATCGAAGAAAACATTAGACGGAAGACCCGATATTGCGTCGGATGGTTCATCAGTTGGAGTTAGTTACAGAACTCAACTGAAAAACTGTTTCTTCAAAGATCAATAAGCAAGAAGAAAGAAGCAGTTATCAAGAAGCGGTTGAAGAAGAAGGCTATAAATACGAGTCGGAGTCGAAGACTGTAGAAGTTAGAGACTTTGAAGAAGTTAGTAAATTTTACAAAAGCTAGAAATATTATTCAGTGTGCTAAACTCTAGAGCTACTATTGTCTGTAACAAAGCTCGAAACATATTTCAGTAGAAAAGAGAAAAGCAGATAGCCTGAAGAGGCTAAGAGTGAAAATAATACTTGTTGTAAGAGGCTTGAAGAGGCTCGGTGAAAAGAATACTTGTAGTTTTAAAAAAGTATAGTGAAATCTCAGAAAGGATTATGAGGACTGGACGTAGCCCACGGTTTGGGGTAAACCAGTATAAATCTGCTGTGTTGATTCTCAACTCTCAACTTTTACTTTTATTCTTTTTATACAAGTACTTAGAAGCGAATTGCAATACTTCATGAAACCTTTATACAATAGTTCTGAAAAAGCAAGATTTAAAAAAGAAGTTTTTGAAAAAGGGGATTGATTTTAAAAGGATACACAATTCAACCCCTCCTTCTTGTGCGTTTTGTATATCGAATATTAAGTCTTTACTAACGTATGATTTACTTCACTGAGGATACCTCTTCTCCCTCCTCCTTACCTTCACATCCACAAACAATAGGAAGCTTACCATACCCCTCCATTAGAACCACTTGCAACTTCCTCAATCAAAGCACCATCCATAGTTCAAACATCCCACCAAAACCTACCAATGATGTTATACCTGTCACCTTATCTATACCAACCAAATGAAACATTCAACCTCATTCCAAGTATAAAGACTATTATTGCTCACATCTCAACTCCTGTCTCCTTTTTTGACTCCAGGTATGGAGTATCCTTTTGCCAATTTTCTCTCTTATGATCGATTCACATCATCTCATTATTCATTTCTTAGCACATTGCCTATTGATATTGAACCCACTACCTTTAACTAAGCTATTAAGTTTACTAAGTGGAGGTAGGCCATAGATGCTGAACTTTGTGCCGTAGAAGATACTTAAACTTGGTCCATTATTCCACTCCCACCAAATAAGAAACCAGTTTGTTGCAAATGGGTTTTCAAAATCAAAAGAAGATTTGATGGTAGTATTGTTGCTAAAAGGCTTTACACAGATTGAGGGAGTCGACTATCATGACTTTTTTTGGCCCCTATTGTCAAATTGGTCAAATTACAAGTTCTTTTATCCATAGCAGTTGTTATATAGCCGCATCTACATCAACTTGATGTTCAAAATGACTTTCTTCATAGCCATTTAGAAGAGGAGGTTTATATGTCTATACCATCTGGGCATTTACATAAAAGGGAGCCTTCTCTTGTTTGCTAGCATCATAAATCTTTATATGGGTTAAAGCAAGCTTCGGGCAACTAGTTTGCCACTTTCTCTAGTGCAATTATTGACTTTGAATTCAATTAATCACATGTTGATTACTCTTTATTTTCTCTTCATCATGGTTCTTCTACTGTATTCATTTTCCTTTATGTAGATGACTTGGTCATTACTGGTGATAACATTGATCTCATTAATAAAGTCAAGTAAAATCTCCTAAGTTGATTTTGCGTCAAGGATTTGGGCTCCTTCAAATATTTCCTTGGTATCGAAATAGTTCGTTCTAAGAGCGACACTTATTTGAGTCAATGCAAATATGTTATTGACTTGCTTTTTTATGCTGGTTTTACGAGTGCTTGCCTAGTAGATATTCTAATTGAAGTCAATCTTAAACTTTCAAATTTTGGTGGAACTTTATTACTAAATGCTTCTTCTTACATAGGTTGGTTGGTTGATTCATTTATCTCAATATCACCATATTTGATATTGCATTTCTAGTTAATGTCCTTAGTCAGTTCATGCACACTCCACAGAAGCCACATTTGGATGCAACATTTTGACTCCTTCAATATCTCAAGAAAACTCATGGTTAAGACATCCTTTTGTCAGTCCACCTTCACTTTATTACATACTGTGACTCTGATTGGGCAAGTTGTTATATAACATGACGATCCACTAGATGATATTTCATATTCCTTAGCACAAGTCTTGTCTCATGGAAAAGTAAAAAATAGACCATTGTTTCTCATTCCTTAGCTGAAGTTGAATATTGGGCGATGACAACTAACAAACAACTAGCTAACATTCTCACTAAGGCTCTTGCTAAAGACATTTCTTTTTTTGAGTTACAAGTTAGACATTTGTGATTTACATACTCTAGCTTAAGGGGGAGTATTGATGCAAAGTCATACCAGTTCAATCTCAACAAGATTTATTTTTTTAAATAGCGGTATTAATTTAATTACTTTCTTGTACATAGCTATAATCTCTCATTTTTAGTTGTATAGTTTAGCCTACGGTCTAGCTTTGTTTCCTATAAAAGAATCCTATATCTGTATATATACATACATTGTCAATAAGAATGTACGACGAATCCTTTTTAATTCAAAATTTATTAGTAATCCTGCAAATATCACACAAAAGATATTTATTCTTACTTATGAAGTGAAGGTTTCAAGTGTATAATTTGAATAAAAATAAATGAGGATTTATATTCAAGAATGAATTCCTTTAATCCTTAATCTCTTAAACCTATGAGACTACAAGTGGTCAATAGTGTGATGAATCGATCATGTGAGAGATAACAACCATCACACTATCATAGGAGCATGTGAATATGCACATAGGATGATCCAACAACCTAAATTGACAAATGGTCACATTATAAATATACATGTGGATACTAATTACAAGGCTTGATTTTTAATTGACATTCGAAACCTCTAGGTGCATGCACAACCTCTTTTACTTAGTTACATTAGAGGAGATCAAGATTGCATACTATCGAATCTTCACTTATAGGAGGCAAGATTAATTCATTTAGAGATTTTATGGTGCCTCGCTTCAAGAACAAGTTCGATTTTCATGTTGTCTTGATTTCCTTCGTCATATCTCTAGGATTTTCTTATACTTCTATTTCATCCTTTTCATCTGTCTCTTATATTGCTAAAAAGTGGAGATGGTGAAATTAAGAGTTTTCATGCCCATAGTCAAGGGGAGAGATATAAGCATTGCTTTTTAGGACATTTTTTATAGGATTTTTAGCTTTATGTTTAAATTTTGGTCGTGTTGCTTACATTGACTTTATCACTACTTATTTAAGTATATATGAGCATAATTTTGGCCTTTTGGTTTCCATATGAGCTTTGTGTACTTCACTTGGTTATCTTTATCTTTTGCTCAATTTGAATAAGTTGTTGTCCGAATAAAAATTGATAAACCTATTTTGGAAGTAGTAAATTTATAAAGTTAATTATGCATAAACTAAGTTGAAGTTTTGATAAATAGGGAGTTATACATAAATGATATGATTTTCATTATTTTTAATATTATATTATATTTTGTCATCATTTAAAAAAGAAAAATCAATATTCAAAAATAGCAAATGTAATATTTACGCAAACAAATTTATTTTATGTTTGTTCATGAAGTCAAATAGAACCAAAGAATAATTTATAGAGAGTACTAATTAAGTGGAGTATCAAGTGATCTTTGAAAATTAAGTAAAGAAACCAAGTATATAAATGATCATCTTAAAGAAGAAGAAGCTAATTAGATTATGAACGAATAAGAATAAAGACAATCAAGGTGTAAAAAATAGTTGTATTTTTTAATAACCTTCTCTTAGTTATTTTAGTGTTTTAGGAGTTTGAAATGCATAATTATATTATTGTTTTCATTTATGAAGAAGAATTATGTTTTTATTTTCAAAAAGAGCCATTTTGATCTTTAATATTTCAAATTAAAGTTTGAATTTTTAAAAAGACAAGGTTTGAAAAGCAAATTTAAATGACTTAATATGATTTTAAAATTTCAACATATATTTTTTTTTTTGCGATAATAGTTAAGTGAAAGGTTTATGTCGATTAACCCACTAAAGTTTTACAAAATTACACGATTCTTACTTTTTCACTTTAATTGAACCTGTAATGAGTCAATGTCCCAACTGATTAATGGTTATAAATGAATATTTTCTAACTTTCAACCTTCAATTAATCATTATATTGATCGAAAGAGATGCCAATCATTCGAATAATCCAACCTGTTTAAAGAACAGTCCACACTAGCAATTATTTGATGGACATAAAATAGTCTGACATTTTGTAATGCACGATTCATATTCAATGGAGTTTTAAAGTACTAAATTAAAAGCTAATTTACATTCATTATGATTATTCCTCAGTCTTAAAATATGAAAGTGCGTAAATAAAAAATAATTTAGGCTGTAATTTTTGATTGAGAGATACTCATGATACGAAAATGCAAATGGTGATTCTTATTTTTATCCTTAAAAAATGTAAAAAAGAAAAGAAAAGACAGTAATAATGTTTTACTTAATTAAAAAGAAAAATTTTAAGTGATACTATTACTTAAACAAACGTTATTGTCTAGCCATGTAGAATTGAGTATGTAACTTCTCTCTTACACCTATATATGTTAATGTGATTGTCATTTGATTCATTTAAATACTCATCCGTTGATTTAAAATAATTTATCTTTATTTTTTTGAATTATAGAAATTCCCATTTCATATTTTATTGCGTACAAACGAGGATAATTTCTTTCATTGCAAGTTTTTTTTAGGGCGGTTCTTTCTCTATTTTTCTTCCTTTTCTATCTAAAGCATACCACTAGAGTTCTAATATGTGAATATTTCCGACCTATTATTCTTACGAAGAATAAAATAGAGTTTAATT
>JANIHZ010000210.1:35355751-35373767 GCA_027478365.1 Erythroxylum rufum | reverse complement strand
ATTGAGTGTTATGCATTAGTTGTTACTTATAATAGCAATGTTCAAGATTAACATTTAATAACATATAATTAAAGTAGTTTTTTTTCTTTTCTTCTTTTTTACTCAAGAATAAATATAGTAAAGACTGGTGAATTTATTATTATTAATATCCTCTTAAATTATATTCAAATATATGATAGGCTTTTTGAGTGCTTCAGCTTTCAGGTTCAGGTTTAAACCTAGAATCGCAAGTTAGAAACCTGAACATGAACCATGAACCTGATTTTTCAGGTTCGGTTCGAACCGAACCTTAACTCAGGTTTGGTTAACCTTGTTTATAGGTTTGGTTCATACGGTTCAGGTCTGGTTTACAGGTTCGTGGGTTTTTTTGAACACCCCTATAATAAATGCATATGTAACACAGTAAATCATCGGTAATTCCAAACACAAATGGTTGGTTTCTTTTCGTTTTCCTTACCGAAAACTATCCCAAGTCGTACCTTTCCATACATGGCATTATCAACACAACAAAAGGATTCTTTTATGTTTATATGTTCTGTATCAACACCATTTATAATACCAGACAATAAAGAAGACAATACATACATATCAACATTCATAGTCGGTTCTTGAACAACCATACCCACATGTCAAAGAGAGCATCATTCCAGTGCAACACATTTAATTGGTTTTCCATTTTATCTCCATCATTAAGACCGAAAACCAATTTCGAAAAAGCATGGAAGTTAAAGAACAAAACAGAAACGCAATCACATTCCAGAAACGCAATCATACATAAATGATACACGGTAGAACAAAAAATCATGTAATACTATGCTCTGATACCAATTGTAAAATCATTTATGGATCAACAATTATTTTGCGTACCTGTATCCATGATTGCTTTTTCGTTAAATGTTGATTGCTTTGAAAGAGTTTATTTCCTCTCGTCTTCTTCCTTAAGTGTTTTCTTCAATGGTTCAGAAAAGTATGTTTTCTATAAGTTTCAATAAGTCGTTTCAACTTATATAGCATTCCAATGGACACGTCCTTTGGTAAGTGGAAGAGAGAGGAAAAGGGTCCGTGACCCATTTGAGACCCATTCTATGATACCCAATAACCATTATCTTGGGTGCTTTAATTGGACTCAAATTCTCATAAGTGACATGGGACATAAAATAGTCTAACATTTTGACCTTTGTTAGTGGGTTACTCGATGTTTGGGTAGTTGGCGGAGTTGGGTTGACAACAGGAGGTTGTAGGAATGAAGTCTTCCAAAATCATAATTCAAAAACTAATCAAAATTATGGATCCTTCGGTAGTAAAATCATTTTTGCGTACCCTTTTTTTACAAATAGCATCTTTAACCCTTATCCAAAAAAAAAAACTGAACAAATTAAGATAAGATTATGGAAAATTTTGAGTGATAAAAATCATATGAAATTATTAAACATCACATATTCTCTGTTATAATTTTAATTTGAAAATAAAAAAATAATTTTACACTAGTGTTATTGTTGAATTTTTTTAATATTGGCAAAGTGTAGAGTCCACTAATCAGAAATGGGCTTGGGTCAACTATTGTCCAAATAACTAGAACTAGTTGTTTGAATAGTTGACCCTTACCACTTATAAACCTTTTAACATCTTCATGTCTAGGCAATATGAGATACTCTAACACTCCCCCTCAAGTGCAACTAGGGATGGACATTTAGTTGTCACTTGAAATATACGCAGTGGAAACCAGATCGGGCCACTGGGAATGAACATCTAGACAGACAACCGGGAAATTAATAATCCGGGCCAAACCTGCTCTGATATCATGTTATTAAGTGACCGTTTCATTACAATAGCTTAAGCTGCACTGTGAGGCCAACTTGATTGGTTTTATATATTCACTAACACACCTCCTCAAGTGAAAGCCCTTTTGGGTTTGAAATTTGCACAGGCTCACTCTACCTTGTTCTTAATAATAGGTGGGTGGTAGGATTTGAACTTACGACCACTTGGTCATCAAGGCTCTGATATCATATTAAGTGACCGTTTAATCACAATAGTTTAAGCTGATGTGTGAGGTCAATTTGATTGGTTTTATATATTCACAAACAGTTATCTCCCTGCTTCTCCGCAGGTGGTCACAAATTCTCTATTTACTGCCTATAAATCATAACCTTGTTTGCTTCCAGGTCCTAATCGTCCCACAATCCAGTAAACTAACCATTCAACAGAAAAGATTTACAGAGAAGACAATTAACCTAAAATCCCCAATTATTTTCCAATAAATTCACTATTTCTTAACCAATATCCAACTACCCAAAAATACACCGCGAATTATCACTGCCCTTCTTTGGTTATAGCTTATCCAAGAGAAATTCATATTAATACTTCATGTCCGAGATCTTCAAGTATTGCAGATGTTAAATTTTTATATTGATTTTTGAATACTTTGACTTTTCTTTTTCTTCGTTTGAATCTTTTTTTTTAATCGGTTAAACAAGCTTTGGAGATCCGAAGCTTAAGATTTCTAGTGGTTAGTGAAAAATTGAACGATTGATTCAATTCTTTGATGGGTGGGAGTTCTCCGTGAAAATGGACTTTTTCCGAAAAAGGTGCTGCCATTTCGCCCTATTTTATGAACGATCTTTTGAGCAGAGTCGACGTAGGAGATTATGAGTTCCAAACTGAAATTGAACGGCGGGACCACCCCAATTTACTTAAACACTAAGGCTTATTAATAAATAGGTAAACATTCCTTTTCTTAATCCAATGTTTGTATTAAAATACATAGTGTTAACTGTAAAAGAAAATTTATATTTTAAAACTATATAATTTAAATTTTTAAAATAATATTTAAAGAATTAAAAGCTTTTCAGTTTTGTGTTGTGTTGATGATAATGTTATATTTTATTTGCGAAATTCATTAATAACTACTAAACTTAATACAATTTTTAGTTAATTTCAATAATTAACTCCAATCTAATTATGAGAGAAGAGGTTGTTAACTAATGGAAAGAGCAGTGCGTGGTAAATTTTGACGTTTTAGCCAGAGAAAGAGATAGATGGAGTCATGGCAAGGTGCAAGCTTAGATACCTTGAAAATTTAGTGATTTTTAAAGTTATAAAAAATTATATAAATTAAAATTGACTGACTTTAGTACAAAGTTAAACTTTAATCAATTTAAAATGTAAATTAAATATTTTAAGATTTAAGTTTAATTAAATTTTAGTGTGAACATAAAAAATCAAATTACCTTAAAATGTAATTTATATAAACTTAAAAGAGACTATTTCCCTTAATATATATCTCTTCAAATGGCATTCACTTGTGCACATTAAAATGGTGTAATAATCTTATATTAACAAAAAATATATTCATAAATGTTTGCAAACAAAATTAAATATATTCATAAGTGTTTGCAAACAAAATTAACTTTGTTCGGTAACAGTTTAACTTGTATTAGATTTTAAACGAGAAGAAGACGATGAGTATGGGCAAAAAGTAGTTATAAGATATGCATATTTGCTGACAACTATTTGATAAAAAGTTGAATGTTATCAAAACTCAGTGGATTAATTAAAGGAGTGATTAATTAACATAGCTTTTTTCCATTCAGTCGAATAAAATTTAATTGTGAAATTATTCAATCAATAGCCAAAATTGGAACCCGATGTGATTCCTAAATAATAATTCCAAGTATTTAAAAAGCAAAGAGATCGTTGGAGCATCCGTATCGAGTACTTGGGTGATTTTCAAGTGTCGTGGACGATTATTATTTACTTGAATGCTGCAAATCGAGACGTATCAACCAATGCTTATTCCGACTCATTACAAGGCGATGCAATTATCGGATGTATTAATAGCTGAAGAATTTGGAGCCTTGGAGTACTATGTGATCCCTAATTTTAAACTATAATTCTATGGACTCTTTTATGTAAATTAATACAAATTAAGTACGCAACCTTTGAAGGAAAGAAGTTATAATTGAAGAGTATACTTCTTGGTCCTGCTTTTCACTTTAAATTTAGGAGGATATTTTAGTCCCTAATTTCTTACCCCACTAAGACGTTGTCCAATTGGCGAAAGGTTTTGAGTTGGATAATCCCCCACTTAATGTTAATGCCTTTATCTTTGGGGAAACTTTCCAATTTCCACTTGTAATTTATTAATTTATAACCCTTGTTCTCCTTTCCATTTGGAAACTTCGCCCAGGTTTCACGGTTATATTCAAATTTGGCAGCGGAGAGAAAAATTGCGACTAGTACTTGATCGAATATTAACTAGAAACCTAAAAAGTAATTTAAATCTACAATTATTTATTACCACAAAATTTTATGAAATGAATCTTAGTATTTTTAACAAGTTCTAAATTTTATTAAAATCAAGTTTAAAATTCATAAATAAGTGATTTTTGGATGTCCATTACAATCTTTCACCTTAGTAAAAGTTGATCTGGGATTGAGACATTAATTAAATCAGTAGCAAGCGGTTAAATTTAGATTTAAAAAAGCTGTTCTAAGCAAGAGAAGACTCGAAAAGGCTGAACCTCATGTCATAAGGATGATGATGAGCTTGGTGAACACTTTCTCGGGATGATCGGGGATGACGATAAATGTGCAGAAGACCGGAGTTTATGTTTCCTCTTATGTTTTAAATTTAGAGTGGATATGCAACATGGTGGGTTTTTCCTTACAGGCAACTCCTTTTTGTTACTTGGGAGTGCCAACCATATCGAGTAAGCCGAAATTATCAGATTTCTTGCTGTTGCTAGAGAAGTTGAGAGCTAGAGTTTTTGCTTGGAAAAACAGATTTTTATCATTAGCTGCTAGAGCCACCCTTATTACGTCTGTTTTGAATAGCATGTATGTCCACTGGGCAGCTCATGTGGTTATTCCTAAAAGAGTGATTAAGGAAATGGAAAGGCTGCTAAAATCTTTTCTATGGAATGGTAATACCAAAAAGTGCAAAGGGGAAAGGTCAAATGGAATGAAATTATTTTGCCAAAAAACAAGGGAGAATTAGGAGTTCTATCGATTACCCAATTACAATAGGTCTTGCTAATAAAGAGGATTTGGAGATTATTTGTTGATAAGGAAACGTTGTGGGTTAAATGGATGCAAACCTACTGTCTCTCTATCCAAAGCTTTTGGCAAATTCAACTAAACAAAGACTATTCTTGGATCTTTAAGAGTTTATTGAATCTTAGGGAGAAGATTTATCCCTATATGAAGTATAGGGTAGGGAATGGTGAAGAAATAAGTTTTTGGTTTGACAACTTGATCGATTTTAGTCCGCTATGGTTGCGAAATGAATTACAAGTTCTAAGAAGTAGGATTCCGAAGGAGGCAAAAGTTATAAGGTTCATCCAGGAGAGGGATAGGATGAATAATATCTGGTTTTTTTCATTTGCTGGAAAGATATTTTTCTGACTTACCTACTAACACTAGAATGGATAAGATGTTATAGACCACTCATGCTAGCGGTGATTTCATTAGCAAATCAGCTTATAGTATAGAGATGGTTCTAGTGGTTGCAGTCCTATAGGCAGATGTAGTTTGGAAGCAGGTTATGTGCCCCAAATCTGCAATCTTGTGGATAGCAATTAAAAACAAGTTGAGAACAAAAGACCGTTGGTTTGGAAGTTTTGATCCCCTTTGCGTTTTATGTAAACTAGCAAATGAGAGTAGAAACCATCGATCTCTTCTTTGAATGTGAGTTTAGTAAATCGGTGTGGAGCAGGATATTTCACATGATTAGAATTCCAAGGTTCTCATTTGAACGGGATGACACATTGAATGACATCATTAGGTACTCCAAACCTGGCCAGCAGGATAGTCTTATTACTAAGACATCCTTTCAGATGGTAGTCTATTATATATGGAGGGAGAGGAATAGAAGAATTTACAAGAAAGAGGACCTTCATAAATATGAACTAGCTGAGATGATAGTAAATTTGATTAGAGAGACATTGATAGCCAAAGGGAAGCAAAACTACATCAGCCATGAACTTAGATTGATTTGGTCAATCTGATTTTTGAAGTGTAATTTGTGTACATGTTAAGTAATGTAGTTGTTCTCATTTTTTCTTGTAGGATCCTTGTAAAGGATAGTGTTACGGTCCCGAGTCTGGGATCGAGTCACCGGACGATTAACCGGAGATTCTTCTCCCAACAAAGGGTTTTTACCCTTGTTCTTCCTCCTGGATGTACCTATAATTGGTAATCCAACACAGCTCGTTGAAGGGAGCTGTAACCTTGAAACTCGTTAAGAGAGAGTTTCAGATCTCGTGGTTTCTAATAAATTCTGCTTGTTCTTTTATTGCTGAATAACTCCCTATTTATAGGGAAATCTCCTTACAATCAAGAAGAATAATAGAACTAGAATTCCTAACTAAACAATGATTCAGAATCCTTAATAGACTCCCTTTCCTAAATAAACTCCTACTGCCAACTAGAATTCCTAACTAAGCAAGGATTTAGAATCCTTAATAAACTCCTACTGCTAACTAGAATTCCTAACTAAGCAAGGATTTAGAATCCTTAATAAACTCCTACGAATGCATCCATAACATTACTCCCCTCCTCCATAAAAAGCTTGTCCTCAAGCTTGAAGTCCAGAAATAGCATGTAAGGATATTGCCGGAGTACTTTCTTCCTTTGAGTCTCCTTCCTCTGTGTCTTCTAGTTCCAACCAAAATAGTTTCTTGCATTGATGTCCAACAACATACTGTTCATCACAATTATAACACAATCCTTGAGCTCTACGAGTGGCCATCTCAGCTCTTGTTAATCTCTTAATAAATGGAGTTGAAGCTCTGCTGGAATTGGTTATTGCACTGCCAACAACAGTGTCCGATTTGTCATGATTTGAAGTTCCCCTTGAATTGAAGTTGATGGTAGGATTTACGTCATTCTTCATGTTTTGGGTGAGCTGTACTTTTCTTTCAAAGGCCCTGGCCAAATTCATGGCATGTAACAAGTTCGGTGGACTGTGCAATTCTACGTCAATGCGGATATTCTCCTTTAATCCTGCCGTAAACATGTCGACCTGCTGATCAGCTCGTACTGAGCTTGCCCGTGCTAATAATGTTTGAAATTCTCGCTGGTACTCTTCTACGGAACTTGTTTGTTTGAGGTTAATTAACTCTCCTAAAGGGTTGCTCCGCACTCCCTTTCCTAAATAAACTCCTACTGCCAACTAGAATTCCTAACTAAGCAAGGATATAGAATCCTTAATAAACTCCTACTGCCAACTAGAATTCCTAACTAAGCAAGGATTTAAAATCCTTAATAAACTCCTACTGTCAACTAATAAGGAAGTAACATAACATAACTGGAAATAACAAAAATTAGACCACCTAGGATTCCTTATTTCACACACGGCATCAATATCTTAGGCAGTAGACTTTCATATGTTTGAACCACGAATGCATCCATAACATGGTCTCAGTCTGTGTGCATGTACATCCGAGGCAAAGGCAAAATCGGCTATTTAACAGGAGAAAAGGAGCCTGCGACAAATGATGTTGCTTATTCAACTTGGGACGCAGAGAACTCAATGGTAATGACTTGGTTGATGAATTCGATGGAGGAGGACATCGATTATAACTACATGTGCTACCACACAGCAAAGGAGCGTTGGGACAACGTCAACCAAATGTACTCAGACTTGGGAAATCAATCTCACGCATACGAGTTGACTCTGAAACTCGAAGAAATTCGCCAAAGTGAGGATAGTGTCACTAAGTATTTTAATTCTTTGAAGAGTCTTTGGCAAGACTTGGATCTTTTTAATGATTATGAGTGGAAGTGTTCTGGTGATTGTAATCACTATAAGAAAACTTTGGAGGATAACCGTATTTTTAAATTTCTTATTGGCCTTAATGTTGAGTTTGACGAGGTTAGAAGCAGGATTATTGGTAGGCAGCCACTTCCATCACTTGGAGAAGTTTTTTTCTGAAGTCCACCGTGAAGAGAGCCATCGTATAGTCATGCTGGGAAAAAAGGCGATCGCGAATCCTGTTGAAAACTCAGCCCTAGCTGCTGGTTTGGGTTTTGGTGAGGTATGGGAAGGAAACCGGGTGACAAAGACCGTGTCTGGTGTGACTATTGTAACAAGCCACGCCATACGCATGAGACATGCTGGAAAATACATGGAAAACCAGAAAATTGGAAGGGCTCTCATGAAGGAAAATTTAAGAAAAACCCCACTACGCATGAGGCCAGTTCGGTCCCCTTCAACAAGAAGCAGATTGATCATCTCCGAAAACTGTTAAAGTCTAGTTCGGGTTCATCTAGTGCTCCTACTACTTCCATGGCACAAGCAGGTAGTAATTTTAAGGTTCTATCGTGTCATTCAATTAATCATTCCACTTCGTGGATCATAGATTTGGGAGCTTCTGATCATATGACTAGCTTATCTAGTTTGTTTAATTCTTATTACCCTTGTTCTGGCTATGAAAAAATTTGTATAGCAGATGGAACCTATTCACCGATAGCCGAAAAGGGTGCGGTTAATCTTTCACAAAATGTTTCCTTACGAAATGTCTTACATGTTCCTTAATTGACCTATATCCAGAGATTCTAATTGTCGTGTCACTTTCTTTGATTTCTATTGTGTCTTTCAGGAACTGAATTCCGGAAGATGATTGGCAATGCTAAGCTAATCAATGGCCTCTATTTCTTTGAAGATCAAGAATCCAAGAAATAAAGAAGCTTGTGATTTAAGTAGTATGTGTTCTTCCTCTGTTAGAGATAAGATAATGCTTTGGCATTATAGACTTGGCCATCCTAGTTTTCCTTATCGTAAAAAACTATTTCCTACTTTATTTAAGGGCTTGGATTGTTCTAAGTTTTATTGTGAAAATTGCTTTTTTTCTAAGAGTCATAGAACTTCTTATCCTCCTAAAGGGTATCAATCCTCAAGGCCTTTTTACTTAATTCATAGCAATATTTGGGGTCCATCAAGGACTAATTCGATTTCGAATAAAAAATAGTTTGTGACTTTTTTCGACGATCATACTCGTTTATATTGGATTTATTTAGTGTCTGAAAAATCCGAGGTTGAAAAATTATTTAAAATGTTTTACTCTATGGTTGAAAACCTTTTTGGAAACAAAATTGGAATTCTCCACTCTGACAACTAAACAGAATATTTCAAAGGTGTTCTTCATAATTTTTTCACTGAAAAAGTAATTCACCATCAAAGTTCCAGTGTTCATACACCACAACAAAATGGCATTGCTGAATGAAAAAGTAAGCATCTTCTGGAAGTTGCTTATGCAATCATGTTTTCTATGAATGTCACCAAGTACTTATGGGGAGAAGCGGTTTTAACTGCATCATATCTTGTTAATAGGATACCTACACGTGTTTTAAATTATATAACTCCTCTTGACTGCCTTAAAAAAAAATTGCTAAGACACGTAGTCCATCCAACCTTCCGCTTAAAATATTTCGTTGTACTGCATATGTCCATATTGATAAAGGGAGATCAAAACTTGATCCTAGGGCAGAAAAATGTGTTTTTATTGGCTATGCCCCAAATAAAAAAGGGTATAAGTGTTTTAATCCTCAAACAAAAAGGGTTCTTGTTTCTATGGATGTTACATTCCTTGAGAATCAACCTTTCTTTCAAAAAATTTCACTTCAAGGGGAGAATGAAAAAAAAATGAAGGAAACTGTTAGGATACTCTTACTTTACCCAAATTTGTTGATACTAATGATTTTATAACTAATGGAACTGTTACTGATTCCACAATTGGCAATGAACTCTTAAATAAAAATCTTGAGTCAAAGTCTATTTTGCCAAACGTACCTGAGTCTTCTGCAGGGGGAGAAATACTACCGAAAGTTCATACTAAACGTGAAGAGCTTCTCACTTATTCAAGGAGGAAAGGTCATCAAAGAAATCAGACAACCATGATTCCCTAGAACAAGCTAAATCGCCTACTTCGATGACAAAACTTGATTTTGCCCCAAGTATTGATTTTTCGCCTTCCTACCAATTCACCGCGTTCCCTTGATGATCCCAACATTGATTCCATTCCTCATTCTGTACCTAATAATGAACCCGGTGACTTGGATATTCCTATAGCTATTAAAAAACCAAAGCGTTCATGCACTTCTCATCCCATATCTCATTACCTGACCTATGGAAACCTATCAAAGACACATAATGCCTTTATATCTAAAATATCTAACTTGTTTGTTTCGAGAAACATACAAGAAGCACTAGGTGAACCTAATTGGAAGTCAGCAGTCATGGAGGAGATAAATGCTCTAAGGAGAAGTGGGACCTGGGAAGTTGTTGACTTGCCTAGGGGTCAGAAGATAGTTGGCTATAAATGGGTGTTCACAGTAAAATGTAAGGCAGATGGGAATATTGAAAGATACAAGGCGAGATTAATAGCTAAAGGATTCACCCAAACATATGAAATTGATTATCAGGAAACTTTCGCTCTTGTTGCAAAAATCAACTCCATACGAGTACTATTATCATTAGTTGCCAATTATGACTGGCCATTACACCAGTTAGACGTCAAGAATGCGTTTCTGAATGGGGATCTAGAGGAAGAAGTGTTCATGGTTCTACCTCCTGGATTTGAGGAGAGAATGGGAAAAGATAAGGTCTGTAAACTCAAGAAATCTCTGTATGGTCTTAAACAATCTCCGAGAGCTTGGTTTGAACGCTTTGGAAAAGTTGGGAAAAGTCATGGTCATCATCAATGCCAGGTTGATCACACAATGTTTCTTAAGCGAACAGGGAGAGGTAAGATCTCAATCTTAATGTCTATGTAGATGATATAATCTTGACAAGTGATGATCTTAAAGAAATAGCATATTTGAAGAAGAAGTTGGCACAGGACTTTGAAATCAAAGATCTAGGATTGTTAAGATATTTTCTAGGTATGGAATTTGCTAGGTCAAAGAAGAGTATCTTTGTGAACCAGAGGAAGTACACTCTTGATCTCCTTTGTGAGACAAGACTACTAGGCTGTAAAGCTGCCGATACTCCACTGGATGCCAACCTGAAGCTTGACCTTGCCAAAGCTGAAGAGGTGATTGACAAGGAGAAATTTCAAAGGCTTGTGAGAAAATTAATCTATCTGTCACACTCGTCCTGATATCGCCTTTGCAGTGAGCAGGATAAGCCAATATATGCACTCACCAGGGCAAGAACATTTTAATGCAGCTTATAGAATATTAAGGTACCTTAAAGGAACTCCTGGAAAGGGCCTTATGTTTAGAAAGAATAACAACCTACAGATAGAAGTCTACACAGATGCAGACTGGGTGGGTTGTACTTCTGACAAACTGCTACTTCTGGCTATTGCACTTTTGTTGGAGGTAATCTTGTTACCTAGAGAAGCAAGAAGCAAAGTGTTATGGCTCGGAGTAGTGCTAAGGCCGAGTTTAGGTCTCTTGCTCACGAGATAAGTGAGGCAATATGGTTGAAGAGAATGTTTGAAGATTTGAAGATTCCAGTATCGTGTCCTAGAAGAGTTTACTGTGACAACAAGGCGGCAATCTCAATTGCTCACAACCTAGTGTTACATGACAAAACGAAGCGCATTGAGGTAGACAAGCATTTCATTAAAGAAAAGATCGAGAGTGGGTTAATCTGCCTTTCCTATGTTCCAACCACAAACCAGTTAGCTGACATTCTCACCAAAGGACTTCACAAGGGTCAATTTGAACTTTTAGTTAGCATGCTAGCTATAGAAGACATTTTCAATCCAGCTTGAGGGGGAGTGTTCCAAAGTTTTCTTCTTTTTAGGATATAAATTAGTTTATTATTTCCTTGTAAATTATGCCCAAAATAGCTGTGTAAATAGCTATCAATTAGGCTGTAAATCAGTCTCTTATTTTTAGGATACTCACCATATTTAGCCTTTTTTGTACAACTTTAAATTCTAACAATTCTGATCAATGTAATTCATTCAGTCAATTTACGTCAATAAGCCTCTTCGTAAAAATTACAAAGGGAAGGCTGCATACATTTATAACCCTCCTCTGACCTTCGCAAAGTAGAGAACCTTGTGCACAGAATACGTTGACTCCTTCATGCGAGTCATTTGGAAATAGCCTATCTACTAGTTAGGAGTAAAGTTGCGTATTACTAGACCTCCCCAAACAAAGGTTGCGTACTACTAGACCTCCCCAGACCCCGTGCCTCAGCAGAATTTTTATTGCGTGTTGTTGTTGTTGTTGTTGTTGTTATTCTAGTAAGTATTTTGGACTCTTGTGATCATTTCTTACCTAAAATTGCCTCTCACTCAAATAATGATGCAAGTGTTTAATTGCCTTGATAATAGTTTAAACATCTTTCTCATAATTGGACAATCCCAAAGCCTTACTAAAAAATGTAATGGGATAGTTTTGTTAAAGTATTGCTCCAATTCCAACCTTATTGTCATCTACTTCAAATGTTAACGTTTGTGTGAAGTTAGGTGAAGCCAACACAGGTGCAACTATGATTTCTCTTTTCTTGTTGCTCCATTTTATGCCACTCCCAATTTCGTGAAGCATTTTTCTTTGGTAGTTTAGTTTAGGGTTAGCAGTTCCTCCATAATGCTTTAAGGATCTTCTATAGTACCCAATAAGACCAAGGAACCCTCTTAATCCTTTCTTGATTTAGGTGTTGGCACTCCTAGTCTTGAAATGGAGACCCGCTTGTCTTGCTCCAAAAAATGCACTTACTTCCCTCCACCAATAACCGATTCTCCTCAGCTACAGAGTATTTAGGAGATGTTCCAAATGTTGTTAGAAGGAAGCATTGTATATAAGAATATCAACAAAGGATACACTAATGAATTCCCTGCGAAAGAGCTTAAAGATTTCATTCATGATACTTTAGAAGGTTGAGGAAGCATTGGTTAAGCCAAAAGGCATAACTAAAAAATCATAATGGCCCCCATAAGTTTTAATTCGGGAGGGAAACAGAAATTGTTTTTTGTTATTGGATGCTCAAGTAGTTACAAATACTACCTATAACAAACATAAGTTGGTTGCCAATGATCTCTAGCCATGTATAGAGTCTATTTAAAAAGGAAAATGCCACAATGCTCTGCATCTCATTTCTTCCTATGACATCGTTCTAGTTTTTATTTTGTTTTTACTGTTAATTTCTCTACTTCTCACTCTTCTGCAACAATTAACAAATCCAGAAATTTAAAGTGATTGAAATAAGAACGCTTTTGACTAGTCATAGCAACGCAAGATCCATGAAGAAGTGAATTGAATGCTCATCTCAGGCATATTAAGAGACTAAATCCCATCACCATGCCCAAATTAGCATGAGGATGTTTTTATGCTGACATTCAAATATAGATAAAACTCTTAAGGAATTTTGACGTTAAGATTGGTAGAAGAATTGGCTATGCAACTGCCAGAAATGGCTAGAATGCAAGACTCGATTGAACAAGGAAGTAAGTGCTAAAATGAATTGATTTTTCTAATCAATATAAGATAAAGAGAAGTGTATCTTTCAAGATTGCTCTCTAAATACTACCAAAGAATTATGCTATCAAAATATGATTACAACTGGACAAGATATGGTCCATGCGGATAAAAAAAAACAAAGTTGCATATTTGATTTGTTCCAACACAAAGATCTCCACTAACCTGGGCCATAAAGCGGGGAAGCATAAGGCCAAGTATTTGTTCGAGTATTCTAGTCCCAGTTGATTCTATTGCTTCAACTGGAATGGGTCGAAATGCAAAAGGAACATCAATGCTAACCTGGTTTCATATAGAAAAATGAAAATTAATGCAAAGATAGTGGGTCATTTTAAACAATAATTATGTGATGATTGTTGGTTAAATGACATCAACAGAGTCTAGCAAGTACTTCAATGATTGCATCTGAGGTAAGTTGTTGAACTGATGAGTTCACTTGGTTGCCACTGCAAGATATTCGATTTACCATAGAAGCTGCATTTGCATACAAATTCAGTGTCAAAGCATGACGCATAGCATCTGGCATACTAAAATACCAAATTCAATAGCTCACATCTTTCATGACAGGAAGTACTTGATTTCATCCTTTTCATCACAAATAAGCAGTTCTGTAAGCAACTCTAACATTTTTGTTTCCACAAGACCCAAGCCAAGCTCAAGTATTATGGCATGTGTTGTGAGGAAGTGAAATCAACATGCCATAAAACAAAGCACTTGAAGTCCTAAACTCCTATATACAATTATATAAATTGATATCCTAATATACGGACTATAGAAACCAAACAATCCCAAATGTACAGTGCAAAATATGAAGATTTATTACAGAACCTAGTAAGGACCTTACCATCAAATTTGTCATTCTGTGCCGACACAATTGGCGAACCCTCAAGCTGCCAGGTGCCCACAGTCAACAAAATGGAACAGATAATCTTTAAAGGTAAGTTTGCCTAGATGGAAATTACCTTGCAAGACAAGAGCTTAATGCAACAACCATTGGGTTGCTCTTCAACTTTAACAAGCAAAACGGGGCAAACCTCAAAGGCAAAGAACTTGAACCTGTACACATAACACCTAAACAAGTTTTCGTCCACTCTCTCTATCCTTTCCGCATCTAACACAGAGTATTGGCTGGCTGGCAAGCTCATGTACTCAACTACAACCAAAACACCCTATAAAAATCCCAAAACACCAACCCCACACAATAATTTCTTTAAAAAACTATAGGAAAAAAAAAAACAACTTTATATTGCTAACATTACTTAGAGGGCGTCCGAGTTGCCTGACGGAAACAGTCTCCTGACGACGCGCTACGAATCGCGCTTTGGGAGGCGACGCCGCGGAAGCTCGAAGCGATGGCTTTGGCGTTGGAGATTGATAGGAGGCAGATTGGAGGCCAAGGGTATTGAAGCATCCTATAGTATTAGAAGTAGAGGTAGAACAGTTGAATAGCATTTTAGCGGCAATAATAAAAGAAATCTAAGCACCGCTGTTTATCGCGTCCTCCAAGATAATAGATAATAGGTAAGGCTAAGAGGGAAATTGGACTCGTTTCTAAGCGGTGGGCCCGTCTCAGGGCTCTAAGGCGCATTTTAGACTTTAGATATATTAAATGAATTAAGTACACTCGTAAAGACAGTGCAGAACAAGTGAAAATACTTTCCTACATATAAAATTTGATTTCATAAGTAGCTTACACTACGGGTCCATACATCGCACTTAGGCTTAGCAACACCAAACATCGGAAAACAAAGATTAGAATATCCAAATTTAACCCACATCTGTGTCTACACCCCCAATAAGTTATCCTAGCCCACCAGCCAACCCACCTGAAGAACAAACACGATCACAAACCGCAACTCTAAGAACTCGTAAACTTCGTAACCGCCTTTGTACCCTCGGAGACAGCGTGCTTAGCAAGCTCTCCGGGTAGCACAAGCCTGACCGCGGTCTGAATCTCCCTGGAGGTGATGGTGGGCTTCTTGTTGTACCTGGCAAGTCTAGAAGATTCCTGAGCGAGCTTCTCAAAGATGTCATTGATGAAGCTGTTCATGATCCCCATAGCTTTGCTGGAAATGCCAATGTCAGGGTGCACCTGCTTCAATACCTTGAATATGTATATCTTGTACGTCTCCACGCTCTTCTTCGCCTTCTTCTTCTTCTTATCCACGCCGCCTTCTTTAGGGAGCTTCTTTTCCGCTCGTGGCTTCTTCTCCGCTGGGGCCTTTTCGGCCGCCGCTGGTTTCTTCTCCGCTGGCTTCTTCTCTGCCTTTGGCGCCATAGGGATTTTTTTCCTGACAAGGGGAGCGCAAGATTTAGAATGCACCTAAAGATCGGGAGTAAGGCTCTTGTTTGAGGAATAGGCTTTGATTTGTTTATATGGACTATAGGTGTGATACGTGATTGGCCAATTCAGAGTGGCGCGGATTGATGACTTGGACGGTTAGATGTGCGATGATGGGAATGGACGGCGTGGAGTGAGTTTCCTGGGGAAGGGATTTCGAAATTTAAGATCTGTTTTCCTGTGTCTTTTTTGCACTTTTACCATTTTGGTTGAGTTTAGTAGCGACAGTGGGTCGACTCTTCGACCTATTACAGACCTGGGCCCAATGACAGATATATTCAGTCCTATTGTTTTCACTTTCACGTTCAAAGCCCAAATCCATCCGTTTTCAATACAAAACCATGTTTTTTTGGAAAGAATGTCTACTGCAATTCCAAGAATTATATTAAAATCTCCTGATTTAAAAATCTTGTCGCGTTTAAAAATTTTGTTAGATCCACTTCATTTTATAAAAATCAAATAATATCATTGACATAATAAAATTCATTTTATTAATATCTCAAAAATATCTTTACTAATATCACCGATCAATTTTACCACCACCTCTGATGCAAACTTGATTCCCCATTTGTGAATTTTTCAATATTTTCATCATTTTTATATGTTAAATTGAAGAAATTCTATCTCTTACTAGTTACTAAGTCTTTCATCGTGTTGATAAATAAAAATAATGAAATACAGTTGTATATGTAACAGATAGGGATTGGAATGAGAAAGAAAGAATAGGGCTAGGAAGAGAAAGATAGAAGGAGGACAAGAAATTGACAGAATATTGTTCAATCCATTTGGGACCTTTTTCCATGCAAGAAACAAAATTACAGGGGAATACAAATATTCTCTTCTAATAATTGAATAATAGAAATAACAAACTTGACAAATATCAAAATATTTCTTCCTCAAGGTGGAAGAAGAAAATCAGGAAATTGTTGGGCGATGAAAACAAGATCCTGTAGTGAATCACACGTTAATATAACATTCAGTAATGATAGATAAATGCACAAGAAGGGGGGGTTAAATTGTGGTAAATTTTTCTTTAAACCCCGTTTCGTAAAAATCTTTTGCTTAAAACAAAATTGTTCGTTTTAAAAGAACTACTGTAAATTATGTTTGTAAAAGATTTTCTGAAACTTGCATATGACCGTAATATAAAAAAAACGTTTAAGAGAGAGAGAGAGTTTGAGAGAATTGACATAGTAATTTTTATACTGGTTCACCCCAAACTATGGGCTACGTCCAGTCCTCAGATGACTTTCTGAGATTTTATTTTCTCTTAAAACTTTACAAGTATTCTTTTTCTCTGAGCCTCTTCAGGCCTCTTTACAGTCAGTATTCTTTCACGCTTAGCCTCTTCAGGCTATCTGTATCACTTTCAAACTAAAAGTGTTTCGAGCTTGTTACAGAAAATAATATTGCTCTAGCTTTTTGCACAGTAATCACTTGTTTCACTTTTTGTGTCTCTTTTCTTAACTTCTGCAGCCTTCATCTTCGACTTATATTTATAGTCTTCATCTTCAACTGCTTCTTGATTCTTTAAAGAAACGGTTATTCAGTTGAGTTATGTAACTAACTTAGACTGATGCTTTCGTCTTGTTTTCTTCTTTAGCTTCCGTCTACTTTTGCTTCCATCTGCTTTTGCTTCCGTCTGCTTTTGCTTCCGTCTGCTTTTCTACTTAGATTCCGTCTGCTTTTCGTTCTTCTGCTTTTTTACTTAGCTTCCGTTTACTTTTCTACTTAGCTTTCGTCTGCTTTTCTACTTAGCTTCCGTCTGCTTTTTTACTTGGCTTCCGTCTGTTTTCTTTCGTCTGCTTTTTTTTCGTCTGCTTTTCTTTCGTCTGCTTTTTGTTCATCATCAAAATTATTAATCGTAAAGTCATTTGGACTTAACAACATCATCCACCATCTATTACCTAATTCACCAAAGATACAGTAAACAATTGTTTCCCACTGCACACAGAGGTCTTGACACACTTACCCACTACAGATTTATGCCTACACAATCTCCATAAGAAACGTAATCCATGTAAATCTTCATCCAAGATAGAGTTCTATTTGCACAACAACTCCTAACATATTAAATATCCTAACATATATGAACATATAAATGTGTTTATATTTCATAGATTACAAGACCAATGTTGGGCCCCAAATTTTTTTAATATTCCTTTAATATTTATTCATTTTTATTTATTTACTCTTGATTTATTTATTTATTTGTCTACCTTAATTGTTTTAATTATG
>JANIHZ010000210.1:35130494-35142544 GCA_027478365.1 Erythroxylum rufum | reverse complement strand
AGTATATGAAAACTGGAAAGCTAAAACTTAAAACTAAACAAAATTCCTCATGTTTTATTAATTTTCCCATGAATGTAACATTTAGGTGGAAAAATAAGAGATTCTTTCACTATCTAGTAGTTATAATATATTAATATTCTTCAAAATAGTAACATTATGCAAACCAAAAATAGTAAAGAATATTGGATATTCTTTTTATTTAAAATATATTAATATTCTCAATTAATGCAATTTTTCCTAATGTATCGTAATTATAATTTATTAATATTCTCAATTAATGCAATTTAAAGTAATTAGAATCCTAAAAGCCTTAGCTCATCTTTTTTTTTTCTCTCTTCTTTCAAGTTTACAAGCTTCATTGACGTATTTAGTTTCTAATTAATTTAAACCAAATTTAATTAATTCAAATCAAATTTAAAATTGAGTTAATTTGTAATGATTGTTACCAGCATTGATTCATATGTGTTGTTTATACTTCATATATTTCGACTTCACTTTTCTAAAAAAGTATTCATGTCTTAAAACTTTATTATGAGTTACTTAAGACATCATTAAGATACATAAAACCAGGGGAAAAAAAAAAAGAGAACCTATTTCCGAAGTAAGTCAACAAGAATATGAACAAAAAAGAAAACAATAAATATTAGGTAAGAAAGAAGAAAATAGACATAAAAAGAAACAAACAGCAATAAAAGATAAATAATAAAGTAAAGGTAAGGATATTTCAAAAAATATAATTTTTTTGTAAAGAACTGATCTAAATGAATAAAATTAAGTGCAATTTATTTTGTAAAAAAAAATTATTAGCTTTATATCAAATACTACCATTTTGAGATAAACATAGACTTCAACTAAAAAATTGAATTCTCCGATTTTGATGATGTCAAACTATCTCATGTATGACTTTGTACTCGTTCTTTTATTTTGAACCAAAACAGCAGCAGTTCTGGTTCCTAGCTAGCATTCACCATTTCTTATGCCAGCCGTTGCTCGTGGGCATAGCTATTTCCTTTGTTCCGTGCATTGGGTCATAGTCCTCACTTATTGGTTATCAGTTGGTGGCCATAATGTAGAATATGCTGCTATTCTTAATAGTCCCTTGTTCACTTAATTTGTAAACAAAAGTTTCATTCTCTCAACAGACGTATAAAGGGAAAAACAAAAAGGAATAAGACACTGGTAGTTCCAGATGAAGTTGAATTCACCGTAAAATGGCATCACCTACATCAAATGAGTTGTACAATTTCCAAAGGCATGCATGCAAAAGCCTAGAATTGGAACAGTTAATATAACTTTCAACAGTTGGCATGGCCTGTGCGTGTATACATATATATGTAAGGTTTCAGCTTACAATGCTGCAGTCTAACTTGCCAACTACAAAATAACAAAATACAAGGTTTAGATTAGACTTCCAAACAACAAACTATACTATCCTAATTATGATTTCGTCCTCAGTCACTTCGACTGACAGGTGAAAACGTCTGTATAAGGTCTGAAGATAATATCTGCACATGCTCCTCCATTCCTCGTTTTCTGTCAGCCGACTCTTGGCTGGTTCTTTTCAACTCCGAATTTTCCTTGCTCAGAAGATCAATATGAGACTGAAGAATGCTTATCATTGCTTGAGCACTCAACATTTCAACCCTCATTGACTCTTTCTCAACAGAAATCTTATGAATTTGATTCTGCAAATCCTCAATAAATTTCATGCAGCCAGGAGGCACTGTTGAATTAAGCGTAGCAGGACCAATTTTAGGTCTAGGAGTCGTCTGAGGAGCTTTGGGCTCAACTGATTCCATTAGAGAAAATTCCAACAATGCAGATATTGCTGTTCTTGTTGCTGCAGTTGTTGCAATCATTGCTGCAGCAGCTACTGCTGTAGCAGTTGAAGACGACCCAAGATCCTGCAATGTCATTATTGAATCCTTTGAAGCATTTGAGCGATTTAACCGTGTATCATTCCCAAATTTTCTCCTCTTATACTGGAGTAGAGGGAATGATGCGTCCGTGTTAAGCACACACTGTGGATGACAATCCTCATCCTTTTCAGTTTTGCATACATTGGACTCTCTTGCAGATTCTTCACCACTATGAAGATCCTTATTAAAGGAATGACTATCCTGTAAATTTAAATATCATTGAGAGTGCAATTTTTGGATATTTGAATCCACTACGAATTTAAACTTTAATGATCCTTGGCGTGCATGACTGAAATCCTTTCATATAAAGTAAACAATGTAATTATGTCTAAACATGTCTAGGATAGCAATATTGATGCAACAATATACTCAACCAGGTAACTGATAGGGAGTGGCTTGTGTACCTTTTGTTTCTTGACATGTGTATGCTTATGCCCATTACAAAATACAGGAAGAAGAAAGCATACCTAAAGTTTCACAATTAAGGCAAACAAGTGCATTAAAGTAAATTACGATTCTAACGCATATTCCTCCATAAGTGCTAAAAATTACACTGAACAAAGATTAGCAAAAAAGCAAACCTTTTTTAAACAACCACAAACTGTACTTCAACTCCGTTTGTAGTTGGTAAGCATTTGTCTGAATCATAATCTGAGGCCTAACAACCCAATCCACAAAATGATATGCTACAGTATCACGATGATATTGAAGCACCAGAACCAGGATACATACACTCATCTTGATGAGGAAAAAAAATTAGGTCTACAGATTAGAAGCCAGATATAGGACTAACTACACAAGTAAAAGAGTTTCTCTGGATGGTTATTCTCTGTTGATAAGTTTTGAGGATTATTGCTTTCAGAAGCTCAAATGGTTATTCTTTGTTAAGTTTTGAGGATTATTGCCTTCAGAAGCTGAAATTTAGTTAGATTGCTAATATGTGCATAATAACCCACTTGGACTACTTGACTGCAAATGTCTGTAAATTTGCATGTTATCTCCCTTTGGAGGCATTCCTTGCATTTAACTGAAGTTATACGATCAGCTATAATTGCACCATTAACCAGCATACAGAATGTACCAGGTTTGCTAGTTTCGGCAAAATTTATATGCTTACACAGATTAGCTGTAGCATCGACCATCAAACCCAACAAACTTAAACAAAAATATGGCATCTTATACTTGCTCTCAGGTCCCCTTTGCTGCACTTCCATGAAGTCCAGCAGGAACAAGGTGCGCATATTATGAAAAGGTACAGCTATCTATAACATCTTTCTGTCAAGAGAGCCAGTAGACACTTTGAAACCTTGGTCAATCAATTGGTGGAAGGTTCAGAAAAAAGCTCTTTGAAACCCAACTGGAAAGACATTGTTTCTATTCTGAGATTTCATTGGACACAGATGGAGAAAAGTGTCCTCAAAAGACCTAATCAAGCAATGTGTGGCTTCCCTTCTCCTTCCAACTGACATTTAGACACTCTTAAGTCATATAAATCAGTTTTGGTAGATTTTGTCTGTATATTTTTACTATCTTGGCATTGAAGGCACGTCAATTTGATTTCTTCGTCATGGATATAATAGCCTTACCTATTACAGCATCAAAGCTCACCATCTAGCATCTAAGCTTAAGGGCTAGTTTGCTGAAAGTCCAAAGCTGAAAATATACTAAAAAAGTATTTGGGAGCCAATCTAAAAGAGTTGCAATAAATCATCAACTACATAACAACATTGATCTTTGAATGTTAGTCTCAGTAAAATTGTAAATTACAATTTAAATGCCAGTTTAAAGTTAAAACATTTTTCATAAAAATATATCTAAAAATAGAAAAAAATTTACAAGCAATTATAAATGGAAATGAAGATATAAAAACCTTAACAGCTATTATGAATGTGAATTGCAAGAACCCATTACGTAACGGAGTGTCAATTGCAGCACCCCCTTACGTGCTGAAATATGACATGGTAGATCTTACACAATGGTTATTGTGTAAGATGGTTATTTTTTAAGAAAAACTAAAATCCAAAACCAAGAAAAGAATTTCAACAACATTTTAGGTCCTAATGACCACAATAGCCATTATGTAATGGTAATAGTCAGTAGGATATTTTGTGATGTCCTAATACATAGCAAAGTGTTGCACGAAAGCTTTTAAGTCAGATTTAGTAATTTAGTCGGCTGCACAATCATATATTCATCCAAAAATCACTTCTTTTATTAAATCAAGGGACATGTACTTATATCTAACATTTTATTAAATAGAAGGGAACACAAAACGAAGGAAATGGGGTAGTGTGTGGAGTTATTTGAGAGGAGTAAGAGGGTCCTTTCTTCAAAGTAAAGGAGTGCCATCTCCTTGCACAATCATGCCTCAACTACATTTTATCACTCACTTCATTAGTTTTTCTGGGAATCAATGTATAGGCATTCCTTTGATATTTTAAATTGAATTGGAGTCCTCATTAACTTTTATGATTAAGAAAAATGCCAACTTTCTATTTCCATCTCTCAATGAGAAGTCTCCAGACTAAATTTCAAACTACATGAGGGGAAGATAAGATAAGGGAGGCAATGCCAAAGAAAAACTGATGTTTGCAAGGACCACCTGAACAATGAAAATCTGATGAATTTGAAGATGTTTCTTAGGACATTAATTTGCTCGCTACAACCATTTGTTAGCTTTTCTCAACTTTCTGTTTGATTTGAGATTTTAATTCCATTGTTGCTAATATCTATTGGAGGCAAAGCCATTATATTGCTCCAAAATTGTCCATTATCTTTGTTTAATAGTCTTCTTTACTGTAGGACTGTTGGTAATTGTTTCTATCAGAGAGATTTATCAATGATATTACAATCTTAGTTTGGAAGTCATTTGTTTCCTATCAACCAAAAAAAACTATTGGTTTCAATTTGAAGAAAGAAGACAAATTAATTCTTCCTTAATTTTTCTGTGAATAATACAACTAATATATAGGACAGTACAACCTTAATTACCTTCTTAGGTTAAGAAGAATCTATTCATTCTCTAAGCAATAAAATCTCAAGTAATTAATAGAATATCAACTAATTATCTAAAGAGAATCACCTAATTATCAACACTCCCCTTCAAGTTGGTACAAAGATATTGATCATACCCAACTTGCTTACAAAGAACTCAAAATTCTGTCTTAGTAACCCTTTGGTGAAGACATCGGTAACTTGTTATATTGTAGGTACAAATGGTATGCAAATGAGTCCACTTTCAAGTTTTTCTTTTATAAAATGTTTGCCAATCTCCGCATGCTTCGTCCAATCATGTTGAACCGGATTGTTTGCAATCCTAATAGTTGCTTTGTTATCACAAAACAACTTCATTGAGTACTCCACTAGTTACTTAAGTTCTTTCATTACTCTTTTAAGCGAAATTATTTCACAAATTCCTTGAGTCATTGCCCTATATTCTGCCTCCACACTACTTCTGGCTACCACACTTTGTTTTTTACTCTTCCAAGTTACCATATTTCCCCACAAATATGTGCAATACTCAGAAGTTGAACTTTTGTCAATAAGAGAACTTGCGTAGTAGCATCAGTGTAGACTTCAACTCTCCTTTGATCACTTTTCTTAAAGAATAATCCTTTCCTAGGAGATCCCTTTAAATACCTTTAAATTTTGTACACTACTTCCAAGTGTTCTTCATAGGGAGTATGTATAAACTGACTTACCAAACTCACAGTAAAGGAAATATCTAGTCTAGTGTCAGAGAAAAGTAGATTACTTTTCTTACCAGTCGTTGATATCGACCTGTATCTACTGAAACTCCTTCCTTAACTTCACCCAGCTTTGAGTTGAATTCTATAGGAGTATCTAATGGTCTACATTGAAAACAACCTCTCTACTAGTTAAAGATAAAGCTACGTACTATTGGACCTCCTCAGATTCCGTGAATCAACGAAATTCATACTCGGTGTTGTTATTGTTGTATCTAATAGTTTACATCCACTCATCCCAGTTCCTTCTAAAAGGTCCAGGATATACTTCCGTTGAGTGATTACTATGCCCTTCTTAGATTGAGCAATTTCCATCCCTAGGAAGTATCTAAGATACCCCATGTCTTTGATTTCAAACTCCTTTGAGATATCCATTTTAAGAATTTCAATTTCCTCAAAGTCATCGCCAATGAGGATAATGTCGTCTATAAGCACAATCAGAGACGCAACCCTTCATTCTATATACGTTTTTATGAACAGAGTATAATTAGACTGCCTTTGTAAGAAATCTTGAGACTTCACAAATCTTATGAATCATTCAAACCAAGGCCTTGGTGATTGTTTCAGCCCATATAAAGATTTTTTTAGTTTGTATATCCTTTTTTCGAAGCTTTCACTAAATCCTAGGGAGGCTTTATATACGTCTCTTTTTCTAAATCTCCATTTATGAAGGCATTTTCACATCCAACTGATATAGAATCCAATCTAGATTAACTACAATAGAAAGCAACACTCTCACAATATTTAACTTAGCAACAGGTGAAAAGGTTTTTGAATAATCTATGTCATAGGTTTGTGTAAATCCCCTAGCAACGAAGTGAGCCTTATATCTTTCAAGTGATCTATTATAATTGTACTTTATGGTGAACACCCATTTACATCCGACTTGTGGTTTCCCTATCGAAAGATCAACTTCCTCCCAGGTTCTATTTTTCTCCAAAGTTTTCATCTCCTCAAGGACTGCATCCCTCCACTCATGAATATTTAGAGCCTCCTGTATATTCTTAGGAATGGAAACAACGGATAACTTAGAAGTAAATGGAGACACACTTTGATATGATAAGAAGTTATACAAAGGATACTTGGTACAAGTTATAGAAACTTTCCTAAGAGCAATAGGTAAATCTAAGGTTTCATCAGTGTCTGGAGTAGATATTGGTTTAGGTGACATTGACTTAATAGAAATAGACTCAAGCTAAGATTTACTTGGTTGGTCACCAATTTCTGGATTTGTTTTTGGGTTAGACTCTTGAACATGTTGAAAGTTGTCTATGCTTTTCTGTCGTTCTGGATATTTTCTCAAAAAGTCTTTCCATTAGAAACGATTTCCATCTTGTCTTGCACACATTTCATTCTTTTCTTGAGATTGAATTTGTAAAGGCATTGAAGATGAATACTTATTTCATTCTTTGAGACACCATCAATGTTTGAATCAAGATTATAGAAAATATCTACATCATTGTCATAAATATCAAAAAAACATATCTTCACTACGTGTCTCCCCCTGAAGATAAGGTGAGAAAAAAGGTTTATCTTCTTTTTGAGTGGAACGATAACCAACAAAACACATTTTCGTGCTTTAGAATCAAGTTTTTCCCGATTGTTGTCATTAATATGAACAAATGCAATACACTCGAAACACTTTAAGAGGGAGATCATGTGATAATCGAGATGAAGGAAAATATTTATAAAAACAATTAAGAGGTGTTTGAAATTTTAAAACTTTTGAAGACATCCTATTGATCAAATATGTAGCTTTTAGGATAACATCACAACATAAGTACTTAGGAGTATTAGTTAAAAACATTAGAGATCTTGCAATTTCTAATAGATGTTTATTTTTCTTTCTGCTATTTCATTTTGTTGTGGGGTGTTAGTACATGAGCTTTGATGAATAACACCTTTTTTAACCAAAAAATTCCTTAAAATCTTATTTAAGTATTGTTTTCCATTATCGCTTCTAAAAACTTGAATTCTAGTTTGAAACTGCGTTTGGATCATGTTATAAAAATTTTAAAACACCCACTCAACATCTAACTTCTCTTTGAGTAGAAATAACCAAGTGATTTTAGTACGGTCATCAATAAAAGTTATGAACCATCTTTTTCCAGTTATTGTTTTTATTTTCGAAGGTTCTCAAATATCACTGTGGATTATAGCAAAGGATTTTATGTCCTGGTAAGGTCGTGCTGAGAAAGATGTTTGATGTTTAGCAATTTGACAAATTTCACACTAAAATGAAGATAGATCTTTATTTGTAAAAAACTTTGGAAACAAATGTTTAATATAATGAAGACTTGGATGTCCTAATCTAAAATGCCATAACATAATTTTATTCTGAAGAAGTATTGAAATAGAATTAAAACAAGTTTTTTGGAATTGTCTGTTTAAGTCATATCCACTTTCAAAAAAATAAAGACCTCCAACTTGTTTAGCATTGCCAATCATCTTCCCTGTGCTCGAATCCTAGAATTGACAATCACATGAAGAAAAATTAGCTCAACAATTTTGGTCAATAGTTATTTTACTGACTCACAAGTTGTAGGGCAATTTAAGAACATGAAGAACATTGTGGAGTGTAAGATCAGGGAAAGAACAATTGATCCTTTCCCAGCTACTCTTGAGTAGAAACTGTCTACTATTTTAACTCTTTGATTTCCTGCGCAAGGACTATAGGAAGAAAACAATTTATACGACCAGTCATATGATTTGTTGCTTCAAAATCAAAGATCCAAGAATGATCTGAATTGACACTGAAACAAGAGGCAACTAGATACTTACCTTTTTGAACTGAAGAACAAGTAGAATTTGAACTAGAGAAATTTTAAGACTGAAGAATTTTATAGATCTGTGCTATATTTGTTCCTTTATGAAAGGCTACATGCCAGAAGATGTTTTGGGCCCAAATTCAATAGTGTTGGCTTGGGAGGTACGATCGTCTCTGAATTCTTTTTTCTTCCAATTTTTCAACTTCCCATGAATTTTTCAGCATGTTTTCCGGGTGTGAATCATATTTACAGTGATCACACCAAGGCCTTTGCTGTTTTTTTCTCTCTCCCTCAACCTCTATTCCTTTCGACATGAGGGTAGAACCTTCAACCTTTGATTTGTTGTCGCCAATCATCACTTTTCTCCTCATCTCCTCTACCCTTACTTCCGAGAAAACCTCTTTGATAGAGGGTAAAGGCTTTCTTCCCAAAATTTAGCCTCTGATTTCATCCAATTCTTAATTCAATCTCGCAAAAAAACAAAAACTCTATTGTTTTTTTCCCATTTTTATGTCGAACGCTATCATTCAGGCAGTCCCAATTATCTTCATAACATAGGTCCTGTCACAAAGTTACAAGTTTGTTACAAAAGAATGTAACGTCACGATCTCCTTGCTTGGCCTTCCAAAGCTTTGTTTTTAGTTCAAAGATTTGAGCAGAATTTTCAATATCAAAATACATCTCTCGAACCGCATCTCATACATCTTTAGTAGTTGACAAAAACGTCTGAGATTTTCTGATTGCAGGTACCATAGAATTAATCAACCAAGCTATGATCAAAGAATTTTCGAACCTCCATATTGCCATGTTTGGATTATCCGAAGCCAGCCTTGTTGTCTCTCTAGTCAAATACCTGAGTTTTCCTCTACCTTCAATGACCATCATTATTGTTTGCAACTATTCCAGATAATTATGATCATACCTGTGATTCATCAATTGAGAAGGCAAATTTGAGCCAAGAAGATCACAGTTATGTTGTACATTACTTGTCATAACATTGGGATTAGTCACACTTGAACTGTTGAAATCATCATTGGAGGATGAGGAGTTTCTTTGTTGGCCAATCATCACTAAGCGATAGTCCATTTAGGACTCATTTGAATGAAGAAAGGAAAAAATATTGTAGGAGAGTCGTGGCTCTAATACCATGAAGAAAGAATACGAAGTAATTCTTCCTTAATTTTGTGAATAGTACAAGGAATATATAGGGCATACAACCCTAATTACCTCCTTAAATTAAGAAGAATCTATTTATTCTCTATGTAATAAAACCTCAACTAATTAATAGAATATCAACTAATTATCTAAAGAGAATTAGCTAATTATCTCTAGAGATAATTAGCTGACTATTTCTATAATATCAACACAACTCATTACTGCTAATTAGCTGATTATTTCTATAATATCAACACAATTCATTGTTGGATTCTGGACATGAGATTATGCTCAAAATTATCCTACTTGTAACTAGTAAGGTTTCAATGACACTTTAGTTGGATTACTTGTAATGATACAAATTTAGATACAAAAATGTAAATAGTGATGTAATTACATTTCAATACAACAAAGCATTATTCATCATCTTCAATGCTTCGGTATGTATACATAAACCAAGAAATATAGAGTACATACCTGCTCAACATGATTTAGACCAGCAGAAGCATCGTGACCAACAATCAATTCCTCCGTAGCATCTTCGCTTGGAACAATAGCAACTTGGTCATCACCCCATTCCTCCTCAATAAATGGAGCATATCGGTTCCCACAAGGTGGTCCTATGTTATTCTTGTGAAACACTCTACAAAGCACATAGGAGTCGTTCTTCAACAAAACAAAGCAAGAGGGTCAGTCTGGTTGGTTCTTTGCGCCTAGTTTTGGAAACAATAATGTCAAATTTTAGTTAACCGTAAAGGACAAAACATTTATTTCTGGTGCTGAGACAAAAAACATCATTTATAGCTAAATACATAGGTTACGTAGATTTGCATTAAAGTAGAATAGAAGTAACAGATAATAGTTAAGTTGCTTTCTGAAATCTAAAGCATAACACTGGAGTTTTTTCATTTATGTAAGACTAAAACATTATAAGCAATAGCATGCGAGCTTGGAAACTAACTTCACATGCACTATATATCCAAGAAAACAAACAAGAAATCATCAACTATTGTTGTTAAAGCCTCACCTGTGTAGCTCCGAGTCTATCCAATTCGTCATCAACAAGTCGGTACTCATGCATTACCCAATTAGTACGTTGCCCACCAGGTGCACGCCCACTATGAAAAACAAGTGTTTTCTTCATTGCTATGACTTGTGAACCCCTGCAAACCTCCCTGTCCTTGCCAGTAGCTTTCCAGTAACCCTTACCTGTTGCCCTATTCATTCTTGCTCCGTTTCCATATTTCTTGTCTAATGCTCCAAAGAAGTACCACTCTTGGTCTCTGGTTTTCAACCTTGATTTATCTAAAAGAACCCCCAAACAGAAAAACCTTGTTAAGCAACCAGAATCAATAGTTACTGTCTCTGAGAGACAATTAAGACAGATAACATAAAGAAGAATAATAAGCTAGTAGACGCCTTAAAAAAAGGAAAACGATAAAAGGAAATTTCAATCCCCAACCCCACCACCACCACCACCAAAGGGGGAAAATAAAAAAAGAGGAAACCAAATGAAGGTCCTAGGCAGCCACATATAAGCACATTACGCACAGCAAGAATATAAAAGAAAATTTTAACTGGCGTCACCACAACACACAATTTCATTTGCCATAGAAAGCAAAGCACAAGCTACCCAATATCCATACTACTAGAGAAAACACTTAGAGACGTCAAAACAAACAAATACTAAAAAGTAAAATGCGTTTCTATGTATTTCCTTAAGACTGTAAAAACATAACAAAACGTCTAAACTAAATGTTGCAGAAAAAACAAAAAGCAGAACAAGAAAGAACTGAGGTAAACGAAGAAATGAGCACAAGATTAGATAAGGTAACCTGATAGGTCCCAAGGTTCATTCTTGTAGATATCAATTTCTGCAATTGCATCAAAACGAACAGGTTTGTTAGAAACCTTCCGTTTCAAGTAATAGCTGACGAGTTCCTCGTCGGTGGGGTGGAACCGGAACCCAGGTGCCAAAGCCGCCGCAGTTGGCTTAGGTGCGGGAGGAGAGGGTGGTGTGACAGCCCTTGGCGGAGTAAAAGGCGTTTCAGAACACATAAGGAGAAACAGAATTTGTTTGGATGTGAGCGCTTTCTAGGGTTTGGAGAGACAGATAAGGGTCTGAATGGACTGACGATGAAGAAACAGGTGGATGCCTTAGATGGCAAGCAATTTGGTTTTCAATTTTTGGGACGTTACATTGCAGAGTGCAAACTCAATAGAATACTGTGATTTGTTTGTTTTGGTTGTTGGAGGATAAAGTAGACATTACATTTGAAAACTTACGAAAACTTACCTTGGAAGTTTATTAAAAAGAATAAAATATAATCATTTAAAAGAAAAGTCTATAATAAAACAAAATAGAATGACATAGAACAAGACAATTTCATATTATCTTAATAGTAAAAATAAAAAATGTTTAATACAAAACATATAAGATAATAAATAATTTTACACTATAT
>JANIHZ010000210.1:35058585-35070594 GCA_027478365.1 Erythroxylum rufum | reverse complement strand
ATTTGGTTTTGGCATTTTAAATTGGACATATAAGATATAACTTGTAGGAATTCTACACTACATTGGAATCCATCATCATCGTGACATTGGAATTAATTTTACTGTTGGGTGGAATTAATATTACTGCTGGATATGTTGGTAAATTGGATTTGCTCCTGCCAGATTGTATGGACTGAAGAAAATCAAGGGATGAAGTTGTTGTGTAATTGAAGTCAACGTGTTGGTTGCGTGGTTTAATAGGGACTCTAATTACTTGTGGGATTGGGCACATCTCCTCATCACTGAAGAAGTATACTAAAACACGTGAGTGTGTGTGCGGTAAAGTGGTGGAGATGCGTGTGTGAGATTGACTTGATTAGAGTTAGTTGTTTAATCAAACTGTGAGTGTGTTTTGTGCGTGGGTCTATGAAGATTGCAACGTAATGTGATAGGTTGGGAGAGCCACGGTGTAGGGGTTGGTCAGCACAAGTTGATGTCACAAACGTCTTTCTAATTAAGCAAATTGAAGTGAATTGCTGTTATTTGATAAACCGTGGCTTTATTTGATGAACCGTGTCTGTGGGTGTGAGTTGATGACACAGTGAATATCATCTATGGTGAAGTGGGTATTGGTTATTAATTGAAGAAACACTGTGACTTGTTTTTCTGTGAAGAAAGAGTTAGTTATGGTGAAGAGATTCAACTAGAATATTTCGAGAAGATAAAACCATAGGGAAGTCTTTATTTTGTCTCAAATATATTGTCGTTCAGTTCTTAGTGATTAAATACTTGAGTTATTTTTATTAATTATTTTTTAAGTGAAAGTATAACACGAGTCGGTCGTGTTATTGGGTGTGAAGATCTTTCACAAGAAGTGAGGTTGAGAGATAGTTAGAAGGATTGAGAGGTGTTGCTCTAGGTTGACCTTATATAAATCTATTATACTTTGGTGAAATTTATTAATCTAGGTGAGAGCCCTACAGATGTAGGCAGAGTGGGCTGAACTATGTTACCAAATTTATGGTGTTCTTATTATTTTGTTTTTGCTTGGTTTTATTTTGTTCGTGCCAAAGAAGTTTACAGAAAGTTTGCAAAATAATTAATACTTTAGGTTTTTCAAAAATAATTAAATTTGGACTCATGGGTTAGCTATTGCCATCCCTAATTTAACTCGTAACTACAAATTCTCCCAACATCTAAAAGGAACATTATCGAGCCTATTAAGTGATTACTAGCTTAAAAAAATAAAAAGGTCCTATAATGCAATATATTATTTATTTATAAGTTTGCATGACTTCATATTATTAGAAAAAAAAATTAGAATAGAAAAAAAAAGATAGTTTAAAACTCTCCTATCTTTAATTTATTTTAAAGGAGATAGTTTAAAACTCTCCTTTCTTTAATTTATTTTAAAGAAAACCTTGATTTAGGTTCTCTATTAGCTATAGATTTTATCTAGCTTGCTAGTGGCATTAACTCTATATCTTATCACTTCTAATCCTTTCTTTTGTAAAATGTGGCAATTCGTATACTTCTTATTGTGATGTGTTTTCATAGTCTCAAATCAACCTAGTTTTTGATATAATGTTACTTAGTCCTATGTTATTGATATTAAATCTCATAAATCTTACTGGTGAGGGTCGTATCAATTTCTTTTAGCAAGGAAGATATTAGTGCTAGGTATAACAGTGACTCTAGCTCTCAATTAGCGTTAATAAGACCAAAGCTTGTAGTTACATAGATGATAAGGAGCCTATACTAGTGATGAATGACTAATGGATCTTGAATTTTTCCCTTACCTCATAGAGACTTTGATGATGAAATTTTTGAGTTCAAGTTTATGGTAGACCTTAATGATATAAATATAGTTTAACATCCATATATCTGTAAGTATTAGAAAACTATAGCCATACGAAAGAGCATGTTTTGTAAGCTTAGTGATAGATGGTTAATTGACTATATTTTTTACCTCATATTTAATTTATTCTTACTTGATATTTTATACTTTTGTTGTATATTTGGTACTTAATATGGTTCAAGTGTGTTTACAGGTGATAATTTCCTTCATGTAGTTAAAGGAGAGGAATTCACATGAAAACGTGACATAAAATTAGAAAATAAGCAATATGGAAGGAGTGCACAGCTGTGCACTTTCGCGATATCCAACGATTTCCAATTATGCACTTTCTTGTACATAGTCATACACATAACTGTGTATAACCCAAAAATGTATATTTTTTATATAAAAGCGACGTTTTGGAGGCAAATCAGACCAGGAAGCAGCTGACACTGTTTTGACACGTTTAGAGGTGATTCTAGAGGCTATTTAGAGCTTAAGGAGCGAAAGATGTGGAGATTTTATTGAGAGATCTATCAAAACACACAATAGAGAGCAATCAGGGAGATTTAGAATTTATGATTATGATGTTTTCTATTTTGTTTTCTGTATATATGGATATGATTTTGTGTTCACCTATGTATAGCTAATTTTTCTATTACTATTTAGGTCAGATGAACCCTAGTTGAATACTTTGACATGTTTTGATTCTTTTGTAAATGCAATTGTGTTTGCTGATTATTAAGATCCAATTATCCATTTTATTTATTGCTTATTAATTTGAATTTTAGACTTTAATCTAATTTCATACGTAGCAATTGAGAAATCCTAGGTTTGAATAGATCTATTATAATTGGAAAGAGTTGGTTGCAGTCCTACAGATAGGATGACATAAATCTTCTAGATTATGGTCAAACCTAATAGAGAGATTCATAATACGATAACGCAATCCTATAAGTTTTAACCTGAGTAATTCAGTTAGAGACCTTAGGATTAATTGTTAGTAGACTCAAGGTTGGCTACAAGCATACCTTAAGAATCTCCACGATCCAATTAATCAACATCATAATTGCATGACAAATAATCAATCGGTTAAGGGTTTAGGTGTAACATCCCGTTTTTCCCATGTTAAGGGTTAAAACCCTAGAATACTGAATATAAGAGATATTATTGAGAAATTAGGACATGCATTTCATGCCCGTGCATCATTTAGCATACATACACATGAGTTTGATTTTTCTGTACACATTACAATGAATGTGCATGCACTCATTTGACATTATCGGGTATAGTTGATCTTAATTGATTTATAAATGTGATTATGATGTGAATAGTGAACATTTTGTCTTAAAAATTGTTTTGGTGAGTATAATTATTGATTTAGAATTTTCGTTAAAATTTGGCAAAATTTTCTAAAATTATGAGTATTTTTGGACTAGGAAAAATGCCAAGTGGTAAGAAAATTGATTTATGGTAGTAGAAATAAGTGTCAAATGGTAGTTGAAATAATTGGAAAATGGTATTAGGATTTGTTGAGAATGTGACATTAAAAATTGGGTGACAATTGGATTAAAAATTGGGTGACAAATGGACTAGAGATTAAATGGTATTGAGTACCATTATTAAGAGAGGTTAATTTGATTCTTTAAGTGGTAAGTGTCACAACACATTTCATAGCACCTACTAAGTAATTTTTTACCTTGCTTTTAACCCATCCACGACATTTTCTTCTTGAAAGACCATCTTTATTCTTTATCTCTCAAGTTTTCCATATGCTCTTCTTCTTCATCCTTTTCATTTTCTTCACTCACGACCATCTTACTCTCACCCTCATTATGTTGAGTTTTTGCTATCCTACACCTTGTTTCTTCAAGATCCTTGCTATCTCTTCATCTTGTTACTAAAAACCTAACCTATTCCTCTTTGAAGAGTTGATGATCGTGTGAGCCATGGAAATTTAGGGTTCACGTGATTTTGAAGAGTTTGGAGTTTTATCAAACAAGTTATACTTTGATCTTCATGGGTAGTTGCATATAAATCAAATATGATGAATGATTTGAGATTTGATGACCATGATCATGGAGCTTCATATCTGCTTTAACGTAGGTGTGCTTCATCCAATTCTAATATGGTGAAATCCATTATTAAGGAACAACTCTTTAATCAATTAACTGAGTCATTAATCAAACTCTTTGAAGATAAATATGTGGAGGAGGCTCCCTTTTCACTCCACCTTAATAAGGCATAAGGTATTTCTTTCACAAAACCTAGCCTTCAACCAAAATAGTAGTGATTGATGTAGTCTGAATTCTTTAAGAATGGGAGCATGTTAAAGGAGCTAAACCAGACATAAATTTTCCTCATCCCAAAGGAAAAATGCCCCAAACATTTAAAGGATTTTTTTACCTATCCAATATTGTAACATAATATATAAGATAATTGTAAAGTTGCTACCTGATAGGCTAAAGCCTATGATTATATAAGTGGTTGATAGCTCTCAAAAAGCTTTCATTAAAGGAACATTAATAGGGGATAATGAGATAATAGTTCAAGAACTATTTAATAAATAGATAGGAAGCATTTAAATAAGAAATTTCCATCAAAGTTAACTTTAATAAGGCATTTGATTCATTAGACAGAATAGACACTCTAAATGCCTTTGGCTTTCTTGAAATGTTTATCAACTATATTACTCAATGTATAACCATTTTCTCCTTTGTTATTTTGGTAAATGGGGAGTCTACAAAGCTGGTTAAAGGAGCAAGGGGATTAAGGAAGGGGGACCCCTTATCCCCCTACCTTTTGACCCTGGCAATATAAGTCCTATTAAGGTTAATTAGAAATATGACTAGTCAAGATAAAGCTTCATATTTCATTCCAAATGTAGTTCTTTGAGAGTAACCAACTTATCATGATTTGATTCTTTTTTCTAAAAGGGAAAATGATTATTTTAAGTATGAGGGGCGAATTATATGACTATAAGATATACATAGGCTTATCAATCTTTCTTATGACTTTCTTAATAAGAACTAATTTTTAAATTTTTCTCTAAAAGCACACTATTGGAGATAATTTATTATGAATTTTATTATTTTAGTGAATTGAAATGCTTATGTAACTAGATAAGACAATTAAAGAAAAAGTGAGTTCAATTTATTTTATAAATTTGGAGAATGAATACTTGATAATCATTATGATATTCCTTGTTTAAAATGCACATGTATGAGTAATTATGACTTCTTTTAAGCATTTTTAATCTAAAAAAGAGTGTGAATAAATAAGCATAATAATTTTAATCTACTAATTTTCATACCAATAAAAATTTAAAGTTAAAGAGTGGTGTTAGTAGCCATTTGAGATAGAAATTTAGTAAAGTAACAAAGGTATTCATGACAAGGTGTTTACTTTTGCCTAAAAAGACTAGGTGACTTTTCAAACAAGCTTTAATTATCTTGTTTAACTTTATTTCTTATTGGAAAAGGGATGTGAATGTTTGAAAGTTAGAGCATGTTATCTTTTGTATGTTTATTTTGTGCACGGAATTGATTTTTATGATTTAGGTTAAAATTTAGTGAATCATTAAGTGAATTGAATTAAATTATGAATTGATATAAGTAGTGAGTCGCATAACATTTTAATGATCCTTTATGATTAATGAGTAATGAAAAATCCTCATTAGTATGTTTAACCTATTTTGCACTTTTTGAAATTGTTAGTTATTTAAGATTAAATTATGGCTTGGTTTGCTTAAGGATAAACAATTGCTTAATTGTAGGGGATTTTGATGTATGCTAGACATATAGTACCTTTATCACTATTTTTACCGTATATTGGTTGTATTCTAAAGGAATTTTGAAGGATTTAGTGTTTAATTTGAGAAGTATTGCCATTTTAGGTCTTTTTTTTCCTCTATAAGGAAAATAAGAAAAAATTGAGAAGAATTAGATTAAATTAAAGTAATTTTAGAAGAATTAGAGAGGCACCATAGAAAACAGTCTCCTACATAGCACCGTATTAAGGGGCACGTTTAAAGGTGTTTGGTTCTATTTCTTTTGTGCATACACCATTTTGAAGGAAGTTGCGGGTTCAAGCCCCTATAGGTCTCGTGTAGGTACTTATGTTATAATTGTTAATTTTTAAAGAATTTTTTTAGAGAAGATTACACGAACTTGTGTTTGGGGTCGTATGGCTTGTTAAAAGTGAGGATTTTAATTTTTAAATAAAGGAGTAGGTAGATAGTGTTCTTTAGCCAAGAGACATTCTAGAGTCATTTGGAAGTTGATTTATGTCAGTTTTGATCAAGACTACATCATTAATTGAGGATAAAGGAAGATTTCATGAAGAATTTTTTAGAGATTCAAGATTCAAGACTTCTTTATCTTGTTTTCTTTATTATTTTTGTTTTGATATTCTTTACGTGATTATGATCTAATTGTGATATATATTTATGTAGGATGAACCTATAAGTTAATATACTTTACTTGATCTTTGGTTAGATGAAATTCTAGTTTTCTTAAGATTTATCCATATTTTCACAATTGATTGAACCGAAGGAGAGGAAGTGTAAGATTTGATATTTGATTCATACATCAATCTTCAAGATATGAGATGTATATTTAGGTCACAACATAGAAGAAGAGGGTTAAGCATGAGTTATTCAAAAGAAAGCTGTAAGACCTTCCTAAGTTAGTGTAAAACATAACAAGAGAGTTCATAAAATGAATTAGGTTATCTACATTTGAAAGTTAGTTCAGTTTATTAAAATATGAATAGGTTATATGTCTTGAGAGAGAATATGATCTAAGTTAGGAAATCTTACTAGTCCAAACAGCTAGAGTAATCCATTAAACTAGTGCGAAATTGAATATATCATAGTCCTAGGGAAATCTGGCCAAAATTTAGTTAATTCATTGATTGAATTACTTTTGATCATTACTTTATTTAGTGTTTAGATTTGTTATTTTATTTATTTTCTTATTTGATCATCTATAATCATTGGTCAAACTTGTTAAGTTTGTAAATAGTGGGTAGTTTATCGACTGTTCTTGTAGGATTAACCTATACTTGCCTATATTAGTAATAGCTAGATTGTGTACTTGCAACAAAATAGTAGACCAAGGATTGAGTCTAGCATTACATAGCTTAGAGTGGAGGCTAACAAAAATTTAAGGATAAGATCCCAATGCAAATATTGTAATTTTTTATAAATATCTAATACATTCAAGCTTAATAGAGTTTAGAGGATACTATATGATTAAGATTGTTCCTTTTCATACTGAGGGACTGAACTAAATCAGGGCTAAGGCCACTACCTTTAGGATCCATCAACATATGGAATGTTCTACCTGAAATATTTTTAACCAAACGTCCATCTAGCACGAATGATAAATATTAAGAATGATATCTTCTCCTTCTAACAGCTAGTGGGTGAGACATTATATAAAACATGGGAGAGATGGATGGAGTTACTAAAAAATCCAAACCATATTCTTAACTTGAGTTTATAGATATAAATGTTTTATAGCAAATTAAGCAACCCAATCAAGCAATTGTTATATATGTCTTCCAGTAGGACCACTCGAGAAATTACAAAAAATAATTGAAAACATAAAAGTAAATAACCACTAGTAGAGGAATTCGAGATTAAAGTCAAAGATAGGTAGAATCCATTACATTGATGTAATGGTGATATTATAGGAAAAATTAGAAACTCTTAGCGAAAAGATCGACAATATAAATATAACAACTCAACTATTATAACTAACAAGTACAACATTTGTGGTAGGGGACACCTAATCATGAATGTCAAGTGACGTACAACTGGTTTCAATAGACTAAACAAGCTGATTTCATGGGGATTTGACCTTAACAAACCCTATAATAACACATACAATCTGTGATTGAGTAACCATCAAAACTTTTTATGAGTAATTAAGGACATCAAAGATAAATGACTTTGTCCAAATTTCAACAACAAAAATAAAATAATTGAAGCTGGATCCCAAGGACTTTATGACTAAGTTTGTTATTTGATTCGGGACACATTTCTAAAATCAAAATGCTTCCATCCATACATTAGAAGTGTCTATTTGATAACTTGCTAAGCTTATCTCTAAAAGGCAATTGGGTACTCTAGCTACCAATACTAAGCCAAACATAAGAGAGCTTCTCAATGCAATAACTTTGAGGAGTAGAAGAAAGTTAGAAGTTGAAGAACCAAAGATAAAAAAGATGGAAAAATATGTTACACAAAAGAAAAAGGAGAAAGGGAAAGATAGGGATGAAGAGCCAAAGAAGGAAGTGGCAAAAAGTGTAGATCGAATATACTTAAGAATGTTTTAGATAAATATAAAGGAAGATGAATTTGGTAAGTTTCTAAAGCTTTTTAAAAAATTATTTTAACATTCATTTTGTTGAAATTCATATTCTAAAGTACTAAATACTTAAAGGATCTCCTCTCTATTACAAAAAAAGCTCGTGGATTTAATGTTAGTCAAATTAAGTGAAGGGTGTTTTTACATCCTACAAAAAAACTACTCTAAAAGATCAAAGATCCAAGGAGTTTCATCATTCCTTACAATATTGATGGCCTGTTAATCAAAAGGGAATTATCAAATTTAGGAATGGGAATTAATTAATTTGATACCTTATAACATATTTAAGAAATTAGGATTGGGTGAACATAACCGAACTAAGATGACTATTCAATTTGATGATAAATTAATTATCTTAGGGGTATAATATAAGAAATTTTTGTTAGGCTAAATTCATGTTCTCTGTGGACTTTGTGGTTTTCGACATGAAGGAAGATATCGAGGTTCCTTTGATCTTAGGATGACCTTTCCTAACTATTCTTAAGGCTATAATAGATAAGCATGATATAAAGTTAATCCTAAGGGTAAAAGATAAGGAAGTAGTGCTTAAGATATCCAAAACCATAAACCTATCATTGATAAACATGAAACTTATTTCTATTTAGATGTGATTAATACTAAATTATCTCTTATTATGTGGGAAATAATCACATAAGATCTTATAGAGATGTGTATTAGGCAAAGAGAAGTAAGTAGGACAGATTGATCTATTCCAATAAAGCATATAGCATCCCTAAAACCTAATGAGCCTATGAAAAGGAAGAAGAAAGTTGAGGCAAGTTAATGAACACTAGAATATTAAAATTAAGCCTTTAATTGAGTAGCCTATAAGGTAAAAGAATTGAATAAGAAGTCTCGATAAAAGACGCGTAAAGAAATGCTTATTGGGAGGTAACCAAACGATTTAGGTTTGTTCATTTTGATTTGTTTTGTTTACTAATAGTTTTAGTATGTCTTCATTTCATTTTGATATTTTGAAGTAGTTTGTAACTTATGGCTTGAAGTAAATGTTGAATATTCTTAAATTTTTTCTCATGGTTAATTATCTTGGGTATGGTGACATATGAGTTTTTCAGGATAATAAAAAACATAGTACCTAACTTGGGACCATACGTACCCTATATTAGGGCACACTAAGTTGTACTTAATAAGTTTAGAGTAATAGAGACAAATATGGTGGACATATTTCATCATATGTAGCTAGTGTTAAAGAACACCTCTATGTATTTAACTCTCATGTTTGCTTCATGTCGAAGAACTTTAAGAAGTGTCAAACAAGTAAAGAGAAATAGAAAGTAATATGATGAGAACACTATAATGTATCCCTCCCATATTATTAACCACTCTTGTGTGTCTGTCACCAATATATAATACTTTAAAGGTCCAATGAGTAGCATTATGAAATATGAGGGTAGCTGACAAGCTTAGTCACCACCATGACTAAGCTTATCACAATGGTGACACCTTAATCACCACTGTTTTAATGCAAAATTTACGTTACCTTTCATTTTTTGTGTAAAATTCACAAAACATTCCCTTCAACCTTCATGCAACATTCACAAACATTTTCACTTAATTCATTCAAATTTGGATTAAAAGCGCAATAATTTGTAACCAAAACCAATATATGAATGCAAACAAAATGAATAGAAATTAGACACAATAGTAGCATGGTATTGTAGACTCCATGTTTTCATCAACATCCAGGATTAAAATATACATTATGAGAGACACTTCCTTATTTAATCCTAAGTAAAATGTAAACTTGTGTATCCTAAAATAGACCAAACATAGTGCATTATTATTTTCGTGTTTGTATATACAATTTGAGAGAAACCTTTTGAAACGAAAACATAAGATAGGGCACGTTAGGTGTTAAGCAAGTTTTTATATATAATAAAACTCTCAATACCTACAAGTATATGGATTGTAACTTGTAATATTAAAAGGTATTGATCCCACGAGGAACTATCTAAATTGAATTGAATATAACTTTGTCTAAGTTAATAAAATATCATATAAGTGAAAAATAATAATAGAAATTAAAGCAATTAAATAAAATCATGAAAATAACGAATAATAAGTTAGCTGCCAAATTAATGTAAGGTTGATCAAGGATGAATGCTTAGGATTTATTCTTTCATTATTTTGTTCCCTCAAAACTAATTGATCCAATTATGTGTTGATCATATATTTCCTAAGGGATTGATTACTCTCTCTTAAGACCTAACCAATTATACCTAATTGAATTCGAAAATTCCAGATTTTGCAACCTTTTGATTTATAAAACTTTCCTAACATATTCAACTAGATTTGACATTATCTAATGGATAATCAAGTTCTCACACAAGATCTCTTTTAGAATGATAGTTGATTTGATAATTGCATGACATATTAATTCACCAACTCTCGTTGCATAAATTAATCAAATTACTTTTGACTCACTCTCTCAATTTATTGTTAAAGTATGAATACGCACCATTAGCACAACACAGAATATGTATTGCATCAATAAAGATAAAGTCAAAAAACAACTACGGAATAAACCCTAATGTGGAAATTAGAACATCATGAATGTAATAGACATTTGGAAATTCAGTTTACACATTAAGTATTAAGAAAATAAAAAAAGAGAAAGAAAGAAAAACTCTATTCGAAGCTTGATTTGAAAAACTAGAAATCTTGATGTCTCTCTCGATCTTCCTTTTTTGATCCATTTTTACAAGATAACGACTGCATTTTAAGGATTCATAAAGTTCTTAAATAGTTCTAGAGGGTCTTAGGGGGTGTGAATAAGGTTTTCAACCTTTGATCATTTCCAAAAATGCCATCAAGCTCTAAAATAGATGGAAAAAGTTGCGCCTGGGAAGCCCCTATTATGAACGTGACAGACTTAGTGAATTTGCTCTCTGTCAAGATCGTGCATGTGTTGTCACGATCGTGACTCTGAGTAAATCTCTTCTGTAACAACTTTGACATGGGAGGTCATGATTGTGAGCTAGCCTATATAGCTCCATGCATGTCCATATCTCTTGTTCTTCACCTATTTGATTTCCAACATTAACAAACACATCAAACACCTCAAGAAATATATAAATAAAAATGAAAACCTGCTCTAAACCACACAAACACTTACAATTTAAATAAACACTCACATTAATATAATTCTAAGCTTATACATGTAACAATCATCTAATAAACACGATATAAACACACTCAAACACCTATCAAAACATAGTATAAACTACATCTATCATTAGGACTATGTTGGTTTCATGTTGTTTATGTTTCTTTTGGTGTTTCTTCACTAAACCAACACAAAACCATATCTCCTTCGTGTAACCCTTATGTTTTACAAATACGCACCCATGTAGTCATTATGTAAATCTTGCGTTCTTTAAACACTGAATCATTTTACACTTGTGTCGTTAACATAGTATCTCTATATGGTAATGTATAACTACCGTGTTCAATCACGATATAGGATGCTTATGAGCATGCAGACATGTCACTTTCTTCTAGCTTTCTTCTCCACCTCCTCTTGATCAAACCTAGTTTTCCTTAAATTCTTTAACTAAATTCAATTTACCTACTTCAATTATATCATATTACTAGTGTTGGACCCCGATCTTTTAGTGGAATTTAGAAATATTAAATGAAATTGAATAAGTATTTTTGTATATGTATTGTGTTTTAGATGAAAATGTGCTTTAAGAAATTTTATGAGAAAAGAATTGATTAGTTTTTGTTGGACCAATGGTGGTTGACAAATTAAATCCCTTTATGTTTTGATAATAATAAAATATCTAGAATTAGTTA
>JANIHZ010000210.1:34949842-34960458 GCA_027478365.1 Erythroxylum rufum | reverse complement strand
ACATTATGCTCTAGTGATCTCTAAGAGATATCCATTCTTTTGCTCAGCCACGCCTTTTTGTTGTGGGGTGGTAACACTTGAGGATTTATGAATAATAAACAACCTCATAATTAGTTGTCAGCTAACCGAATCTGTGATTCCTAACAGATTCTTAGTATAAATAAGGAATAGACACGAGGAGAGAGATTATGCGTTTACTGTTGAGTGTGTGTGAGCCATAGGCTGGAGGTGCTGGTCCTCGAATCCAGTTTTGTCATTTTCATTCAGCTAAGAAACAATACAATCATACAGATTTTGCTTACCTTGTTTTGGAAAACTTATCAGTGTGTTGAAAAAAAGATTCATCTTCAATAAAAGTGACGTCAATTGAGACAAAAAATCTTTTAGAAGGTGGATGAAAACATTTATAACCCTTTTATGTGGAGGAATATCCAATAAAAATGCATCGAAGAGCCCATGGATCCAATTTACTCCTATTGTAAGAATGAACATGAACAAACGCAACACAGAACAAATGCAACACAGCCAAAAATTCGAGGTATAAGATTGTTTGAAACAAAGAGGTTTGGGAAAAATTTTGTGAGAATATCAATTGGACTTTTGAACCCAAGGACACGTGTTGGAAGCCTGTTAATAAGATGGGCAACGGTTAATACAGCTTCACCCCAGTATTGTTTGGGAACATTATGCTCTAGTGATCTCTAAGAGATATCCATTCTTTTGCTCAGCCACGCCTTTTTGTTGTGGGGTGGTAACACATGAGGATTTATGAATAATAAATAACCCTTTGCATTGTCCAATCGAAATCTCTTAATTTTTACATCAAACTAAGTATTGATCATGTTGTAAAAATTAATTTTTACATCAAACTGATATGTAGATGACATTATTGTCACTGGGAATGATCCAATTGAAAGGGCATCACCCAAAAAGTGCTTAGCAAAAGAGTTTGAAATTAAAGAATTGGGAAGGCTAAAGTATTTTTTAGGCATTGAGGCAGCATACTCAAGTAAAGGCATCTTTGTTTATCAACAAAAGTATGTTTTGGAGCTACTTCAAGAAACAGGGAATCTTGGATGCAAGGCAACAAGCACACCCATTGAACCTAACTTAAGATTGAGTGAAGAGAAGGATGATAGCAGTAGACAGGCGAAGATATCAGCGATTGGTTGGGAGGCTGATATACCTGTCCCACACAAGGCCAGACATAGCATTTTCCGTAAACATAGTAAGCCAATTTATGCATGATTACCTGTACGGGGTGTAACTGAAAAGCTCTTGCTTGGAAAGCATGATTAGCGATTGACACCACATTTGGACATGTGTTGAATATAACCACAATGTGTGAATAGCTGTAAAACCAAAGTTTAGATCCCTTAATATTAAGCAGTTGTTACCACTGTACCAAAAGTAATGACACATAATTTATACTCACATGGCATCCAACTGGGATAACCCTGGAACACCATCATGGCCATCTTCAATGCTCATCACTATGACACCAGGGACCCATAAAGGACCAGTGTTATGGAATTGCACTCTTTCCTGGATGCAGATATGCTCAATAGAATAATAGTTAAAAAGAAAGTATGATTTCCAAAGCAAAGTAGTTTTAGGACTTAATATGAAAATTCTAAATTTTTTCATTGGACTGTAGAGCTAAATTACAAATGGAAGTGTTAATATCTTATGGTTTAAGGAAATAATGAGTGGTTTGAGAACAATAAGGACAAGAAACAGATATATGAGCAAGGAACTATGATAATGTTACCAAGAGTGAGCCTTTGAGAATAAAAAATTTGAACATTAAATGTGAGTCAAGTTATATCATCGGCTTCAACTCAAGCTAGTTAAGTTTTCAAGATTATGCATTACAACATCAAGATAAAATTTGAACTAAGGATATTCATCAAATGCAAAAAGACCACCCCGCACTCTTTGGAGCCCAAGTTTTAAATTGACATTCGTTTGATCTCTAGGCAAGTTTGTAGATGGTATTACAATCAACAAGGTATGGTGTAAAATAAACTTACTAACATATTGGTTCAAACAAGTTGACCTAAACAAATTGCCTGAGGAAGACTAACTGTGTGCTATGTTAGACAGATTATCATGAAGCATTGCATAAGAGATGGTACTCACCTGGATATCATTAGCTGCCCTTAAGCGGAAAAGTGGCGATGAATACCGAACCTGTAATACATCTAAAAAGTTCTGCAGGGCTGCTGTGATGTGCCTCTTTTCAGGCTTGAAACTTGGATCTGCCAATCTTGGCTTAATTCTTTTAAAAAGCACAAAGTAACATAGTTTCAGAATAATGATGGAAAAATAAAAGATGCTCCTAAAGGAAGTTAATATGTAGTCACAAAATGATATAGAAGGAACAAAAAACATAGGAAAAAACAATACTCACAAAGGCCAGTGTTTTTCATTCTTCTCCTTTGGTGGAAGGCCAACACCCCAATTGTTAGAGTTATAAGTGAAGTCTAGCCTGGAAACAGTTAAAAGGCATAATGTAGCTGGTGATATACAACCATTGTTGTTGAAGATCACAAAAGTGTGGTATTTAGTACAAGAATAGTGTTATATGTCCACATGTCCCATAATATAACAATTTAGGTCTTATTTAGTGAGATAGTCTTCTCTTATTTTAACTTAGTGTACGTACCTATTATTATGTGTAAATGGGCCAAACTTAATAACATACCTTAATACCCTTTGGTGTAGATAAATGTAGGCTTTACAGTTGAAAATTTTTAAACCATGTGTATATTTTTCTCTCTTTTCCTTCTCTTTTTATCTCTAACTTTACACAGTATCAAGCTAACTTAAACATGTTATCACAACTAAGTTTCAATTATGTGAACTATATCCTCCGTTCTCTTTTAGAGCACATTTTCAATTCTATGAACTGAACCCCTAACTTGTGTTTCTTCTTTTTCAAAGTCATTCTTCTTCTTCAAATGCTCTATTTCTCTAATCCTCTACTACTTGTGGACGTTTCTTCTTTTTCAGCAAGCCCTTTCTTTGACAACTCATTAAGAACACTGTCACCTTTCATTTTCCTTTTCCTTTTAACAGCGCATTGAAAGTATCATTAACTTTCTATTGTCTTTACTTCTTGTAGGTCATTGAGAACATTGTTACCTCTATTCTTCCCTTAAGGCTGCTTATTGGGCAAGTCCATTTTCTTCCAGCAACCCATCTAAAGTGTTACTAAATCTACTCTTATTGTCCTTTTTGCTAACTTCTATTTTATTTTTCGTCCTTTCTTCTTTTATAGTGCATATCTCTTTTCTATTTTGTCTCTCTCGGAAGTTGTCTACAATGCCCATAGACCATTTTTGACACCAACACCATTCTTTTATTTTATGGTTTATAAAAGTAAACAAACGAAAAAGAAGATAATAAAAAATAAAAACGAAAAATATACTTTTTAGTTTTAAATTTTCTGTTTGCAAATTTTCTCTATTTCCAAATTTAAAAGGAGATAAAAACATTCACTTACCAATTTGAGATGAGTAATAAAAACAACTAAAATTTAACAATAGAAATTTTATTATATAGCCAATATTCAAGATTTTGTGCATCTTTTACTATCATAGTTTATGAATTACTTCATAATAATGTAGTCTCTTAGTGTGAAATATTGTACTATCCTCCTATTATAAACAGATAGGTCAAACCTAATGAAAAACAAATTTCAACACCTTTTTGTGGTCTTCGTATAACAGGAGGACAAAAACTAATGAATAATACATCTCAAAATCCTTTGTGGTCTTATTGTTCGTGGATACAAGTTTTATAATTGAAACACCTCAAACGAATTTGTATATTCTTCTCTCTCCTTTATCTCTATTTTCACAAGATACAATTAACAATTATAATGCATCAGAAGAGGAAACTACCAATTGAGTTATAGTGTACAATAAACAATAGATTCTCTGACAGTCTTTATAGCAGAAATATGCCAATATTCTAGAATTTCACAGATTAGGTTGGCTAATTTGAGAATAGTTGATATCAGAAAATGAAGAACCTGTTGAACCAGTCACCAGAGTTGTATGAATCACGATCTAGTGATTTTGAACGTAGCATCTCATCACCGGCATGAAAAAATGGTATTCCCTAGAATAAGATAAAGACTTGGGATAATCCAATGACACTAGGTCGGCAAAACATCAACAGAACATTTTACATAATAATTCCTTGCTCACTTATTCCGTCACAATAAGTGGACAGTCTTCTGATTCAATAGGTCAACTTGTAATCTATTTTACACGTTGTCTTCCACCGCTGGGGAGTGATGTAGAAAAGAGAAGGAAAGCTAACAACTGATCGTTTGACACTGAAGGGAATTAAAAGAGAACTGGACCACAAGATTAATTTCCATGCATCTTAAGTGAGATTTTATATCACAGTTGCATGTATGGACTTTGTTAGCATCATCATAAAATTATTGCATAAAGAATATGGCTAAGTGGAAGATGAAAGTGATCTAAAGTAAGGAACCCATGATAACCAATTACAAGGAAAGTATAACTGTTCAAGAACTCAGTTAGGGGAATATAAACTCAGCACTTGTAAGCTGTTATAGAGCATTCATAAGAAGCATTAGACCGAGAAAAATTCTCCATCAGCAAAGAGACAACTATCACAAGTAGCGGTAGATAATTGAAAAAGCAGAACAATTTTTGACTAAGATTGTCATGGACTGTTTATAAAGTACATACTACAAAAGTAAAGAGGTCTTTAAATCGATTCACAAAAAGTAGAAGACCCTACCTGTGAAAGTGCTATTATACTTGTTGCCAAATGATTCAATCTGCATCTAACATCTAAAGAAATATCCATCGGAGTCTACAAGGAAGGAGCCCAGTTTTAGAAATTAGAACAGATGTTAAATGGCTCATTTAATAAACATGGTAAATTTAACAAATACCTTCATGCTCAGAACATCAAATAAAGTTTCATTGTCGTGAGCAGATACATAGTTAATCTGGAAAATGACCAAAAAGATCAATCACTATACTGAAAAGAGTTCAACATTACTTGTGTATGTAACCAGAATTTAAAATACACACTTTAGTAAATAAATAATTCCAATGTAATAGTTTAAAACTTGTCAAATTAGGGAAGAAAAAAATCCTTTTAAAAGTAAAATATTTTGACTGTGGCTGAAGTGGTACCTAGCCTTTAAGAGCAATTCCCTGGAATCCCTTTCCCAAACATAGGAGCTTCACAAACATTACAGGAAAAGAAACAACAACAACAACAACTACAAATATTACTAGATCAAACTGCAGTAGAAAAATTCAAAAATATTTCTGAAAGGGGTTTGTATAGTATCAGAATTTGGAAACAATAAATTTAATACAGTAATTCAATGCAACAGATAGGCATGGCAGGACTCCAACTCTGGAAAGAGTTTGTCAGGAAACATTTCTTTAAAATATGCCACATCACCAGAGGCCAAGGGTCAGATTCTCATCAAGGCTGGCCTCTATTAGTGGACCATCCTAAATTGGCATGATCAATGGCTTCATCTCGAAGTTACGGAAGAAATGCTCCTCCAGGAAAAATCCAAGGGATAGGTCAATTAACAAATTCCTTAGAATGTGAACCGTGAGAAAACCGTGAGCAGGAATTTGTAAATTATACAAAAGCTTGCAAAATAGAAAAGGGTTTTGTATGGTAATCAAATGCTAGAGATAGACATGGGAGCAGTCTAAATTTGAACAAAGTTCCAGCTTTCAGGACATATCAAGTATGTAAAAACAACAGAGGACAAGGGTCAGAGATTTTTCACGAAGGGTGGCCTCTATTGATGACCACAAAAATTTCGGTCAAGTCAATTATGTCCATCTCGAAGAAATATTGCAGCTAAGTTAGATAAAATGAAGATTTCTTTTATACAGTGCTAAGGATGTGAATCATTGAAAAATTTTGGGAAAAGAGAAGTTTTTGTACAGTGTCAAGCTTGAAAAATACAAGGAGTTCTTTGGACAGCAATTCTATGCAACATTCACTTCTCCGAAATACAAAACACGGGGGAAAAAAAAGAAGGAAGAAGAAAAACAGAAAACAGAGATCAAGAGTCATAAGATTGTCAAGAAGGTGGCCTTTGTTATAGAGCCCAAAAGTTTTATACCAATCAACAGCTTTCATCTAAAGGAAATTATGCAGCTATTATAGAGCCCCAAAAGTTCTAGGAATGTGAAAAATTAGAAACAATTAGAGAAAAGGAAAAGGGTTATGTGAAATGGAAAAGGGTTCTGTACAGCATCGAAGTTAGAAAATCTGAAACAGGGCCTACTATAGTAATTCAATGCAGTAGGTTGGCATAGCAGAACTATAAAATTGGAAAGAATGTAGCTGAAATGACAAGTTGCTTTTCAAAACAACAAAACAACACAGGCTAAATGTTAGAGATTCTTAAGAAGGGTGGTGTTAATAATCATACTGAAAGCTTGCTCTAATCAATCTCAAAAGAAATAATAAACTAACTCAGATATTGCAATCTCCCTCATGGAAAAACAGCATGGCACAATCTTAAATGACAATTGAGGCCCTTACAGTTTCTGTTGGACACAGAGCATATGCAACAGATGTTCCATCATAAGTTAAGACACCCTCTCCTTTCACCTGGGAAAATCTGAATCATTGACCAATATCTAAATATAGAACACATGCTGAATGGATATAAAAAGAATGAAACATATTACAAACAAGTCCATCAAATATCCGACTGAAGTTTCAACTTCTAGTTTGCGGGTTAAGCATCAGTAAGGAAATGTGAGAATGATTATGCATATGCATGGACTTGCAATAAAATCAAGTAAAACAATCAAACACATCTGTTCTTTGTTTTCACAAGAGGTGAGAGTACAACAGGCACAATTCCCTTGCTTATAATACCCATAAACAGCGTTTTGGAGAGTTAACAGGTGAGAGTATAAAAGGCACAATTCACTTATAATAAACATTTTGCCAACAGTATAGCATTGTACAGAAGGAAAAAGAGTTATGGATACCTCTTTCCCTTCACTGTTGGTTAGTACAAAATCCCTCAAATTTCTAGCCATCCCAACATATTATCAGAGCCATTCAAGAGGAAGTTTGATGTCAAGCGTGGCAAACACTTTTCTTTTGATGAGAAATAATAATGGTTCTTTTTCAGGTATCCACAAGACACAATAAAGCATTGAACAAAAGCATGTAAATATCAAATTAACTCTTCTTAGGAAAAAAAATGTTGGCCATCATCTACAGTGTAAATCTTCTTGGGAAGAGAACTTAGAAGAACTGCAGGGGTACTTCTACAGTTTAGAAGACTGAATCTTGATATTCGTATATCATGCTAAATTCATTTATTGAGAAATTTAAACCTCTTTGTGCTAAGATCCAAGCACTATATGCTACCTGTTCTTCATAGAAGCTAGTATAATAATTGACAAATAAGAAAAAAGGACAAGAACTAACCAAAACTTACAGAACTTAAACACGCATCATAAGATGAATATCTAAATTTGAGATTTATAGAGAGAGAAAGGTGAATGCACCTTCGGTAGATACTCTCGGTGGATGCCTGAGCTTCACGCGGTGGGCAGCAATAGCATCCTTTGTCGACAAAGAAGCTAGAAAATTAGGAGAAGAAGAAGCACTTGTAAGCACTGAAGTTGCAAGATTGGTTGATGAAACCGAAGGAATCGTAAATACCAGACTATACAATCACCTGTACACCATGGTTTCAGGTAAACACATCCACTTCTTTCAGGTATGAAAATGAAAATATAGGTGAAGGATTACCATCTCCTTAGAAAGTGGACCTGCACAGTGATGACATCGAAGATTAAGGTCTGAGCTCGATTTTGATTCTGCCATAGCGTAAGCCTTTCTATGTCTATCTCGATTTTGAATCTGGCTTACGAAATAGGAAGAAAAGGGCTGAATGGGGAGTAAAGACAAGCACAGCAATAAGGATTGAAATGGTTTATGTTGAGAACGGCAACGATGGAAGCCCAAAACAACACTAAGAAAACGAGAATATGAACTGATAAGTAAATTATAACAATATTTTAGGGTAGTTTACTTCTACTTTTTTTTAATTTTGAGTTATTTATTTTTATTATCTATTTTTAATTAAAAACAAAATTTTATCTGATTCATATTTCTAATATAAAAATTAAAAATAAAAATCTGTTTAGTTAAAATTTGTAATAAAAACCTAAAAACAAAAACATGTTTGATATTATTGTCATATTTTTATTTTTATAATTCTACTCTTATATTAATTATTTTAATATAATATATGGTTTTTTAAAATTAATTAATTCTCATTATAGTTAGAAATAAAATATATGCAAATTAATATAATTAAAGAAATGTGTACGTTAATTGTATATAATAAAATTCTATAAATTTAAGGTTGTAGGAATCAATAGTATTCTAATAGATTTACAGAAAATTATGGTTTTATTACACCTTTGTCTAGGGGTGAGCATTCGGGCTAATCGGGCCAAATTTGCATTGTTCGGGTAAAACCCAAATTATTCAAAAAAAATTCCATCTTACTCGGCCGGAACTCGAATTTTCAATCACCCGAACTTACCTGGCCCGAACACAAAATTTCAATTACCTGAACTTACTCGAATAATGCTCACCCCTACCTTTGTCTTCAATCATTGGAGGGGTTTGCATGACTGCCCTTTTAGTCATGAAAGTGATGCTTTGCTGTATAAGAGAGGTCTATATCTTTTATCTTTAAAATTAATTAATTTAAAATTAATTAATTATAGCCCAAATTCAATTTAAATTTAATTTAAAATTAAATTAAATTGAATTTGAAAATTTTAAGTCTAACTTCGACTATTACTATTCAAATCAAATTCAATTTTTTCTTTTAAAAGAAAATTTCATTTTATCATATTATTATATTTTATCAAATTATATTAATTATATTAGGTTGTATTGGTATTTCTCTCTGTGTGTTTGAATGCATGGGTCTTGTCTATTTATAATGGTCTTCGTATAACTGCTGCCTTTGACTTAGTCTAATGAAAAGTGCATGCCTTTGACTTCACGTGGCATCATCTTCCTTGCATATTTGAACTTAATGAAGTGCAGCGTTTTGCTTAAGAATTAGTCTCCATGCTCTGCGTTTTTGCCTTCATATGCCACGTGTGTGCCTTAAGTCTTCAGACAATACTTCCAAATCTTCGAAAGTCACCTTTTGTTTCCTTTTCAAGTCTCAGCTATTCTTCTTTCGGTTGGGCGTCACTCATAGCCGCCGATGGGCGCTGTGGGACACCCCTCCTCCTGGCATCCGTCACCTCTTGGCTCATGATGCTTCTTCTATGGCCGTCATTCGGCGCTAGTTTCCTTTTGTTTTCCTTTATCACCAAAAAAAAGCTATTCTTCTTTCTCCCTTGCTTCGACCATTCATCTGTAACCTTGATCTTTAGTGTTTCAGTGTAGTTTTATGAAGAACCCTTGTGTTTTCTTCACATTTTCCCTCCTTCTTCATAAACCCTCGCTCAATATTACGATTCGTGCTCAATTTCTGAAATTCCGAAACCCTAGAAAAATTCGAATCCCTAATTTTTCTTTCCAGTGTTGTGCGATTGATGGGTAACCTCTTTTTTTCTTCACTTTTTGTTTTGTGTAAGCAGAGGCAGTGGGCACAATAGGCGTGAACTATGGTAGAATAGCCAACAACCTCCCAACTCCGACCAACGTCGTACAGCTTCTGAAATCTCAGGTATTAACAGAGTCAAGCTCTACGACACAGACTCAACGGTCTTAACTGCACTAGCCAACTCAGGTATAAGCGTAGTCGTAGCGCTGCCCTATGAGCTACTATCCTCCGCTGCCGGTGACCAGACATTTTCCTACAACTGGGTCAAGGCCAACATCTCAAGGTACCCCTCCACACAAATTGAAGCCATTGCTGTTGGGAGAAGAGTGTGGCTCGTCTGGTGTAGTGTTATTATGTTGGAATTGGGATTTACGGTTTGAAGTGCCTTAGATTTTAGTTTTGGATGATATGGTAATTGAGAAGGCTATTTACGCAGATTTTGTTTTTATTTTGGCGCTAGATTTTGTTATTTTGGCGCTTTTTTTTATTTTGTGCCCCTACTTATCTCTGCCTCGTACCCTAATTCTTTTATATCCTAACCGCATTCACGTTCCCGGGTAGACTCCACCGACTCTCAGTTCCTCTGTTATCTCTGTTTCTTTCCCAGACTCTTGATTTCCCTGTTTTGGTATGTATTTCCTGAATCTGAGTTTCTGGAGTTCTCTAATGTATGCCAGTAGTTCTTTATTCTCCTGAATATGAGTTTCCTTTGTCTTTAATGGATGCCTGTAGTTCTTTAATGTATTTCCTGAATCTGAGTTTCTGGAGTTCTCTAATGGATACCAGTAGTTCTTTATTCTCCTGAATCTGAGTTTCCTTTGTCTTTAATGGATGCCAGTAGTTCTTTAATGTATTTCCTGAATCTGAGTTGAGTTTCTGGAGTTCTCTAATGGATGCCAGTAGTCGACGAACAATAAGTTCAGTTGTTCCACCAATTCCCATTTTCTTGTCGGTAAACATAAGTCCTATGATATGTTTA
>JANIHZ010000210.1:34568079-34582489 GCA_027478365.1 Erythroxylum rufum | reverse complement strand
ATATTTTTAAATCATCCACTTCCAAACTAATTTTCGCTCGAGCCGGATAAATCTTTTGCAGGAGGCAAAGCTCTAACCTTAAGCTTTAAACGACTTCATACATAAGAGCGGTTCAAATCCGCGACCTCACTTAAACAAGAAGAATCCCTTGCTAACTTACTTATGCCCTGGAGTTTATATTCTTTTTTAACATTAGAAGCGCCTTGGCAAAATACTCCTCTGTCTTTTATTCTTTTTTAACATTAGAAGCGCCTTCCCAAAATGCTACTCGTCTTTTATTCTTTTTATTTTTTAATAAATATGTTTTTTAATAATTATTTTGGTTACACCGCATGGTTCGGCGTTAGGTTGTTCCTTTGTAGTTAGTATTTATATATATTCCATCAGAGGTTGACTTTTAAACCTTAACTATCTTTTGTATCTTAATAGAATGAAAACCCTTGTTCATAAAAAAAAGGGGTTGTATACAGACTCCCTCAAGAAAACTCTATTTTTATAGGTTAATTTAATTTATTTAACCATTAACAATTGCTTTTCAATCCAATAATTCGTTAGGTTAAAAAAAAAAAATTCTCTAAAGATTTTTAAGTTAGTTCAAGTTACACCCTAATGTTTCGTAGAACTTAAAAAGAAGCATAATGCTATAAAAAATTGTTTCATGTAGCAGAACTTTAGCTACGTGACGTCTAAAAAATACACGACCTAACTTAATATTATCAGTTGGTTTCAAAATATTGGTTGGCGAGCCCCTTGAGACCTGCCAATCTCCTCTGTCATCTCTAGTTTTTTATTCTTCTCCTTACACCACCACTCTCCCCTTCTTTCATTTTTTTTTTCTATTCAATATCAAAACACAATTGTCCTTTAGTATTTGCTCTCTCTTTTTTTTTTGAAGATTAATAAATAATACTCCTATTGCCCAAAAATGTAAGAATTAGAGGTCAACACAATGATTCAAGAATCCAACAAGCTTTGTACTGCATTAAGAAGAAAAAGGGTATGCTTTTGCAATGCCAAATTTGTTAGAAAAAGCATATTATGAGAATATGAGGCTCTGTAATGGAATCCTAAGTGGTAAAGAAAAACTATTATATTATTGTAAATTTTGTTAAGAATTTTCCAGGGAATTATGAAGAATTGTTGAAACTATATGCTAAAAATCTCCTTGCCTTCTTTGCACATTTCACCGAGAGATTCATGAAGTTCTTAGCATCATTTTTGGCATTACTCCTCCTTTTCCATTCTCAAGCCCTTGCTAACATTAATGTTTACAAGAAAGCTCTCATAGATTTTACTAATGGTTCCTCACCTTAAAAACTTAGTTGGAACTTGTGACTGTAATATGCACTTCTTGAATTGGTATAATTTGTAATGCAAATAACATTGATATCATTTCAATACACATAACTGATGTTGGGTTCTATATAAAAATCTCTAAGAAAAGAGTGAACATATTTTCTTTCGACAACTTTTTTCTTTTGTAATTCACCTTATTATTGGTTTATGATATATAAGAATAGATTGTTAATTTTGTTTTAAAAATGAATCTAATTCAGGCATTGTACCTTTCATGGTATTTAAGAAAAAGATGACCATAGTCATATGTAAGAATAGATAGTTAATTTTGATTTCCTTAGAAATAACTTGTAAATTTTAGTAATTGGTTGATTATCCAAGAGTTTTCTGGTCTTTTCTTCATATTATAAAAGCTATTGCCATTGAGATATTGTTTATATATAGATTCATTTTGCCCATAAGGATTCCTAGTCATTATAGAGTCTCTAAATCATTTTAGCAAGCAATACCTTATTAGTGGCTCTTATGGATCCAATCTTAAGCCCCCCTTAATCCTTATTTAAGCAAATTTTCTTCCAACTTACTTCAGTAGTTCTGAGGTTGTTAATTACACTAGACTAAAGGAATTTTTTTAAGATCCTCTCAATAGCTTTTGTCAAGTTCTGAGACAAAAAAAAAGAGAAATCCATTAAATATAAAGGATGTTGAGCATTGAGCATATAAATTGGAGTATCCAACATATGAAAGAGTCTTACTTTTCTAACTTCTAGTTCTTTTGAGAATAGAATCAAAAGGAGGCGTATAATCTTTATAAGTAAGAATAGAAGTGGATATAGTGATCTTTAAGTATTTGAAAGGTGAAAATTGAAGATTAAGTCTAACAAATTGGACAAATCTCGAGCTATAAGCTTAAAACTTGTAGAGAGATAGTTGTCTTTTGAAGCTTGACTTTGAGTCCAAATAGAGCTGAGAAATAGGCAAATGGTTTCATAAAAGTATAACGGAGAGTTTATTAGCTCCATATTGTAAAATAAAATCATCAGCAAAAGATAAATTAAATAGTTTTGGTAAGAAAACTTGAAAGCAATACCTTACCTAACATTGTAGGAGAGTAGTTAGGTTAATACCTCAATGAAAAGGGTGAAGATGAAAGGTGATAGAGGGTCACCATGTCTGATTCCTCTTTCTCCCTTGAACACAAAAGAAGGTTCACCATATTGGTCAATCCACTAAATGAAAATCTTAAGGAAGCTAAAAAGCCTCAAAAGTGTTTAAAATTATTTTCCAAATTATGTAATTGAAATCTTTGAAGAAATCTATCTTCATTGAGCAACTTTTGACTAATTTCATATTATGTAAGCTTTGGAAAGATCTTATGCAATTAAGATGTTGTCTCCAATACTTCTTGTAGGTCTAAAAGCTCCATAAGAGGAATTTATTATGCTCTTTGACGTAAAATTTAGCCTAGAAGCAAGGATTTTTTAAATGAATAAATTGTATTATAACAGGATATAAGTCTACAGTCATAATAAAGTGAAAAGGGTTACAAATTTTAAGGACAAGGCATAAAAAGTCTTATTAATCTCTTCGAGCATCTTCCTTGAGGAGAAGAACTTATGAATTACCTTGATGACTTGGTTACTCTTTAATCCTAGGATATTTTAAAGAAAGAGGCATCAAAACCATCTAGTCCTAGAGCCTTGTTAAGGTGCAAGTTGAAGAGAAATCCTAATTTCCAAATTAGTGATAGATGAGTTGAGCAAATTTAATTGCTCTTGAGAAAATTTTAAGAAATAGTAACACTTAATGTAAACATAGATTACCTGGAGTTAGCTCCAATCCCTAAGAAGTCTTTGAAATGGTTAAAAGTTGTCTCCTTAAGCTTCTCTTGTTCATAATATAAGTGACCATTAAGTGTAGAAGCAACTTATCTTATTTTGGTTTCTTCTTGCCTATATTGCATTGAAGAAGTAAGCATAACTATCATCTCCTCTTATAGCTGTTGAACTCTAAACTTTTGTTTAGGAAAGGAGTTATAAGCTTCCACTTTAGGTAAATAATTATTAATAATAATCTCTTTAATTTTATTTAAGGTGTTGTATGAATTGGCATAAAGCTTCTTATGTACAGAAAGTAATTCTTCTTTAGCTTCAGAAATAGTTAGATGTAAGCCCTTCTTTAAATACTTTTTATAGAGTAGCTTGAGCGCTTCCTGGATTATTTATAGCTTTCTCACTTGTATATAAGCTTCAAAACCATGAATTGATGAGATATTCCTTTTAGCACTATATCCTCATAACCTTCAAGTTTGGTTAGGAAGTTGAAGAACCTAAAGGGAGCTTTCACTTTTATACTAGGAGAAAGCATTTGAATCTATACAAGGTTGTAGAGAGGAGAATTAAATAATATAAAGTTGTTAAGGAAAAGAGACATCCAATAAGAATTAACTAGGCTTATGTCCAACTTCTTTCTAATGAGTCATTGACCATCTTATTTATTTATCCAGGTAAATAATTTGCTATAGTAATTTAAGTATGCAAGACCTAAATTTGTTGAACAATTTCTAGATCCCTCATCTCTATATTTTGCAAAATGGGATGACCTTCTAGCCTCTTAGGTATATAGGGCACAATTAAAATCTTCAAACTCAAACCAAGGGGTTTCAAAATTGAATGATAAAGATTTCATGTCATCCATAGTTGATGTCTTTAGAAAGCATGATTAACAACATAAATAAAATTAATGCTAATGTCATCCAATATTGAGCCAAAATTGATTATAAGATTTATAAATTGATCAGAAGTTTAAACTTGACGTACTTTGACGTACTCTAATGGTTTTAGAATTATATACCATTCGGATTCTCCCATTATAAAGATCTAAATGATTGGATAAAGTGACACCATTTTTTTTCCCAAAAACCAAAGTCCATCATTTAATATGTCCTTATTGGACTTAGTTATAGTTGGCCAACTAAAGATAGTATTTTATGAGTGAAATAATCATTAAGGCCCCACTACTTCTTGGGGTAGTTTAAGCCCCTAATATTGTATGAGATAATCATCAAGGTATAATAGGATGAAAGCCCTTCCTATTAGATCTTCAACCAGATATTCTTTTAGAGATTGATTTAAAGTCACCTCCTTATTTGGCTGAAGGTGATCCCTAAGAATTTAATATTTCCTTAGAGGGCTAAAAAAGATGAGTAATAGAGTCCTTCACTATATAGTCATTTCATTGAACACTAGAGTCCTTAAAGGTTAAGGATCCTTCTAGAAGTATTTTAGTTTCTAAACTAGATTCCTCTGCCTTTTCTTCTAGTTATATTTATTTATTCCCTTCAAATGGTTTGTTTGAGGAGGCTTCATCATGAATAAGATTTCTTTCTCAAATTCTAGTAGAATTCCTTAAACTAATTTCATTAGTGTCTAATTTAGTAATATTCTTCTCTTTATTTCCTTTGTTATTTCTTAGCTTAGGAGAGACCATACTACATTGAGCTTAAATAGATATTGGGTTCTCCTCTTCTTGAATATATAGTTTAAATGATAGTTTTTCTCCTTAGGTCTCCATACATTAACTTGGTTCATTTGGTTTGGTTTCTAAGGGTAAGACAAGGTGATTACTGAGGTCATTAAGCCACCTTCCTCTTTAAGTTTCTAAACATTTAACGTATCAAGGAGTTCCTTATCCTTTTTCATTTCTATGCACCTTAACATACATTATCCTCCTTAAACTAACGGTATGTTTGTAAGGCCCCAAATTACACCTTATTAGAAATGTTACATGTTCATGAAAGTAAATGTGATAGGTGTTGAAATTGTGATATGATTGTGAATTGTATATTTCTTGAATTTTGGTTTGATGGACCATAATTATTAACTTGAAGTTAATTGTTACCATTTGAGAATTGATGAATGAAATGTACATTTGGGCTAGGAAAATTGTTAAGTGGTAAGACAAGTTGGTACATGAAAATTTGAATGATCAAGCCTATTAATTAGTGACATTTGACATGAAAAATTAAGTGATAAATGACATGGTTAATAAATTGACAAGTGGCAGCAATAAATGAGTGACAAGTGGCTTAATAGAATTGAGACATTTGGTGGCTTATATGGTGGACAAATGGTACACATGCAATGGTGACAAATGCCATGTTGTGAGAGTGACACCTAGCAACTTAGGTGTTAAGCTTGCAAGAAGTTTCTACAGCTTTCATTTTGGCATCTCCACCGAAACCATCCACCCTTTCTTAGATCTGAATTTTGCTTCAATTTGACTAAGAATCCTTGCAAGATATTGCATCAAAAAAGCTACTAGATGCTATCTTCTAAGTTGTTGTCTTTTGGTGTTAAGAGCATCTTAGATTCACTTGGATTTTGGAATTGTGCTTGTTGCTTAGAAGACTAGTTTGACTTGTTCTTTGAAGTTAAACAAGTAAGGGAATTCTATACTTAATAGCATGTTGTAATATGAATTATATGATGCTTGGATTGGATATAATATGTATTGAGTTGATGGTGAATTGAGGTTTGGAATATGATAATTATTTGATAGCTTTTGCTTTGGATGTTGATACCTGAAAGATCATGGATTGTGAGATGCTTAATGAATGATTTTTGAATTGGTTTGGACATGAATTTCATAAGGTATTGAAGTATGAATAAGGTAGAATTGAAGTGAAATTGATGGACTTTGGTAAAGGTGTATTGAATGGAGTATGAAGGAGTAAAATTTGGAAGCAAAATGAAGGCTCCACGATCGTGGGATTTATATGGCTCATTCCGACGGTCATGGGAAGTACTTAGGAAGGAGAAAAGGTTGGTTTTGGGCAATTGTTGGGCTATATAAGGTTAAGGTACTTTATAATGGTGTAATTGGACTTTATTAAGGTGTAAAATGAACCTAGTTTATGTGGAATAAGTTAATTAAGGGTTAAATAAAGTTTGGATTATTAATTGAGGTGATAACCTAAGGAAGGAGTTATTTAATAGCAAAGTAACTAATTTTGAACTTATGAATTGTTAAAGGAGTGAAGTATGTTTAAGAATGCTAATGTGATTTAAAGAACAAGAGTAATGTGTTGTGAATGTTTGTAAATTCGGAACTTGTGTGACAACATATAATGTGTAATTACTTAATGATTTCATTGGTACATTATTGCAAATGTTTATGTTTATAAGGCATGCTAAGTTTGATTAAATGTAATGAAAATATTCAATGTAAGCAAAATGGAATAAGTCATATGATATGCAGTATATCTTTCACATATGATTCTAAAAACTGAAATGTTTGTTTTAAAACTGCTAAGTCCTAGTCGTAGGTAAATAGGCATGCTTAGAAGGGTCTACAACTGCTTCTGTAACTTCACACTAAGGTGTCCCCTATAACTTGACACTATGGTGTCCCCTGATATTTGACACAACAGTGTCCTCTAATTTTGAGACATAAGTATCTTCTGTTCTGTGATACCAATCATAGGTATCTTCTGTTCTGGTCCCGTTACCCACTTCTATAAAAAGGATTAGCAGGCTAACTTTTTTTGTGTTCTGATATATGTTCAATTCTGATAGAAGCTAAGTTCAGTTCTAATACAACTAAATTCTGTTCTGATATAATCAAGTTCTATTCTGACACAATCAAGTTATGTTCTGATACTTTAAAGTTTTGTTTTGATATTATGGTATTTTGTTCAGATACTTGTAAGTTTTGTTTTGAAGCAAGTATATCCTGCTCTGACATGTTATATTCTGTTCTGATGCAAATAATATTGGATTGTTCTTTAATTTGAACAATTAAAGGTTGTATGTGATTTGAAATGATTCAGTGCATGTGAATGCCATACGACTGTTAGAAACAATCGCTAGATTATATCTTGTTTATTTATTCCCCACTAGGCTAGATGCATAGCATGGTGGTTTTGCCTTCAAGTAGGTTCTGACAAAAAGATTTAAGGCTGGGACAACCGCAGTGGCCAAAGAAGGATGTTTTTTGTTTTGGAAGATGTATATTTGTGTTTAAGTTTAAGTTATATTTCAATGCAATAAGACATGTTGTATTTTGTGTTTTGTTTAATGGTTTGTAATAAACTTAATACAGGATGGATTTGGAACTTATGGCATGTATTTGGAATAGTACAATATGTTTGATATGTTTTGTTTTCAACAACATCTAATGATATGTAATGTATGTTTGCTTAAGTTTCTGGAAGTGCTTTGGATTGTTTGGCATATTTTAGTTATGTTTTGTGTGGCAATTGTATATCCTCCTAGGGGGTATATAGGTGTTACAATATTCATCTAGACACACAAGTTTGCCTATAAAACTAGTTAAATAGCTAAGTACTATTATAGACTAATACTTAAGGGGAATGTTATAGAAATATATCTAAATATGAACAAGTTTGAGGCTTTTTGTCAAAGGTTATACTAGGTTTTCACCTAAAGAGAAATAATGGCTTTCCATTCCAATGTCAAGGCCCCTAATCTAATACATTCATCATTTCATATTTATCCTTCAACTTAAAAAGGAATTATTGTTCCTCTATAATAAGGGTTTGTATGAAGCTCCATTTGTTCTATGTAGTCTTAACCTAAATTTTACTATAGAGGAATGATGGTCTTTTATTAAGGAAGTATCTAAAAAATGTTGATTTTATTTATTAACTCTACCTTTAAAAATTGAGAAGCAATAAGTGAATGGCCTCATGATTAGCACCATAACCAAATCCCAAGATCTCTAGCTACCATACTGGAAGTCTAGGAAGTAGCAAGAGGACATTGAGCTTGAACAAAAGACTCAAGAAACAACGTCAATGGTGTTTTCAATTGAATTCCCCATGAAACAAGTTTGAAACGTTATAGTTTTGATTGATTCAGTCACATTTTTATAGTGATGGGAGTGTTCACTTACTATATAAATTGTTGCATTTTTGTTTTATGCTTAGCTTAATGTTTTTTTTTAAAATTGATTAATTGAATTCCTTTTAACTTTTAAAAAAACTTTACCTTTAAAAATTTTGAAAGGAGGAAAAATAACAAAAGTATTAGAGTCCTTTATCAATGGGTTCCTGGTCCCTTACCATTTAGTTATAGGATTAGAGAGATTTAGCTTACGCAGAAAAAAGAGTATAAAGAGTAGTAAAAGCACCAAAAGTAGTTTAGCTATTTGCAATAGAGGATGGAAAGTTTCCACAAAAGCTTTACTACTCCCTAAATTATCTAGAGAAGAATGTGGGGGAGAGAGAGAGAGCCAAGTTACTAAAGGAAATCTAGGGATGAAAAAGAAACATGAAGTTGAGGGGAAGTAGCATTTAGGATGCTAAAAATAAGGAGAGAAGAAATAATGAGATTTTCTCTCTAGTTGTTAGAGACACTTCGATTCGAGTGCTACTTGCCTTAGTGCCATATCAGGACTTGGAATAAGAGCAAATTGATGTGAACACAACTTTCTTACACGGAGAGCTTGAAGAAGAAATTTTTATGAGTCAATCAGAGCTTCAGAAATCTCTATATGGGCTGAAACAATCTCCAAGGCAATAGTACAAGAGGTTTGATAATTTATGACAAGTCATGGCTACAACAAAAGTCCATATGATTGTTGTGTGTATCACAACAAGCTTAGTAACGATTCATACATTTTTTTGGTATTGTATGTAGATGATATGCTTATTACGACTTAGAACATGTCATATATTTGAAAGCTAAAACAATTTTTTGGTGCAAAATTTGACATAAAAGATCTCGGGGCAACTACAAATTTTTTGGGAATGGAGATTTATAGGGATCGAAAACAACAGAAGCTCTTCACGTTATAAAGGAGCTACATTTAAAATTTTTTATCTAAATTTGGGATGAGTACAACAAAACTTTTAAATACTAATTTAGTTGCAAATATTCGTCTTTCTATAGATTTTGCACCACAATCAGAAGCAAAGTTAGAGCATTGGAAAGTAGTGAAGTGCATATTCCAATATATAAGAGGAACAACTGATGTTGGTCTCATATATGGAGGTGATACAAATTGTTTGGTTGCTAGTTATTCAAATTCTGATTATGCTACAGATTTGAATGGTAGAAGATATTTGAATGGCCATGTGTTCACATTGGATGGTTTTGTCGTTAGTTGGAAAGTTACTTTACAACCTTCGGTTGCCTTATCTACCATAAAAGTAGAATATATGGCCTTGAAAGAAGTAGGTAAAGAAGACATATGGTTAAAGGGCTTAGTCAATGATCTTAGGACATATCAGGACCCAGTTATAGTATTTTGTGACAGTTTGAGTGCTATATGTTTGGCTAATGATCATATGCATCATAATCAGACCAAGTACATTAATGTTAACTATCACACCATCTGTTAAGAAAAGAGAATCATGGTGAAGAAGATTGGCACTGAACACAATTCAACAGATATATTTAGCAAATCAGTTCCTAATTGCAACTTTAGGCATTGCTTAAATTTGCTAAATGTTAACAGTTTCAAATAGCCCCAAAATGGGGCTAGCAACTGCAGGGTTTGAGAAGTTATTTTTTTTTGGATCTATGAGAAGATTCAATGCAAGGTAGAGATTTTTTAGATATGCATTGAATCTTTGGCTTATTCATTTATTTTTTAGGGGTATTTTTGGTATAATAGATAAAATCCGTCTGTTTTAGAGTTATGAGTGGGTGATAAAACCCTGGTCACATTCCTCTTATAATTTCTCTCTTTGTGATAGTGAATTTGTGATTTGTCATTACTCGCGGACGTAGTCCTAATCAATCCAAGTGAATCACGTAAATCTGTTTACTGTGCGATCAGTTTTTTTTTACATGACTTTTTGTAATAGATTGATTATTCAAAGAATAGAATGTTTGGAAGCTAAACAAACAATTTCTTTCCCTCCAAGTAGATTCCATTATTTATTGGCATTTGTAATTTGATATAGGAATGTTTTAAACTGATCCATTTCAAAAAACCCATTTGCTAAGGAATTCAAATTATTGTATTTTCTACCTTTGTATTTAGCTAGCTATCATCGACATTGATCCTATCCTAATGAGTTGATAGCTAGCTATCACTACCATAAGTGTATGACCTGTTCTTTCACTCATTAGATTAGATGCTGATGAAGTACCTGTTTGATAAGTCCGATTGCTTGACGGATTATCATGCTTATCACTAATCGATGAGAGAAGATGATTAGTCAAGGTCTTTTGCGATTGATTTCTGATAAGGCCAGTCTTTGGCCTAAAAGATTATTATTTTCTAGGCGTGGCGCCGCAAGTTAATGACTTTCGTACTAATGTAAGAGGTACAAAAATCAACAGGGATGAGGTGGGTTCCTTGGAAATTTGCCACCTGCTAACTCTGGAAGGTTACTTTGACAATAACAAGCTTAATGTCCCACACGCAATTCAATATTCCCTCAACCTCCAACATTAAGAACAAAGACAAACAACTTGATTTCCTTATTTTGGCACATTGACCTAGCAAATTAACCTATCATAAAGATTTACACATAGCGCTTTGTAGCTGCTGTCAGATCGTCACACTAACTAATACAACTCAAGATTCCGAATTTGACCATGAAGGAGAAAAGTTCTGATTTTCGTGTTCTAGCCTTATTATATATTTGAAGTGTGAACAAGCAGCTCCCACGAAAAAATGCCCTGGAGATTGCAGTTATCCATAAATCAACATGATTTGGACCACCGAAAATTGAGCAATATCCGCGTAACGTTTAGAAGATCGAAGAGACACCATAGAAGCACACAAATTAACTGGAACTTGTCTCCCTTGTCTACATATAAATATGATTATAATCTATAGTACTCATTAGAAACCAGCTAGCACATGGAATATATTCTACCCTTCCAAGGCTTGCAGTTAGACTAGACATGTCACTGAGTTGGACTGCACATTATTTTTCCAACTACATAGTTCCACTTCTATTTTTTTTGGAGTAAGTTCCACTTCTATTTTTTTAAGAGTATACACTTGGATTCACCTAAGCCAATGTATATCTATATATATAGATATCTCTATATCTTTAGAGTAAGTTCCACTTCTATTTTTTTTAGAGTATACACTTGGATTCACCTAAGCCAATATATATCTATATATATAGATATATATGAGAATTTGCAAGGTTAAAGTAAGCTTTTTTTTCAAATCCATTGTTGTAAAGTTCATAACTAAAGTATACCTTATATCCTATATTTCACACTATCGGTTCACTATAATAGGTAATAAACACCTAGAGAATGATTTAATCCAATAATATTTTTTTCATCGATTGGGCCAAGATGATAATCAATAAGAGTTAAATTTATCATAATGTTAATAAACATGTGATGAATAAAAAATATTTCTTTTCATAAAATTATTTTCTTTGGTAAGTGAATGATAGCTATAAAATTTTCCCCAACATTCGTATTCAAAATTTGAGTTGCACCCAGAAATTTTCTCGTATCGGTGTGTTTATGGTATTTGTATAAAGCAACAAGGGGTAGCTATTTCAACACGTTGATCTACTGGATCTAAGGGGATTAGGAAGATTGTTCACCTGGACAAACAGACAGTAAGGATCCATGTTGATAAGGAAGAAATTGGATAGAGCCCTAGTGAACCACTCTTGGCTTAGTCACTTTCCACATTCTTATGTACACTTTGGAGACAATGTATTTTTAGACCACTCCTCTATACTTATTCAAAAGATGAATGAACCGACAGGATTTGGAGCTCCATTTTGATTTTTCAATGGTATCACTCAGATGGACGATTTTATGGAATTGATCAGTAGCTGTTGGAGGCAACAGGTGTAAGGATGCAAAGCTTTTTAATTGATGCAAAAGCTTAAACTTGTCAAACATGACATCAAACAATTTGCTAAAGTGAAGAACCAAAACCTTAGCAACATGAAACAGAAATTGGATGAAGCTCAGGAGGCCTGCTACAAGGATCCATTCAATTCTAAATTAAGGAACACCTAGCTTTTGAGGTTGACATACTATAAGGAGTTGAATTCTACTTTAAAGCAGAAAACTAGACTAAAATGGCTTAAAGATGGGGATTCAAGAACAAAGTTTTTTCATGCTTCTCTTCTTGATAGGAGGAACACTAATACAATTTTTGAGTTCAAAGACAACTGTGGGAATGTGTTATCAGAACACCAGGAGTTGACCAGTTTTATCAGGGGATATTTTCAATAGTTAATGGGAACCTTTGTTGGTCAGTAGCAGGGTTTAAGTATGAAATATATTTGAATTCACCCTCAATTAGACTCAACATGACATGCTTATAGCTCCATTTACACATCCAAGATGTTAAGGAAGTGCTCTTTAGTCTCAATTCTTTAAAATCTCCTTGCCCAGATGGCTTCACTACCTGTTTTTTTTTCCAAAAAACCTGGGAAATCACTAGTAAACTTTTTGTTGATGCAATCTTTGATTTTTTTTCCTCTAATAGGATGCTTAGGGAAGTGAATCATATATACCTTCATCTGCTTTATCCCTAAGAAGAAAAACCTTTCCTCTTTTTAAGACTTTAGACATATTTCTTGCTACATTACAGTGTATAAAACCATTGCAAAACTTCTAGCCTTAAGACTGAAACTAATTTTGTTAGATGTCATCAGTTTGGCTTAAGGGGCATTCTTACCTGAGAGAAGTATAGGCAATAACATTCTCATTCTCCAAAAGCTAATGGGTGAATATAATTTGGGTAAGAATATTAAAAGTTGCTTAATGAAGATTGATTTTTTTTCAAAGTTTATGACACCATCAGTTGGTCCTTTTTGCAAGCATGCTTGGAAGTTATAGGGCTGCTTGTTAAATTCAGAAATTGGATTTTGCAATGCATTCAATCCACTTTCCTAAGTATTTTGGTGAATGGAGTCCCTTCATTACCATTTAGCATTGCTAGAGGTATTAGGCAAGGGGAACCCCTCTCCCTTTACGTATTCACTTTAGCTATATAAGGTTTTTCTAGACTTATATCAAAACTTGTGGATTACAATGACCTATTTTAGTATCATCACAAGTGCAGAGAACTTACACTATCCCATTTAATTTATGCCAATGACTTAGTACTCCTTTATAAGGCAAATAACTCACTCAATCCGAATGATGTTGAACATGTTGCATATTTTCTTTGATTGGTCTGGATTGAAAGTTAATGTGGAGAAAAGTGGATTATATATTTCCTCAGATGTCAGAAATCAAGAGCATATTAATCGCATGGTCGATTTTGATTTGCACTCTTACCCTTTTAAATATCTGGGAGTCCCAATCACTACTAGTAAGCCTAAATTCTCTGAATTTATTCCCTTGATTGAAAAGCTTAAAGATAGAATTAATGCCTGGCAAAATCAGTTTTTTTCCATTGCAGCCATATTGACTCTTATAATTCTAGTTTTAAATAGTATGTATATCCATTAGTCTGCACACTTGGTTCTACATAAGAGGGTCATTAAGGAGATAGATGGAATATTAAAAGCTTTCTTATGGTCTAGAAAAACTGAGAATGGTAAGCAGGCCAAGGTGAAATGATGTGATATCACTCTCCCAAAGAGGCAAGCGAGCTTGGAACCATTCCTATTACGCAAATACAAAAAGTACTACTTTGTAAAAGGATTTGGAGATTACAAAAAAGCACTGTGGATTAAATAGGTTAATGAACACCATCTTAGAACTTATAATTTTTGGCAATTGTACAATTACAGGAACTTCTCATGGATATTTAATGACATGCTTAGCTTGAGAGACATAGGTTGGATGATGGAGAGGATACATGGCTCTGGTTTGATAACTGGACCAATTATAGTCCTCTTATTCAAAGAACAGATCTTTCTCAAATCAGAAATAGAATGCCTTTTGATATAACCAGCCTTCGCAATAGAGTTCCACGGCTTACACATCAACCGGACAAGCTACATATGCCAAGTGGTCCAATTATAGCGCAACAAGCTTCAAGGCTTAAACAAGCAATGTAAGCTTTTGTTCAAGACCAAATTACAAGTCAAGTACATAAGGAGGCCGAATCATCCATAGAGGAACACCAAGGCACGCCCAAGCTTGTGACTTTATTAGAGGAGGCGTTGGAAGAGGCTAGCACTTAGTCATTTAGG
>JANIHZ010000210.1:34449940-34468086 GCA_027478365.1 Erythroxylum rufum | reverse complement strand
TAACTGCTTCTTGATTCTTTAAAGAAACGGTTATTCAGTTGAGTTCTGTAACTAACTCAGACTGATGCTTCCGTCTTCTTTCTTCTTTCGCTTCCGTCTGCTTTTTTGCTTCCGTCTGCTTTTCAAATAGCTTTCGTCTGTTTTTGCTTCCGTCTGCTTTTCAAATAGCCTTCGTCTGTTTTTTATTCGTATGCTTTTTTACTTAGCTTCCGTCTGCTTTTAGTTCGTCTGCTTTTTTTTACTTGGCTTCCGTCTGCTTTTCATTCGTCTGCTTTTTTACTTGGCTTCCGTCTGCTTTTTGTTTGTCTGCTTTTTCATTCGTTTTCTTTTTATTCATCTGCTTTTTCTACTTGGCTTCCGTCTGCTTTTCGTTCGTCTGCTTTTTGTTCATCATCAAAATTATTAATCGTAAAGTCATTTGGACTTAACAACTTTTGCATCCAACAAGTTGCATTGTGGGCTGATCTATTAAGGCTCTGTACTGATATACGACTACCTTAGCTGTTATGCTGTGATTTTAACACCACCTTATATCACTCTGAGGCTGCTGGCCTTAGACATTATTTTGAAGATCTCAAACTATGCGTGGAACAACAGGGTGTGACAAACTTGAGGTATGTAGGCAACATATACACTTGGTCTAATAAACAAAGCTCACATTGGTTTATCCAACCGAAACTTGATAGAGCCTTAATTAATGCCAGTTGGTTTGCATATTTTCTCAACAACAACTCCAACTTACTTGACCCTCTATTCTTAGATCATACCCTAATTAGGGTAGAAAAATTTTTCAATAGGCTTGTAGGAGATACCCATTCCGATTCAACAATTATTTGACAACTGTCCCAGGCTTTGTCGAAGCTTACAAGAGAGGCTCAGTATGCTATTTTCATAGGAAAAAGTTGTATCTTTATGTTCAGAACCTGAAAGCAATTAAAAGGGAAATGAAGTTGCTCTAATCTATGAGGGCTCAGTTGATCAAGCAATGTCCACAGCTCGGGATGATCTTATTGATATTCAGAATATTCTTGCTTATCCCCTCACGATCCATACCCCCTTGGAGCAGAAAAACTTTCCTTAACTAATTATTTGCTCTCTGTTCGAAACCATCGCTCATTAATTCAACAAAGAGCACGAGTGAATTAGCTTAAGGATGGAAACAAGTGTCCCAAATTCTTTTTCAATTCAATTCTGGATCACAGGAATAAAAAAAGAATTAATTTGATATTAACCATTGAGGGATTTCAACTGCACAATCATCTGGATATTCAAGCAAAGGTAGTCAAGTATTTTATAAACTTGCATGGTTTTTCTACCTCTAATCCTATCTCAATTGCAAACTTTTCGGCCTCCTTAGAATTCAGTTCTAAGAAAGTAACCCAAGCAGACATTACGTTGTTAACTAAGGTTGTCGATGATAAGGAGATTAAAGAAGCTTTGTTTAAGTTCAATGGATTGAAAGCACCAGGTCTAGATGGTTTTAACGGTTCCTTCTATCAAAATACATAGAACTGTCTAAGTGACTTTGTTAAGCAAGCAGTGAAAGAGTTTTCCTCTCATGAAGTGCTACTACAGGAAGTTAATCAAACCTACCTTTGTCTGATCCCAAAAACAGCTAATCCCACCTCCTTTAATGAGTTCAGGCCAATCTCTTTCTCAAATTTCATCTATAAAATCATCTCAAAATTCCATGCCACAAGATTGAATATTGGTCTTAACACACTCATTAGTGAAACACAAGGGGCATTCCTCAGTAATCGCCATATCGATGATAACATTCTAATTGTGTAATAACTACTTCAGGGATATTCTCGCATCAATTCACCTCCAAACTACACCATCAAGGTTGATTTTCATAAGGCGTTTGATAGTGTACGTCAAAGTTTTTTATGGCAGACAATGGAAATATTTGGTTTTCCCACCATATTCATCAATTAGATCGAGGAATGTATTACACAAGTCACTTATTCGGTCTTGATAAATGGCAGCCCATCCATAGTTTTCATGGCTGGGAAGGAATTCAAGTAAGGAGATCTTATTTCCCCGTACCTTTTCATGTGCATGGAAATGCTCAACATTATCATTCAACATGAAGTGACTTTGAACGGTACTTTCAAATACCACCTGAAGTGTAAAAAAACTCACCTTTCCTTTGCATCTGATTTATTACTTTTTTGTAGAGCCGCACTTGATTTCGTTCACAACTTCATGCAAGCTCTCGCTAGGTTCAAGGAAATCTTGGGGTTGAGCATCAACCATAATAAGATCTATCTTATATTCTCTAAAGGAGTTGTCTTAATGACCTCTAAACTAATTTTACTTACTGGAATGGTTGATAAAGCTCCACATCTACTTTACCTAGGCATCCCTATATCGACTAGGAGATTAACGATCCTCAAATGCTATCCCCTCGTTAAGAAAGTTCAGAAGAGAATCGGATCATGGGTAAATAAATTCCTTTCCTTTGCTAAGAAAGTTCAACTCATCGAATCGGCTCTTAGTTCATTGTATGTTTATTGGAGCTCTCATATATTTCTCTCCAAAGGGGCCATAAAGTCGATTGAAAAACTACTCAAGGATTTTTTTTAAAACCATTTGCCAAGTATTAAAAGGCAATGCCAAAGTTAAACGGTCAGGCATTTGCTTCCCATACGCAGAAGGAGGGCTAAACATTCCCTCAATGAAAATCACCAATCATATCCTCATACTGAAACGCTTATGGTGGATTCTTGAAGATAGGAAAACTTTATGGATAAGATGGCTACACTCTTATTTCCTTAAAGGCCAAAGCATCTGGGCCATCTGTAAGGCTCCTAGCAATTCTATTTTTTGAACCAGTTAATCCATTTAAGGACTCTTGTTTGAAACTAAGTATCTTGTACTATTAGTAATAGGAAGCTTATTTCTCTATGGTTTGACAATTGGACAGGTCAAGGTTCGCTATATCACTCTCCACATTTGATAAGAGTCTTACCACCTTTCTCCATCATACTACAATGGATTCCTTCATCATTGGAGGCTGCTGGAATTTTCCAGACAATCTTAAACATCTGCATCTCATTATTCTCATTCACTCAATCAGGATACATTACATTGGCATAACAGGCCCGCTCATAATATATCAAACAAAATAATTTAGGATCTGTTCAGGATCAGGAAACCAGAGGTGTCTTGGCATCGAATCATTTGGCACAAAATAATCCCACCAAGAACTTCTTTTCTCTTATAGCTCACTATATAAAATATGTTGAATATAGCTGATCGACTACGATATTTAAGCATTAATGCACTTTGCCCCATTTGTCAAATCCAAGAAGAAACTAGAGGTCACTTATTTTTTATGTGTGAGGTGACTAATCAGGTATGGAACGAAGTTCTGGTGCGATGTTGTTGGCATACACAAGAGAATAACTTCTCTATTGTTATTTAGTCATTGGCTGCTCAAAGAAGTCACATGATCTCATGTCACATAGTCGCCGTTAGCATGTGTGTCCAAGCTATATGGAAAGAGAGAAATACACTACGTTTTCAATCGAAGACCAAGCCTATAGAAATTATTATTACTGAAATACTAAATGGAATCAAGGAGCTTATGGCGTTTAACAACTCTCCCAGCAACACTAACATTCTCTAGTTTGTTACTCTCGCATACATTTGATTTCCCTAACTAAATAGCTACTATAATTTTTGAGTTTTAAGGGGCATCCCCATTGATCACATGTAAGCTCTTATCTTTAATTTTTATTAATACATATTATTATTTCTTTTTTCAAAAAAATTTAGAGAAAATTTAATGCTTATTATTAATTATAAATTTTTAATCTTTTTCTTACAAATAATAAGTTTCTTCTAAAAAATAAGCAAATAGTTTTTTCATAATTGTCAAAGGCTTCTGTTTTTAAAATTTTTTATTTGAAATTAGATTTTAGAAATTATGAATCCATCAACAGATAGATACAAAACAACTATTTGTATCTTCAACAAATTTTTTTAATTGGACCATTAAGCATTTCAAACTCAAAGTAGGACCTTAATTTTTTTTAGTAGGCAATTGTCAAAATACTTAAGCCATTGATGCTTCTCATTCAAATTTACATAACTATATTTTATTATTTTCTTCTAATGAACAGTCTTAACAAAATTTACTTTAAAGATTTTATAAGATTGTTTAAATATATAGGACCATGCTCTTAGCATATTAGAAGAGCTAAAATCAAATTTCTTGGGTAATGGTAAATTTTAACCACATCCTCATATAGGAAAAGGATAGCTTAAATTTCTAGATTCTAACTTCTATAAAAAGCAAGTATAGCAATTTCTTAGATTGTTAATTACCTTAAGAATTCTTTTCAAACTTATCTCAACCAAATTTTCTATTAAGACAAATTTTGAATAAAAATTATGTATCATGGTCATAATCTCAATTGAAAGTAGTATAACAAATAAAAAATATGGTAAATAACTTACCACGTCTTAAGATTGCCTTTGAAGGAAAAAGAATATTAGAAACGGAACCAAGTAGTATAAGATTGTTAATTACCTTAAGAATTCTAGGGAACGATTCTTTTAGACGAAAAAGATGAAAATGAAAAATATATGCATTTAAGAGTGGCTGCTTTAAAGAATCTTAAATGCATTATCACTCTACTTATAAAGAGTTCGTAGCTTTAAAAAGAGGGATAGAGAAATTAGATTTCCACCTAGCGCAGGAAATCATCTTTTGACTGAAATGGATGTATCATTTTTTTCAAAGGTATTACAATTCAAACAAAAGATTGTTCCTTTTACACAATTACTAAGACATGTTGAGCGGTCCACCAAGTCTACTTTCAATGTGATGTTTATAAAAGGAGACAATGACATCCTTCTAAACATGTTATCTAAGCCTTTGAACTTCTTTCCTCTCAATTTATGTTATTAATATTCAATATAATCTATAATTTTCAAATTGATTTACCAGTTGATGCTCTTATAATAATTCAAAATAGATTATTGACATTATAAATCAAATCAAAAGTTTTTAAAGCTTCCTTACCTAAAAATTTAGTTTTGTCAAGCCCATTCAACTAATGGATATCCACCCTAAACACCCTTTTGCATATATGTTCCATTTTCTAATCCAAGTAAGTTTTAACAAAAGTCTTATGCTTCCTTTGGTCTTTCACTCATAAATGGACAATTTCTATATGCTTCTTTCATACATCTATTACAAATAAAATACACTTCCGATGTTATATTCTGAGTTTAGAGAGGAAATCAAATAGTGTGTTATCCCTCTGTGATGTTTTAAAACTCAACTCTTTTCTCATATCTTTCTATACATTGCTCTAATAAAAGAGTATGTTGTGTTGCTGCCACTAGTTAACTAGATATTGAATATAAAAAATTTAGAATTTTTTATTTTATAATTTTGTTTGTTGAAAGACTATTGATTATTAGAAAATGTTAATATGGATCAATAGTTTTGTTAGAAATTTGCCAGAAAATTGCATTTATTAGGTATGACCTAAAGTACATATATATATATTCCTTCTATAATTCTTTTATGGGTACTATTAATTGAGATGTCATCCATATTCCTTAATTTTTTTTTTTTTTTGATATCAAACTTATTGATGACCTGTAAATATGAATGAATTACTATGTTCAAATTTTAATTATAGCCAATCAACTAAGGGAGGAAAAAAATTTAATGTTGAATTTTCTCATCTCCTATAAAAAAGTTAAAAGTGTATATAATTTATCCATCATAAATTAATTTGACAACGAATAAGTTTCAATAACTCTTTTCATGATTTAGGTATTAAGGTCTTAATATATTGTTTGAAAATCAATTAGTTTAATTGTATAGAAAGATGTCCTCATATAATAAATTTTTAGTGAATTTCAATGTATAAATTCAATCTAATTTGAAGAAAATTCTTCTAATTGATTGTTTTTATTTTCCTTCTCTTTGTTAAAACCTAAATTTATATGAAACAACTATTTCTCAATTAATTTGGAAGTATATTTCATTCATGTTGTTCATATATCACCATTTGTTGAAATAAGAATTCGCATCATCATCTAGTGACCATTTCCAAATTTACAACCAGCCAAAATATATATAGTTCATATAAGTAAACCTAGGTTACACCAAGATCACCCCACAAGAATAAACAAAATAACTAATTTTAAAAGTCACTGGGAAGAAGCAGGGTTCTTCCTAACTTTTTATAGGCCCTGGGTAAAGTAAAAAAAAGGTTCCTTTTTGTCTCTTTTTGTTCTGGCCCTCATAAAGAACAAAAAGAGGAAAAATAGGAGTCATAGACATGTAATTCTAAAGCTTAATTTTAGACATATGCGTACAAAGGCATTATGTAATTTGAACATATTATTATCACCACTTTAATTCCATAAGTGGATTACTTTTTCTATTATGTACTTTCAAGTCAATTCAAATTTAATTTTGATCACATAGCACCAAAAAGAAATAAGGTTTTTAACAAACTATGTATAAGGAGAGAGATATCACCTATTGAAATTGGAGTAGATCACTGTCACTTTCTGTGTGCGGGTGCATATACAAGCAAACTGTCCTTTTTTATCATCATTCTAATATAGCTCAAACAATAATAGCTGCTTGTAGCTTAACATAGCGAATAAAGTAATGTCTCATAAGCCATAAGTTAAACAAACACCGTCTAATCGATCAAGTAAAATTTCCTTAGCCCATGTTAGCCATGTGTAGTTAAAAAAGAAGAAACAATGATCTTTTCCATTTTAAATGAGTTATAGCTAAGGTTTTGTCTTTGCATATAGGACATTCTGCCAGTGGTAGCCTCGTTGTAAATATGTCCTCAAGATAAGTAAAATCTTATGTCCTTATGGCTATGTTTGGTTGGGGGTTTATAATGGAATGGAATGGAATATAATATTATTCAATCGTTTAGGAGGAGATTTTATAATAGAATGGAATGGAAGAGGAGAGTTTTATATTATATCTCATTTTATCCTAAACAGTAAAAATGAAAAACCTTTGATTTGTGAGGTTTAGGATGGAATGTAAAATAATAAACAAATTTACACCGTATTATATTATAAACCCTTCATCCAAACAATATTTCACTATATTACATTATGAACCCTTCCATCCCTCCCAAGTAACAAATTTCTAATATTACATCCTTTATGTTAAACTGTTTCATTCCGTTATAAACCATTTTATTTCATTTTATTCTATTATATTCCATCAAAAATTTTACGTCCAACCAAACATAGACTAAAACCTTGGTGTGATTTTATATCTAATATCTCTATAGCTTCACGAACATGTTAACATCACGCTTCCTACTAGATTCTTTTACAAGGACTTCTACACATGCATGATGATTCTACCGTCTATATAGGTATTTAAGTACATAGGATATATATTCATCATATTAATACAAGAATTTTAATTAAAAATGAAACAAACAATACAAAAATATCATACTACGATATCTTGAACATGTTCATAAAGCAACAGCAAAGGTATTTCATATACTGTAAATTTTAAACAAAAAGTAATATGCTATAGTTGCTCTATTCTTTTGACTAATTCACTAGCAAGGATACTAAAGAATGATTGAAACACATCATTCTAATAAGCACTACCAAGAAACTGATAATAGTTTCTAAAAAGATCACAAAGGTTAATAAAAATATGTTGGTTTAAGTCCTAAAGCTAATTAATTAGTTGTAGTTTGTAACAAAGTAATTTAATGGCATTCTTTATCTTGTACATGTTTCGATGTATATGATAAAATTCATGGGATAATTATACATAACATATGAAATTATAATGAGATTATAATTATGAGATTCATATTGACTTTATATATTATTCCTGAATTGTTCCTATTTATTGTTCTATTAAGACTGAACATTAATAAAACATAAAAAGACTAGTATATACGTTATATTTTTCCTTATGAAGGAAGAGTCGATCTCTTAAACTAAAGTATGGAGATACTTAAACAAGCATATGAGTGCTGGTCAAAGAAAAAGTTCATTAAACTAAAACGATATCAGAAATTGATTTGAAATATTACTTGTATGTCTATAGAAATTCTCATTTTGATGATTGTATATGTGATTATTTGCCTTAAGGTCTCCAAAGTTATCATCTTATATAGAGATTTCTATGTTTTGATATTATTTATGACATATTTAATCATGGGTCGTTCAATCAGTATTCGTTGGATGTAGCATGAACTATATGGAGGTTTTTAAGTTATCAAGATATGATTCATCACCCTAAAGTAATTACGAAAAATATTATATTGTTCTCGATTAATATTGATTCGAAAATTTCTTTGCCAAGGTGGAATAACCTTTTATAAATAGTTTACAGATATCATTAATTGAATTAATAGCTAATGATGAAGAACTAAAATGATTGGACTCAAAGTAGAGTAGATATTAATTTCATGCTTTATGTCTAATCTGAAACATTATATGATAAAAGGATTGAATTATACGAAAAAATCATGAATTGAAAGGTTAATCAAAACTACTTTGATATTTTTAAATATTCAGATAGTCGTGATATGTTACTAGATGTCAATCTTGATCTATGATTATAAATTGTTTAATTGAAGAATTAAAGATAAATTAAAATGAGTTTTAATTTATCTAATTCTAATTATGAATTAGAATTAGAATTTATATGCCAATATATTTGAGAACCTAACAAGTCTCATATAAAAAATAAGTTGAAGAGAGCAAAGATATTTAAATTAAATTGGACTTGGTTGTAAAGTTTGAGAAACTTTATGATTAAATATGAGATATTTAATAAATAAGGATTAATATGGGATAATTGGTATCTAATTAGAACTATTTATAACTCTAATTAAAGTTTAATTGAAATTATAATTTAATTTCAATTGAAACACTTCTTACTTAACTCTGTTTCTAAAAGTTACAAAGTTCTTTCAATATTTTTATATTTTGTTTCTATATATATATATAAAGTTTATATTCTGTAAATACCGTTAGAGGTCAGTCACTTGTGCAGCTACAATAATTGAGGTAGATTGATTTCGAAAACGATTTGAGAAATATGATAAGAATATAATTAAGCTTCTGAATAAGGTATGAATTAAGATTCATACTTTATTAAGATTTACATGTTAATTATTTTATAAAATTAAAGTAATTTTGGTTTTTAAAAAATTCAAATACAAAAAATTTCGTAATTATTCTGCTGTGGTTGGGATTAAATCCCGTCTTGGTTTCCCAACAAAATAAATCCTGCAAATATTCCTATTCCCACGTGGACAATAGCACACCTGAAATTGGGAATGCCATCTAAAAATTTGAAGGTGTTTCTAGGAATTGAGGACTTTGTTTGCTTCTGCATTTGCTACATCTTATATTCGACTCATTTTGGTGATCGAATGAAAGTACTACGCTATCAACTTTTTTCTGTTGGGTATGTGCTAGGAGAGATGGTGCCGAGGTGAAGAGTACGAGAAACAAACAAACTGGAATCAAAAGTATATGTTCTATAGCTCAACTTGCCACCATGATCCTAACTTTGATAGAAACTCCATGTTCAATTAGATGCTTTAATATTGCACAGACTAACACAAGGAATAAAGCCCTACACTAACACACACAGAGGCACACTCAAAAGTTCTAATTATTCCTAAATTTCTTTATAACTAGGAGAAAAAAAAAACCCTAATTTTCGTGAACCTATTGGTTTCTCTTTTGTTTGAAACCCCCATAATAATTGGATATATACTATACTGTAAGATGCTAACACTCGCAAAACACAGTAATGCCAATGTAAGATTCAACAAAATTGAAAATAACTCAGTAACTCTCACTTTTTAAGTTTTATCCTGATCCAATGTTTTTGTATTTTTGGCCCGTCCTTGGAAGTACTATCTTTCATCTATTTCCTGCAAAGATAAATAAAAGGGAGTAACACAAAACTCTGATATCAAGAAGAGTTACCACTGGAGTCTGTACTATATATTCTGTACTGCGCAGAAGTCATTATATCTTGCCTATCAACAATTAGCGACAAAATTTATAGACAAAAATGAGAGCAAAAAGAAGCAACAATTGACGCAGCTTTACCTTGCTTTTAGCGGCAGAAAATCTTAGATCCATCTGTTTCAGGCATAGTCATCCATCGCCGATGCAGCATCATCAAGATTCACATGCTCAGAAAACATTTAAAGAGCCACAAAGGCTGATATTTAGTACATACTACCAGCAAGCGGAGTTGTTGTGCATCTGCACATGAATCTTGATGATGCTAGATCTGCAAACGATGACTGTTAATCAATCAGAGATCAGAAAGGATCAATAGGTAGAAGTCAGTATATATATATTTATATATATAAAGAGTGTGAGATATAGATATACGTTTGGGAAAACGAGGAAAGGAGCAAGAAAGTTGGATTGTATCAATCAGTTTTTTGTTTGAACCCCAAATGTTAAGAACCTGCTGACACTTGGTCAAGTGATTCAATAGACCCGACACTCCAACAGTACGCACATGCGTTCGTAGAACTAGGAAGGTAACTTCTACCGTAGAATAGAAGTATACTTAATTGCTTATATAGGCATACGTGGCATTTGAAGCATTTTAACTTTTAAGTATCGGATTTGATGGTTTGAAAGGAACCCTCACAAGGTAATAACTATTTGGAACTAAAAGTTTGCCCCTGAAAAGGAAAAGACTGATATTTTAAAGCGCAGTTTGGATGGAGAAAGAAGCACAGACACACAAAACCAACAAGGCCAACTACTCTTTTGTTCTGGTGATTCATGTTGTTGGGGTTTGTGGGTCAGATTTTTGTAGGTGGTATCAGCAAGCGAATATCACCATCAACCAAGGGAAGAAGACATAGTGACTGATAAAGAGAAATATCAAATTAAATAAATAAAAAGACAGACGGTAATAGAATACCATACGTGACGGGACGAAACCAATTAAGAAAGCAACGCTAAATCCATTCAGATATGGGAGCTGCTTCAGATTAGAAGATGATGAATTGGAATGAAAGATCTAGCGACTGACTGTAAACTAGGAAAGGAAACCTGAGAAATAGAGAGAGAGCTTGAGTGTGAAAAGGACCAGCTGGCGAGGAGAGTAGGTAAGGTGATGAGGAGGCCTTTTGGTTGAGCTGCTTTATATACACGTCGTCACTTGATGCCAATCTCTCTCACCCAACTTCGTGGTTTTGCCTTTGCTTTCTTTATTATTAACTTCTGTCCATGATTTTAGCTTACGAATTATACGAGGGAAATTGACGTTGTCGTGGTTCTCCCTTTCTTGTCTACGTGGGGAATATATGATATTTTATTTAAGAAAACAAAATGATCGTACTATTCTGTTTCGAATTGACACATTCCACGAACCCCTTTTTTTCTCATATTCCATGGAACTTAATTATACAAATTATGAATTTACTGGATTTATATAACTTGAGGTTCAGTTATATTAAGGAGATCTTTATGGTTCACATAGAAATAAATTTCACAATATGAAATGAGAATGTTAATTAAAATTATAGTGTTTCTTTCTGAATCTTCTATAATACAACTAACGGCCTGTTTTAGATTTAGAAAGTAGATTAATTAGAAAAAACTTAACTTTGTAAAATGATTAAGATGCCTCGCTGACTACCCAGCAATGAACAAGAAATTTCCTATAAAGAAAGGAGGTTTATTCTAGGCTTCATACAAAAATCAGAAGAAACATACAATTGGCAAAAAATTTTAAGCGCTGTATATAACAAGAAGTCAGAACTCTGGTAAGCCTTGACTTCAATCCTCGTATCTTATTTGTCATATTAGCGAGAGTCTCGTAAAAGTTATCACGCAATGCAAATTAATATAGTTACCAAAAGTTCACTAAATTGTCATTAATAAGTTTTGGAAGGGAGTGAACACACTGAGAAGTATACCAAAAATATAAACAAAACATGCAGGCTAGATTTGTTATTAAAGGGGAACCCGAAACAATGGATTGAATTAATTGTATACTCGTATAGCCGGATGCCCGAAACAATGGATTGAATTAATTGTATACTCGTTGACTTTTATTTTGCAGTAACAATATAATGCCACCCAAATTCATTTTGATTGGCCTAGGCGTATTTAATGAGAAAAAAAGATTTTGTTGATATTTGAAAGTAATCGATAAAAAGCTGTTCGTAATGAACGTCAAAACAATACAAATAGAAATGTTCAAACATTTTATCTGGAGTCATGCATCCATACACATCAATTTAGTGCATGGGGAATTACTTGTCTTCACCACAATTTAGCATTTGCCTATTGCACTAGTAAAAGTTGTACTTGCACCATTCTTGCACCGTGGTTGGTAGAAGGACAGGTTTGATGCGTCAATAGTTATCAAAATCCAATGTATATAGTGTGCAGACTAAGGATGGATAAGCAAATAAAACTTGTGCTTGGAAAAGAACTCTTTCATGTGCCGTCTTCAGTTATGACATCTCATAGCAACCCAAATCTTGCAACATGCGACATGATTTCATGGAAGCTGTAATTTCGAGGAAATTATCAACCAGAAAAAAAAAAAAAACCTTCTGGTTAGAAAGTGCTAAGAAAGGTCTTTGAAAGGGACAAACAAATGTCGTTCCAATGAGAGTTGTTATCTGAACGCGTTGAGAAGAGTACCTTATGGATTTTACAAGGTATTATACTAGGAATCTTGTCACAAAAGCTTGAGTCAATTAAAAGAATCAAATTAAGAAAGTAATCTGAGAATGGCTTGTACGTCAAATTAGAATTTGATCGATGGAAACTATATTCATACTGAACAATACAACAAGACAATGCACGGGATTAATCAACGTTGGAAATCACTGGAATTAAGGTCAAGGATTTGATTCATGCGTTTTTAAGATGCAGATTGCAGTTTAAATACTTGAATCTTGAATTTTACAAGGTATTATACTAGGAATCTTGTTCACAGAGAACCAATAGCTTGAGTCAAGAAAAAGAATCGAGTTAAGAAAGTCATCTGAGAATGGCTTGTACGTCAAATTAGAATTTGATCGATGGAAACTATATTGATAATGATCAATACAACAAGACAATGCACGTGATTAATTAACGTTGGAAATCACTGGAATTAAGGTCAAGGATCTGATTCATGTGTTTTTAAGATGCAGATTGCGGATTTAATAATTGCAAATTTATGTAGGAAGTCAATTTTCATCGGTCTAACTACAAAATTAATACACTAGATCATGGACTTGGTCGAATATCATTCATGCAACATTGATACTGACTACTACGAAAAGTCGTTTCCGAATTTTAAATAACTTTGTAGCAAAGATCGATAATATTGGCAGTGTCGCCTATATATATATATATATATACATATTCAGAAGACGTAATACTTCCCAAAAAGTTAGACCATGAACAACACTAACAGGAAAGACGTTACTTTCGAAGCAGGCGAGACTATAATGTGGCAAACGGAAATTTATTGTTAGCTCAGTTGATTAAATATTGCTAGTTATTTTCATTCTTTATTCTACAACCTTTGCATATTTGATTTACAAGTCAATTGAGACATGCGGTGCATATTGAGGGGAATGTAGATGGATCTTTCTATGATTATTTTTTAGGTTAATTACTTATGATATTCATATATTTTTATGATTGTTTTATTAATATCAATAATAATATAACAAAACATGTAAGATGACCCACATTAATACTCCAAATCGAAAAAAAAAAAGTTTCAAATATTTCACTTATATGTTCTGATGAGTTGAACTTTTAGTTCCTTTCCCTCCGAGCACCATAAATTGTGCTACCAAGAACTAAGCTATATAATTGAACTTTTTGTTCCTTTCCCTCAAGCACCATAAATTGTGCTACCAAGAACTAAGCTATATAATAACCTTTCATCTTTATGACCGAAAAAAAATGTGCATTGGTTTCTTGGAATGAAACATGACATATAATTCAAATTATTGGTGCCTCTTGTTCTGTCTAACATAGTGAGCCTTTCTTTAATTACAAGCCACAAAGTAAATGCGAATCTTGGAATAAGAAGCCTGGTCTACTTAAGAGAATACCAGTTTACAGTTATTTCCTAGCTCCTAATCATATATACTATATTTATATCTCATAATTGATGCATTTTTGCTCGATATTTTATACCCTTATTGTATATTTGGAAGTTAATTTGCTTCAAGTGCATTTATAAGTTATAATTACCTTTATGGACTAAACGGAGAAGAATTTGGATGAAAACGCGGCATGAAACAAAGATTTAAAGAAATTAAAGAATACATGATCATGTCTATGGCCATGTAAGTCTCTCACTCTCATATAGAATTGCAAATTCTACAGATTTTGGGTTATACATAGTCCAACACATGCTTGTGTATCAGACTGTGTATCTCCTAGAAATCCTAAAAATTACTATAAAAAGGCATGAGTGGAGGGAAACGAAGAGAAGCATACTTACAGAGGAGATTCCAGATGTAGGTATCATTCGCAAGGGGCGATATTGATCTACAGACGTAGAAAATATGAAGAAATCATCAACAAATCTAATAGAATACAACATCAAACCTTTACTTTGCAAGAACATTCAATATAACAGAAGGAATATTTAGAATTATGAACTATTTGTTTTTCTTCTTGTTTATGTTTGATTTTGTTTTCTATCATGTGTAACTAAACACCTTGTTAGTGTCTAGGTGTGATGAACCCTAGTTTGTGCTATAATATGTTTTGATTTTTTATTTAATGCAATTGTTTTGATTGATCTATTATGATTCAATTATGTGTTTAATATATATTCTAATAAATCTAAAATATTAGTACAAATTTTGATTTCATAAAATAGAGATTGAGAAATCCTGTATACGAATAGATCTAACATAATTGAAAGGAGTTGATTGCAAACCTAGAGATAGGTCAACATAGATTCTTTTGAACCTTATAGCAAAATTCACAAAATGGTAAAGCAATCTTAGAACCCTTAACCTGAGTAATTTGTTTACATAAGATTAATTGTTAGTAGTCTCAGGTGAGTTATTAAAATACAATAGGAACTTTCATGGTCTAATAGTCAATAAAACAATTGTATAATAAAAGGTTAATTTTCTAATGATTTTATGGGAGTTCATTACCTAGGCACTAATTCTTGATATTGATTATTGTCTAAGTAATTTTCTTTGTTCTCTGCTCAATATTGTTTCCTATTTATTTTAATTATTTAAGTTTTATTTTCTTTATTAAAACCAAAATCAAATTCGTAGACTAAATAATAGGATAACGGTAATTACTAGTATTCGTTGTCTTCATGAGATTTGACCTATACTTGCTTGTGTTAGCTATAGCTAGATCATACACTTGCAGTTAATTCAAATATTGGTTGTTGGTCTCTTGCTCTCCCGTCCCATTCTTTGCATATTTCGGTCAAATTAGCAACACCTAAGTAAGTTTTCTAGTTGTTTTCACATGTTTATGCATGATTTATTAAGTGCTTTGTGTGATTTGCAGATTTTTGAATAAAAAATGTTGAATTTATGATTTAGGAATTTTTGGAGAATTTATGTGATTTTAGGTTAATTGTGGTTTAATAGTTGGATTTAATCTTTACTCAATTGATTTTATGATTCAATTTGTATAATTGCATGTGAATTGGGTTAAAATTCAACTTCAATTGGGGAATTGAGTGGTTTTGGCTAGCTAAGTTTTTGATTGCGATATTTTGTGTAAAATTATGTTATTTAGTTATGTTTGATGTTAATTAACATTGGGTTTTTTTAATTGCTTGATAATTTTGCAATTTGCATGAATTTAACATTAATTTTGTCAATTTTAAGTAATTGTGAAATTAGGGTTTTAATTTCAAATTTAAGATTAAAAGTTTGTAATTTAACAATTAGGTTAGCTTAATTTGTTGATTACAATATTTCTAAGTTTAATTTTGAAATTAATTTGATTGTTAATTAATTTGCTAATTATTTCTTTATTTTATTGTTTTTATTTATTAATTGGTGTTGCGTTATTAATTATTTTTATATGTTTTAGTTTTTTTGCCATTTTGTTTTCACAATTAATTATTTAGCAAGCACAATAAACTTTAAGTTTGAGGAGAAGGATAGGCACATAATTTATCTGCAAAATTTTCTCATATATTTAAAATTTCAGGCACAAATGATGAAATCACGGTGAGAAAAGGAGATCCCCAGGAAGCGACAAAGAGGAAAAAGTTCCTCAACTTCAGCTTCAGCTCAGCCCCAGAGCGGTCGAGGATGTTATTGTTCAATGTCAGGGCCCAAGAGGAATAATACCTAAGGCTAAAGGATAAGAAGTTCAATACTAACCAATTCATTGATTAGGAGGCGTTAGAACAAGTTGGCGTAGCCCAACTAGTTCGAGGACTTTGTCAATGTTGACACATGGTCCTAACTTTTCGAGATTAAGGAATTAGCCTATAGAGAGCTTACAATAGAGTTCCTCTCCACATTTTTTATGGACAGAGGTAACTACGATAGGGATCGTCCAAATACCGTCCAATTCTGGATGATGGGAGAAATGTTTCAGATGAGCTACATGGAATTCTTCATCACAATGGGTCTTTATGACAGGGAGTACATGGGGACATAGGAGTACCTTGCACTACAAACATAATTTCTTTATGGATTATACCCTTGGTAGTTTTGGTGTACGATCAACTCACAAGATGACTACGACCCAAACAAGTCTAAGGCTTCTACATTGCCACATCCAGTGCTCAGATACATCCACTATATTTTGAGTCATACGTTGAGCGGTGAAGGTGATAACTAGGAGTCATTGGGAACATAGACATTTACTACCTTATGTGACCAGACTGGCACGACGGATGGGTTTATTTGGTGAACTAGCACCAGTGCAGCAAAGAGTACCATGGTGGCACTTAACTTGGAAGTGATACAACATATGCGTATGGTACGCGAACATAAGGCTCCCATAAGCAATATCTATAGACTTATTGGAGAACTTGATGAGCTAGTAATGGAGGGTAGATCATAGTCATCTACAGTGGAGCAGCCACCGTAACCACAACCACCACCACCCAAGATAAGAGATGAAGCACCAGAGTCAAAAAATTTTAGAGGTCCAAAGTTAGGATGCAAAACCTAGCTCAATTAAAGATAGGATCATTGGAGAGATGGGCCAGAATGTGGGAACTCAAAAGATTATTTGATGACAATAAGCAAAGCTTATTGAGTGAATAGAAAGCCTCGAGCATACAGTCAGATGGATGGGAGAGTTGATGTTATTAATGACGAGCTGTTTAGGCATCAATTTCCAGCCTCCACCACTTGGCAAGGGCATTTCCTCTGCAACCCCTCCATTGGTACAGGATCATCCACCTGAGGACCCTCCATCGTCGGACCAGCCTAGATCATATTAGGAGGGAGAGCCCTAATTTTTATTTATTTTTCTTTTTTATTAATAGATTATTTATTAATTTCTTTTATCTAACTTTATATTTAATGATATTTTGTTTCTTAATTTTATTTATTTTATTTTCTATCTTTTGTTCTTCTTATCCCTTTTTCTTTATTTTTTGCAGGGATGTAATCTCATATTAGATGGATCAAAATTCAAAGTAATCGTCTTACTTAAGAAAGTGCCACTAAACCTTCTTACTTATTATAAATACTTATATTGTGTACGTTGAGGACAATATACAACTTTAAGTGTGGGGAATGGATTAATTATTTTTAGTGATTTCTTTAAGCTTATTATAATCATGGTTATTAAATTTTATAAACTGATATCTCAACTTAATTAAAATATATCCATCAATACTTTATTTCATTATAGAATATTGATTTGGATTAGTATGCACAAGATAATAGTTAGAATAAAATTGCTTTTGTAAGTCATATTGTTAGTCATCGTTGAAATAATCAAATTGAATGAAAATTGCATGTTATTTACACATATATACTGTAAGCGATCTAGAAGGGGGGGTTGAATAGATCTTTAAGCTTTTTGTAATTTTCTACAATAAAATCAGAAGTTAAACACACAAAAACAATTTTGATAAACTTAAATAAAAAGTGTAGGGAAGAAGATCAAACACTATTTTTATAGAGGTTCGGTGC
>JANIHZ010000210.1:34438997-34449840 GCA_027478365.1 Erythroxylum rufum | reverse complement strand
CAGAGCAAGAGTGGAAATGCTCTGGTTTAGGTTGGTTTTTCGTTTGAGGTTGGGATTCAGAAATGGGTTCCAACAATAGTTATCCATGAGTTCAATGATTCGTAATTGTCATAAAGGATTAGTAAAAGTAGCAAATATGTTATTTATGAATTTGCATATTTAACTTATGATAAACAAGAAAACTATGTTGAATAATTCAACTATCTTAATTATTTAATTTAGGGTTTATTCTTTTTCACTAAGCTTATTACTATCATTTAATTGATATGAAATGATATCAAACTTAGTCAATTGATGGTAAGTTTAGCAAATAGGTTATTTATGAATTTGCATATTTAACTTATGATAAACAAGAAAACGAAGTTAAATAATTGCAGCTATCTCAATTAATCTATGGTTTATTCTTTTTCACCAAGCTTATTGCTATCATTTAGTTAATATGGAATGTTATCACACCTAGTTAATTGATGGTAAGTTTTAGTTTGGATGCTAAGTTTGAAGCAATTAATTTAGGAAAATTTGAGACTTATTACGAATATCCTAATATGTTTTGGATTAGCTGCTTGAATTGTGACAATTATTTTTTTAGACCAATGATCAATGTTACAATTAGATGGATCTTTCCCTTAAATAAGAGTTTAACATTCTTGAATTTCTCCCTTCTATATTCAGTTAATTTATTTTGATTTCTTGTTAATTTTAGTTAATTAGTTAATTAATCGACCCTCCGACTTTATTATATTATTTGAAATTAAGAAACTAGTGTTTAGTTCTCTTATGGTTTGTCTTAGTTTCACGACTACTATAAGAAGTTAGAGAATTAGAATTAATTTTTAAGGCTTCGACACGCCAACCAGAATTTGGTGCCGTTTTTTAGGAACTATTTTTGTTCTTGGTTTCTTTGTGTTATTTTATAGTTACTGCTAAACTCTTATCTTGTATGACTCGTGTTTCTCATATAGGTAAATTACAATATAATTCAGAAATTGAGAAGACAGTGCATCATTTAAGAAAAGAGATTAAGTAAGAAAGAAATCATTCACCTTTAAAAGTGAAAGTTGAAATAGATCTAAAAATTGGAGAAGACTCTAATTTTCAAAAAGTTAAAGAAAGATGGCAAATTTTAATACTAGAAAGGGATTTAGCAGTACCAAATTTGAATTAATAACCCTTATGTATACAATTTCCAAATGTTGAGATAGATTTTGAATTGAAATTTAGTTTGATTCACCTACTTCCTATTTTTGTGGTTTTGTAAGTGAAGATTCACAACACCTAAAGGAATTTCATGTTGTCTGCTCTGGAATGAAGCCATAAGGGATGATAGAAGAACAAATTAATCTCAGGGCCTTTCCGTTTTTATTGAAAGATAAGGTAAAGGATTGCCTATATTATCTACCCCTTGGTTAGTGAAAACATGGAATGAGATGAAAAGAATATTTTTGGAGAATTTATTTCCTACATCACAAGTAGCTAATATCAAAAAGGAGATATGTGAGATAAGACAAATTACTGGAGATAAATTATATGAATATTGAGAAAGGTTTAAGGATTTATATGCCAGCTGCCCAAATCAGCAAATACCTAACCAACTTTTGATTAAGTACTTTTATGAAGGACTATTGCTAATAGATTAAAGTATGGTTGATGAACTCGTGAAGGAGATTTGGTAAATAAAACACATGAGGTGGCCAAACAATTGATATCAATTATAGTTGAAAGTTCTCGACAATTTGGGACAAGGATGAATGAAGCTGTTAAGTGAGTGAATGAGGTAATTAATATACACCTTGAGGATAAAATTTAATATTTGACTGTGCTAATTCATTAAATGGTTGTACTCAATTGAAATCGGCAAGTGTGTGCAGAATATGCTTATTCTCTACACATCCTACAGATATATGCCCTACATTGCAACAAGACTCCCTGTAAGAACCTAATGCAATGGGGGGATTTCCTGGCCAACCTCAACAACAATATGACCCTTTTTCCAATTACTATAAACCAAGATAGAAGGATCATCCTAAATTGAGCAATGGAAATCAAGGAGGGCAAGAACGATATCAACCTAACAATTTTAAACAACCTCAGGACCCTATATATGCTCAACCTCAATCTTTAAATTCAAGTATGTCTTTGGATGAAATTGTTAAGGCACTTGCTACTAGTACTCAACAATTTCAACAAGAAACAAGAACAAGCCTTTAAAACCTTGGAAATCAGATCACTCAATTAGCCATCTCTATAAGTAAATTGGAATGGAAAGCATCAAGAAAATTACCTTCTCAAACGGTGGTGAACCCTAAAGAGAATGTGAGTGCAATGACTTTAAGATGTGGTGGGGAAATTCAATCTGGATCTTTTTTACCAATGGAGGTGATGATAGAGAAAAGAAGGAAGAACTTCCAACTCAAGAATCAATAAAGGTAAAAATTATTTGTCTTTATTGATATCAATTAATGCATGTGTACCTCCTTTTCCTAATAGGTTGGCTAGACCAAAAAAAGAGGAATATGAAAGAGAGATCCTAAAAGCCTTCAAAAAGGTGGAAATCAATATACCACTTCTAGAAGCCATCAAGCAAGTTCTAAAATATGCAAAAAAAATTAAAGAACTATGCACAAACAAAAGGAAGTCGAAGGACAAGGAGAGAATAATTTTACGTAAAAATGTATTAGCTGTGATAAATAGGAAATTAACGACAAAGTGCAAAGATTTAGGTATGTTTACAATTCCGTATGTTATTGGTAATAAGAAAATTGAGCGTGCCACGCTAGACTTAGGTGCATCTATTAATGTCATGCCATACTTAATTTACCGAGCTTTAAATTTGAATTCTTTACAAGAAACTAATGAGATTATTCAACTGGCTGATTGTTTGTATGTGCGTCCTATTAGGGTTATTGAGGATATTTTAGTCCAAATTAATAGTTTGGTATTTTTAGTGGATTTATACATCTTGAAAATGGATGGAGATGGTGTTGAACATTCAGATTCGATTTTATTAGGTGGGCTGTTTACGAAGACAGTCAAGACAAAAATTGATGTGATGAGGATACTTTTTCTTATGAGTTTGATGGAGGGATAGTAAAGTTTAATATTTTTGAAGTAATGAGATACCCCAATGATTTCCAATTTGTTTATCATATAGATATTATTGATTCATTTATGTTGGATATGTTCAAAGAAGAAAGTGTTAAAGATGAGTTAGAATTTAAGGTTAAATTGAAAGTGAACGAGCAAATTGATGAAACTTGTGAAGTTGTAGAATCGTTATCAACAATGTTAATAGATTCAAAAACTTTGAAGGCTGAATTTACTATAAATCACAAGAAAATGCTACCTTTTGTTTTGTAGGCTTTAAAGATAGAATTGAATGCCTTACCTGATCAACTAAAATATGTCTATTTGGATGATAGAGAGTCATTACTTGTGATCATATCAAAAAGGTTGACTAAAGGGCAAGAGGAAAAATTAGTCACATTACTTAAAGAGTACGAAACCGCAATTGGTTGGACTTTAACAGACGTAAAACACATTAACTTGATGATTTGCATGCACATGATTCTTTTAGACAGGAATACTAAAACAAAACGGGATCCCCAAAAAAGAATCAATTCAATAATGAATGATGAGGTAATGAAAGAGAATTTAAAATTTTTGGATGCACGTATAATCTATCCAATCTCAGGCAGCGAATGGGTTAGACTAGTGTATGTTGTGCCCAAGAAAATGATATAACAGTGATACGAAACTAGAATAATGAGTTGGTAACAATGTGGGTACAAAATTGGTGGCAAATGTGCATAGACTTTAGAAACCTTATCTTAGCTACTAGAAAGGATCATTTCCCACTACCCTTTATGAATCAAATGTTAAAAAGACTTGCTAGTAAATCATGTTTTACTTTTTTGGATGGTTTTTTAAGTTACTATCAAATAACAATTGCTCAAGAGGATCAAGAAAAGGCTACATTCACGTGTCTTTTTGAACATATGCTTTTAAGCAAATTCCATTCGATCTATGTAATGCTCCAGGTACATCCTAAAGATGTATGATGAGTATATTTTCGGAGTATATTGAGAATTGAATTGAACTATTCATGGATGATTTCACTGTTTAGGGATATTCATTTGATCATTGTTTAAATGATTTATCTAAGGTTCTTAAAAGAAGAATTCAAACAAATTTGGTGTTAAATTATGAAAAATGTGATTTTATAGTAGATCAAGGCATTGTTTTAGGACAAGTTATTTCATTTAGGGGTAAAGAAGTTGATAAGGAAAAAGTGGACTTAATTGTGAACTTACCTTACCCTATAAACGTTAGGGAAGTTCAACCTTTTCTTAGACATGCAGGATTTTACCTCAGGTTCATTAAAGATTTTTCCAAGATTGCTATACCATTATTAAAGTTATTACAAAAAGACATTTCATTTAACTTTGGAAAGGACAGCAAGGAAGTTTTTGAAAAACTTAAGGAATTATTAACAAGTACGCCTATCATTCAGCCACCAAATTAGGATCTTCCATTCGATGTCATATATGGTGTTAGTAATTATTTAGTGGGAGGTTTTTTAGTTCAAAGGATTGAGAAACAAAGTCATGTTATCTTGTATGCATTGAGAACATTAGATGTCGCACAGTGTAAAAGAGCTTTTAACAATTGTTTTTGCTTTAGATAAATTTAGATCTTATTTATTTGGGTCTAAAGTTATTATGTACTCTAACCATACGACAATGAAATACCTTTAGCAAAGAAGGAGTCTAAATCGAGGTTGATACTATGGATTCTGCTACTTCAAGAGTTTGATTTAACAACAAAGGATCAAAAAGGCACGAAAAATCTAGTAATTGATCATTTGAGTAGGTTCATAAGAGATAAGGATATTTTACCAATTTTTGAAACTTTTCCTAATGAGCAATTGTTCCAAATGAAAGGTATGGTTCCATGGTATGTTAACCTTGTTAATTATTTAGTTACTAGAGAAGTCTAGGAAGGAAATGATAAGAAATCAGGCAAAATATTATTTTTGGGATGAACCATACTTATGAAAGTTCTTCTTTGATCAAATTATCAGGTGTTGTGTGCCAGAGAATGAACAATATTCTGTCTTAATTTTTTGTCACAATTATGCATGTGGTGGTCACTTTAGTCCTAGACGAACTGCTAGAAAAGTTTTGGATAGTGGATTGTATTGGGAGACTTTATTTAGAGATGCTTATGCGTTATGTAAAAGTTGTGATGAAGGTCAAAAGATAGGTACATTATCTCATTAAAATGAAATGCCTTAAACCCAAATTCTTATAGTTAAGATATTTGATGTATGGGGTATTGATTTTATTAGGTTTCCTTCATCTTGTGGTTTTCTTATATACTTTTGGTTGTTGGTTATGTTTCCAAATGGGTGGTAATAAAAGCCACCAAAACTGATGTTTTTGCTGTTGTTATAGGATTTATAAAGTCTAATGTTTTTAATACATTTGGAATCTCGCATGCCATTATTAGTGATCAAGGAAGTCATTTTTGCAATAGAGCTGTGGCAGCAGTGTTTAAAAATTATAGAGTGCATCATCGAATAGCTACCGCCTATCATCCACAAACTAATGGGCAAGCAGAAGTATCAAATAGAAAGGTGAAATCCATTTTGTAAAAGACTATGCATCCTAGTCAGAAGGATTGGAGTTTACGTCTAGATGATGCTCTTTGGGCATACTGTACAACTTATAAAACATCGATAAGAATGTCTCCTTATTGATTAGTTTTCAATAAAGCTTGTCGTTTACTGGTGGAGATCGAATGCAAAGCTTATTACACGGTGCAATGCTATAACATAGATTTGGCTAAAGTTAGGGAGGAAAGGAAGTTGCAATTGCAAGAACTAAAGGAAATAAGGTTGGATGCTTATGATAATTTGACGATATACAAAGAGAAAACCAAACCGTTCCATGATAATATGATCTTGAGGAAGCAATTGAGGTGGGACAAAAAGTGTTACTATATAATTCTCGATTAAAGTTTATCTTGATATAGTAATTGATATTGTCTCCTTTGTTTTGGATTTATTTTAGTGCTTAGATAGGAAAATTAATGTTTATTTCATTTTAAGAGATGAAAAGTTTAGATTGTATCAAATTGGGACATTATTGGTGATAATCATGAATTTTGGATGAAGCGAAAAGATGACTGCAATAGATAAGGGACGATAAAGCCTAATGTCTAACTTACTTAAAGAGTTAAAGTTATAGGCATTTTTGTAAGATAGGATAAGATTAGGTTTAGAGTAGGAAAACATTATAAAATTGATGTTCCCTACTTCTCCAAAGTGAATCAAACGTTCTTCTTCTTCTTATTTTTCTCTCAATTCTTCATCTGTCTTCTATCGTTTGTCTTGGAACAAAAGCCAAGTGTGGTTAAACTCAATTATTATGATTCATGGAGATTCGAAACTATAGATGTAACCTTATGAGGTTTTGTTCTAAACTTTTATTCATGTTTTAATTCAAGTATTTCTCATTTTAAGTTCTTATATTTAATGAATGATTACTATTGATTAATCTGACAAATTAATTTAATGTTGATTATTTTATTGTTATCCATAAGTTCAATAATTCATTATTGTCATGAAGGATTGGTACAAGTAGCAAATAGGTTATTTATAAATTTGCATATTTAACTTAGGATAAAAAAAAGAAAACTTAACTGAATAATTGCATCTATCTTGATTATTTAATTTATGGTTTAGTTATTTTCACTAAGCTTATTCTTATCATTTAATTGATATGGAATGCTATCACACCCAATCAATTGATGGTAAGTTTCGGTTTGGATGCTGGGTTTGAACCAATTAATTTAGAAACATTTGAGACTTATTACGGCTAACCTAATATGTGTTGGACTAACTGCCTGAATTGTCACAATTATTCTTTTTAGACCATTAATCGATGTTACAATTAGATGACATCTTTCCCTTAAATCGGAGTTTAGTATTCTTGAAATTCTCCCTTTTATATTCAGTCAATTTATTTTGATTCCTTGTTAATTTTAGTTATTTAGTTAATTAATCGAAACTCCCTACTTTATTTTATTATTTGCAATTAAGAAACTAGTGTTTAGTTCTCTTGAGATTCGACCTGGTTCCACGACTACTATAAGAAATTAGGAATCAAAATTAATTTTAAGGGCTTTGACAACCTAACCATTATTTTGTCCAAATCACAGCCAGTAGCAATACCATAAATCAACCAAAACACAACATCCAACCAACTAGTGGCAGCCATGGAATTCACCTTGTGATCTTTGGTAGCAACATAACATACTGTGTACTTGGGTTTCTAAAACCTAGATAATGTTAAACATCCAAAACAATTATGAAAACTTTTAATGCTCTAGGTTTAAAGTCTTATGAATCTAATCTTTTCAGATTTTGGATGGCTTAGTTTTTTAAAATATTTTTAGGTGTTTTATGGAACTAATTTCATATATTCTCTTAAACAAAATTTTCAATCATATTGATACTTTAATTCTAAATTGAATGTCGAGTTTTAAAAAATTCAATCTAAACATTTTAGATTGTAAGAAAATTGGGATAGGATCAGATCCCCACCATAGTGGAATAATTATGAAACTTTTTTGTGTTTGATGTCCTAAAACCAAGGTCACTTTAATTATATAAAATGATTAACAATTAAATCATAATAAAGCATAAATCTCAATTCGTACCTTATTCTAATTATTGTCATATCCCTCGAACCATTTTCAAAATGGATTTATCTCAACCACCGAAGCCGCACAAGTGTCCAACCTTTAATGGTATCTACAAAATAGGTTGAGAGAACTCTGTAACTCTTATAGAGAGGGTTAAACAAGAAGTGCTAGCTCTATTAGAGCTTAAGTTTATTTATAATAAGTTTTTGATATTTTAGTAATTTAATTGAAATCAAATTATAATTTCAATTAAACTTTAACTATAATTACAAATAATTCTAGCTAAACATCAATTATGCCCAAGTAAGATTCAATATCTCATATTGATCCCTATTTAATAGATATCTTATATGTAATCATAAAGTTCTTCCAACTTTACATTCAAGTCTAACTTGATTAAAATGTCTTTAGTCTCTTCAACCTATTTTTTATGTGAGACTTATTAAGTTCCTAAATATGTTGACAATGATTATAGATTATATAATTCTAATTCATAATTAAAATTAGATAAACTAAAACTCTTTTTAATTTGTCTTTTATTCTTCAATTAAAAAATTTATAATTATAGATCAAGATTGACATCTAGCAATACATTATGACCATTTATATATTTGGGAATGTCAAAATGGTTTTGACTAACCTTTATTTTTATGATTTTTTTTTTGTAAAATGTAATTCTTTCATCATACAATGTTTCGATTAGACATAGAACATGAAATTAATGTCTACTTTATTTTAGGTCAATCATATTAGTTCTTTGGGTTAAAATTTTTGGACCGTCAACAACAATAACATTTATCGACTTTGAGAATCTGAGACACCAACACCTATATGAATATCGAAACAAAATCCAGATCAAGTTATACCTTTTGTAGCGAAAATAAGTAGAGGAACTAGTAATGTCGAGAAGAGCACGTCAAATGTCACGCCTTTACTGGTATCCACACTCTTGTCAGATTGAACAACCTCTTCTGATGTGCTAACAACACTTTCTAAGACCTCTCTCTCTCTCTCTCTCTAGAATGGGAAGTCTCCTTTTAAGGTTTTAAACAAATGAGTCTCTTTTATCTTCAAGTCATACTATATATCCATATGTATAGTAAAACCTTAAAGCCCAAAGCCCAAACGCTAAGGCCTAAAGCCCATATTTGATTAAGGCCCAATGAATGTTAAGCTTGCTTAGTGTGCAACCCTGTAGACTTATTTAATATTAGCAAGAGGCCTAAACTTCTTTTAGGCCCACAAGTTATAAGCGGTGTATAGGAAGACATAATAGCTACCCAATATTAAATAAGGTCGAAATACAACACCACCTGAATCACAACTGATCAATTAGAGTACATTCTATAATTGGTTTGCTAGACATACACCACCACTCTACCATTAGTTATTAATTTAATTAATGACATTTGTAAACTATTTACAAAACGTCATTCCACCTTGGCCAAGGATTTCTAAAATCAATACCAATAAAAAATAACAAAACATTCTCCCCAATTACTTTAGGATGATGAATTCTACCTTGATTACTTAACTACCTCCATATAGTTCATGTTACAGTCAATGGCTACCAACTGAACGACCTATGATTAGAATCAGTCGTAAGTATTTTCAATCCCTATACAAAATAACTTTGGAGACCTCAAGTCAAAGGATCATTTATACAATCATCACAATGAGAATTTCTATAGACATACAAGTAATGTTTCAAATGGATTTTTTATATTGGGTCAGTTCAGTGAACTTGTTCTCTATCAAGCACTCACACATTTGTTTATGTATCTCCATATTTTATTCTATAAGATCGACTACTTCCTTAATAAGAAAAAAGCATAACATATGCTAGTCTTTTTGTGTTCTATTAATGTCCAATCTTAATAGAACAACAACTAGGAACAATTTAGGGATGATATATAAATGCAATATGAATCTCATAATTATAATCTCATTATAATTTCATTTGCAATGTATAATTATTCCATGAAATTTATCATATACATCTAAATATGTACAAGATAAATAATACATTTAAATTATTTTGTCACTAAACTATAAGCAACCGATTAACTATAGGACATAAACCAACATATATATCGTACACCAAATCATTCAAAGTTCTCAAGTACTAATTAGAAAAAATTAACTAAATAACTAAATGTGGGAACACATATTAAACAAACAACTAGATGTGGTTGTGTTAAAAATAATACATTAATGGTGTATATAAATATACTTAATTAACAATTCTTATAGTAAAGTTTTCAAAAAATGTAACATTTTAAGTTAATTAATCGTAAGTATATTTTATTATTAAAAAATGAGTTAAATATTTTTCTCAAAAGTTCATTTATAAAATAATGTTATATTAATGTTTAAGTTAAAAATTTTACAATTCTTAAATTTTATTTATATTAATAAGATAATTATACTGTCATTTATTTGTTTTAACTCATCTAATGTTTACCATTTTTATAATTTTTATAAATTATGATAGTCAATCTAATAATTATAAAGTTGGAGTAAGAAAGAAAAAGATGTAACCGTATAATATTATCTATATTGATATAGTTATTATTATTAATGATAATTATTTGAATTACTATTTGAGATCCAGCTAAGCATTGATAAAAGTTAACATGTGTACCTGAAATAACGATTATAAATAACTGCAAATGGATAATTCATTACAAAAAAAATATTACATGTGTTACATTAATAAATTTATTACATTAATTTTTGATTATAACAATATCTTATAATAAATTTTTCAAAAAATATGTCTTTCATTACAAAAAAAAATCAATCTGTGTACATAAAATGATGATCATAAGTAGCTTCATCCATATATATATGTATATAGGTTCCCAAGTACAAACTAGGAGAAAGAAAAAAAACTAAATAACCCAATGTAGAAATGCATACTAAGAAAGCAATTAGATGCGGCTGTATTGAGAGTTACATATTGATGCTGCATGTAAGTGTCCCTAAATTAGCAATACGGTATAACAAAATTTTAAAAAATATATAACACTTTAAGGTAATTGATAGTACATATAGTTTATTAAAAAACAAAAAAAATAAATTAAGGTATGGATACTTCTCCTTTATGGCTTCCAAAGGCTCCCAAGTTGCCTCT
>JANIHZ010000210.1:34427967-34438897 GCA_027478365.1 Erythroxylum rufum | reverse complement strand
ATCCGGTGTTTACCATTTTTATAATTTTTTCTAATTATGACAAAAAAGGTGTACATATATAGTTATGATTATGAATGATAAGTATGAGTATTTTTTTAATGGGAAGGAAAAATGAATTAATAGAAATTGAGTTTAAAATAATTCATTAAAAGGAAAACAAGAAATTCAACCACTTACTGCTAACTCAGAATTAAAAATTAACAAAGCCACAACTCTTAACCAACTGAAAATAAATTAAGCTAATTATTTCATGTACTATTTGAAATTCAACTGGGATTGATATGTAATATGTAGTACAAAACTTATTATGTACCTATAATCATACATGAAAGGATTAAAAATGAAGGTAATGTAAAATACTTGATTTTGGTTCCATCTCTGATTCCGATGCTGTTTCCGAGCTCCAAACGATCACGAATCTCCCAACACCGTTATGGAAATTGTTTCCTGACATATGGTTTAGGTTTTTCTACAGATTTCTTAATACATAAGCTCTCTTAACGGGCCAGAGAATCCTTATCCTTACGATTGATATGAGCAACTGCACGAGACCTTAACCTTTATATATAGCTTCCATATCAGGGGCTCCTATCACAAGGTCGATATGGGTCTGGTCCATACTAATTGGGATCCATTTTTTACTCAGACTTCCACCCATTGATTTAGATCACTTATTGGGTCACTTTATTATCTTTATTTGGATCAAATTACGTAACTTAACCGATAAATTATTGAAAACCAAAAAATGCAATTGATAATAAAGAAAAGGACAAATTTATCCAACATTCTCCCATTTGGAAAAGCATTAATTGTATTTTTGACTCTAGTTTAAAAACAATTTAAAAACTCGGTTAAACCACGCTACTGAATTAGTCGACTAAGTTTAAAACAAAACATTTGATCCAAAGATAATGAAAGTCCATCATTATGTCTTTCAAGGCTTTCAATACCAAAAAGTATCAAATGCATATGTCATGTACGACGCAGATCCAATACAATCACGTATATCTAATACCTCACTAACATGAATGGGAAAATGGAGTGTGGAAAACTAGGATGATACCTTTATGATCTAAATTATATTATTTTCGTTTGTAGGTCTTTATTCCTCCAACTGTATGCTAAACCGCATCTACTAAACTGCATTAGAGAAATCCTGTTTTCTCTTACTGAATGCTAAATATCATTAGAGAAAACTTGTTTCCTCCCACCAAATGCTAAATTGCATTAGAGAAAACCTTTATGTTCTCCAACTGAATAATAAACTGCATTAGAGAACACCTTTATGGGATTAAAAACTTATATCCCCTATGTCATGTAAAATTTATGGATAACTGTACTAAAATTGTACGAGTCTAAATGACATAGGCATAAGGTCAATCTGTATATATGCCCAATGACCTTTAAATGCTTAAGATCGACACAAATCTTAAGACTTTCATATGTATTATGACAATGTATGACAACACGTATTACTGAGGATAAAAGATGATAATTTTTATTGATGAACCATCACACTATCATAATACATCAAAATGTACAAATGTACATGGAGTAAACATAACGATTCCCTAACTAATAGTGTCTAAAGACATCAAAACACCTATATTGTATACTTGTGTCACAAACATAAGTGGGTGAAGTCCTTTAGTTAAAGGATCAACTTACAATTCCTCAGTCTTTAAATGCTCCAAACCTTAATGTCACATTTTCGTATCAACACCTTTATGAACAAATAATTGACCTTTAAATGCTAAAACCTTGTGATATTCTTTTTTGTTATTAAACAACATAGCAAGAAGATTATCATAATACAACTAAATGGGTCTAGCCACTGAATCAACCACAGATAACTCAAAAATCAATTTTCTAAGCTAAATTGTCTGTGAAGCAGCCTCATAGCATGCACTTTGCATGCATAATCAAGGAAGTTACTCGTGTCTTCTTAACACACTTCCACGACATTATACCATCTGCAAACTTAAAACTGTAACCTCAAGAGGACTTTCGATCATCCGGACACATAGCTAAAATTTGAATCTGAATTCCCAACGAGGTTTAGTTTGTTGACTTTTTTATATGTCAACATACAATTCTTGATTCCCCTCGTCAGATTGCATTCTAATGGTCTACAACTGGATTAACTAGATATTGACCAACCAGTCAAACAGTGAATGCAATGTCCTACCTAGTACATAGTCGAGCATACATCAAGCTATCAACCGTACTAGAATATGAAACATTTCTCATAACCTCTCTATTTACTTTATTAATTGGATATTGTACCAAAGATTATCTCTCACTATGAGAGACAGGTGCTACGACAGGTTTACTGTTAATCGTATTAAACCTTTATAACACATACTCAATGTATGCATTATATGAGAGGCCTGATGATTGTTGAGATATGTCCTGATGAATCTGAATACTTAGGATAGAAGATGCTACACCAAGGTCCTTCATGTCAAAGCTCTTGACCAAAAGTTTCTTAACCTCATACAATATGGTCAAGTAATTTGACGTAAGCAATATATAATCCACATACAGTAATAGGAAGATAACTTTGCTCCCCTTGACCTTATAGTACAAACATCTTTTTATTTTCCATGAAGCCGAAAGAGGCCACAACCTCATCAAATGTAAGGTATTACTCTCGGAAGGTTTGATGTAAACCATATATTGATTTGCATAATTCGCAAATCATGTTAGTTCCATCTGGATCTTGAAATCCATCAAGTTGTACCATATAGACCACTTCATAAAGGCCTTTACTCAGGAAAGTAGTTTTAATAGCCATCTGATGTAACTCTATATCATCATGAGCTACGATTGCCTTAATCACTCAAAATGAATCATAGAGGATATGAGAGAAAAGGTAACATTAAAGTCAACCTTTTTTCCTTAGTAAACCATTAGGCAACTGAGCGAGCCCATTAACTGCTGAACTTTATCCTGAAATCCTTTAGGTTTTAAAACTTCATTTACAACTGACAGGTTTGCAGTTTTGATGCAAATCAACTAGCTCCCAAACCTTACTATGCTTCATGGATTACATCTCATCATTCATCTCATCGCACCACACATCCACATTGGGTCCAGAAATAGCTTCTGTAAAAGTAATTAGATTTGTAACATGTCTAATAGTATAATCCTTTACCCCTGATAGACTAAGTAATCAGATGGGATAGTAGGTCATCTCACTCTAGTGGATTCACTTAACTGTATTAGATCTTGCACCCCTAGGAACCTCTGTGTCTACAAGTATGGGTTTCTGTTCCTGTACAGGCACGATACAAAAACCTAGATCCACCGGATCTAACTGTATGAGTAGCAGGTACATGATAGCTATAGTATTCTCCCTGCTATCATTTGAAGGGTCAAAGGGCCCACCATCATCATAGACAATGTATTCTAGAAACATAACTGTTTGTGATTCTAATATTCTGGTCTCTCCTTCCCTACAGTAAAAGCTGTAGCCTTAAAGTGGTCGCGATATCTTACTAAATAGCAATGAGCGGAACAAGCATGCAATCTATCTTTATAAGGATTATACTACCTCAGTAGGGCAACCCTATATACGATTGTGTGCAAGGCTGAGTTTTTAAGCTTCTAGATAATCATGTAGATTAGTCTTGTTTTGCATTGACTTCTTCAAGTCCTTTAGGATGCAATTATGCCTTTCGACAATATACTATTTTGTTCAAAACTACTCAGTATAGTGAATTAAGTTACTATTCCAACTGATTCCAAATATATGAAAAATAGACCTTTTAAAGTCCTGAAACACCATGTTTGCCATGATATTTACCTCCACAGTCAAATCTGACTATCTTGATGAAATTTCCTAATTGGTTTTTAACGTTCAGTCTTTAAGCAAGAATACATAACTGTGCTAGGAATAATCATCAACAAATGTCAGAATATATTTAGAATTGTACAATGCAACTATATAAGGTTTATCGATATCTATATGTATCAGACTCAAGAAGTCAAAAGCATGAGTTGACCGCAACATCCTTATTAGTCAACTTATCCCTATAACAGTCAGCACATGTTCCTAGATCATCATAATCTAGAATTGAGAAATGCTTTCCTTGATCAATCCCTCAACCCTAGCTCTGGAAATATGTCTTAAACTTTTATGCCACACCATATATGACTTCTCATTCATCAGGTTCCTTCATTTCATAACTTGTTAAGAAAGATATGAAGAAGCATTTATCTAATTCGGGGTAAGACACATTCTATACAAATCATATGACAAGAAGGTTGTACAATTATGTTTGCATTAAACAACAACTGTACAACAGAAGCATCAAATACAAAAATTTAACCCTCTTTGTCCATAATTGATCAAAAGATCACATATAAAATGTGTTATGTAAAACTCAAATGAGCCTTACAATAAAGTTCAATACATACATCCCCTATCGATATTACTTCCACTTTTTTATTACTGTGAACTATTAGTTTCTCCTTCCCTTTATTTGGCTTTATCTTGGATATGAACCTTTGCATTATGGAAATACCTTGATCAGATGCTCCACTAAATAGCCACCATGTACTTAATGTGACTATCGCAAATTAGATTCATAAATTGACAAGCTAAATAGTAACCTGATGGTCTCAGTCTTTCCTGTTAAACCTCATACTACTAGTTTCTTTATGTCCCTAGGACCTTTATCAATATTAGTTTGACCAACATCAGCATGTGGAGAAGATTTGAACTTTCTATCTTCGAAATTAGCGGGCTTCATCTTTGTTTTCCTTTAGGTTGCTTCAAAGGCTGTAGGAGTAGTAAACTTGAGTTTTTTCTCCTCAGTAACACAATGGGCTATCAAAGCATTGAAGTCCCAACATCTTCAATCTACTGTGAAGATGAATTATTCTTGATACGTACTCCATTACTCCTCTTTCTCTCATATATACCTTAAGGAGAATAATTCTTTCATCAAGGCACTTGTCTCAACATCTAGTGAGACTGTGTACTTCTGGGAGACATTATCAAGAAAATCCTTCACTATGTCTATGTCCGAAAGTCCACTTAGCAGATGGTTAGGAATAGATCTTTAAATGATCATCAGATATAATCTGTTAGACCGATCCTAGGTTTTATAGGTTGCTTTATGAACTCTCGAGCACATAGATGTAGGTGGAGATGGCCTATGGTCATATTAACCACAACTATCTCCATAGCATTCAATACATCCTCTGTCCACTTCTTTGTATTGAAACTAGCCAGGGTTTCAATGGTGACACTAATTTTGATGACTGAAAAGGTGACTTCAAGATGATAATCTTTAAATCAGCACAAATGTAGGACAATAGAGATACTCAAAGCTATTAAATAGTATCTTTATTGAAAATCTGGTCACACATATTATGAAACACTTATTGGAAAAATACATAATATATGCAACTAAACCTTCACATAAAAGCGATCAGAGTACAAATCATCAACTCTCATGACATTACCACCTGTGGGTTAGATCATTCAAGCAACGACTTCCCTCTATCCAATGCCTTTATGCACATCTCAAAATCTCACGTAAGGCCAAAACCTGTGAGCAGAATAACCAGACATGAGACCAAAGGCATCTCCTAACGTGTAAGTAGAACAATTCAAAAAACGAACTCGAAAGGCTACTGTAGTGACTACATCCTCATCAGTACTCAAAAAGTCCACAAACACAGGGAATACATCTTTATGTTATCCTCACATTCTTTATTGATATATGGTATATGACAATGTAACATCAATAACTGCAAAAATCTGAATGAACAGTCTCATTGCCACACACTCGTGCTGAAGACATTTTCTGAAAACTTCTTTTGAGACTTTCGTAAGAGAAAAATCTCAGTAGAGTGACTATCGTGAATCACTGGACACTGAACCGACCACCCGAGACACAAAAACCTCATGTATCTCCCTTATGGCAAGTTCGTTGCACAAAAATTCACTCAAAAATGGCTTCAGAATGTCTTAATTCCTTTTCCAATTGACTATCATGCAATTCCGAACACTAAACATGGGACCTGAGACACAAAACCTTGAAGTATCTCTCTCATATGATGTCCGAAGCATACAAATTCACTTGAAATTGGATTCAGAATACCTTAATTCACTTTTTTGGAGTAAAACTTTAATTTATTACTAATGTAATAAATCCAGAAAAATGGAAAATTTTACTTTATAAATTTTTCGAACCCGGAAACTGACCTAAAACACCCTGGGGCACTCTTACGGGAAATCTGAAATTTTTGTGTTTTTTTTTTCAAAATACTGTAGAAGCCCGTACACGCCAGACGTTTTCTCTCCCACTGACGTCGGAGACAATTTTCGGCATCCTGGGATGTTGTTTTTCACTCCGTTCGGCCCTTTTTCGACCCTTTTTTATAGTTAGCCTTATGTATAACACTTTTACATAATTGTATAGTAAAAAAATCTGAAAAACAAATCAAAACTTGAGAAAAACTATCTGAGATAAAAAATTGAAAACCTTCGTTTCCGATAATCCGATCATGTAACCTCTCTGATACCACATGTAATATGTAGTACAAACCTTATTACGTACCCTAGATCATACATGAAAGGGTTAAAAATGAAGGTAATGCGGAATACCTGATTTCGGTTCCATCTCTGATTCCAATGTCGTTTCCGAGCTACAAATGATCACGAATTTTTCAGGACCTTTATGGAAAGTGTTTTCTAACACATGGTTTAGGTCTTTCTATAGTTTTCTCAATACTTAAGCTCTTTTAATAGGTTAGAGAATCCTTATGCTTACGATTGATATAAGCAACTGAAAGAGACCGTAACTTTTATATATAGCTTCCATATCAGGCTTCCTTATCACAAGGCCGATATGGGTCCGATTCACACTAATTGGGATCTAGTTTTTATCCGAACTTTGATCCATTGATTTAGATCATTTATTGGGTCACTTTATTATTTTTATCTGGATCAAATTACGTAACTTAACCAATAATTTATTGAAAACCAAAAATAGCAATTAATAGTTGTCCAACTTTATGGGAAAGGACAAAATTGTCCAACATGATAAAAGTTAACGTGAGCTTTTATATTTTTATATTAATATAATTATGATTATTAACGATAACTAGTTATTTTAAGTATTATTTAAGATCTAAGTGAGGATTAATCAAAATTAATATATTTGGAGCAAAGATCATACATCAAGTCTTTCAAGATTCTATTGACTATCTAGAAAAAAAATTAACCGAACAAGCAATTAGATGTATTGATACTGGTGGTATATAGAAAGGGGCATTGTAGAAACTAAGGAAAAATAAGCCATAAAAATGAAACTATGGTGTCAATCTGTTATCTAGAAACTCACATAGTTGGGTACGGAGACTTTTGTACAATTCTATATGTTCTTTAGTCCAAGTCTAACTAAAGAATTGTCCAGATCGTTTAATTTAAAATCTTTCACGTGATTAGCTTCAGCATCTGTCAGAACTACACTTGCTCTCACCAAAATTTATGTAATCAAGTCAGAGAAACGGAGAAAACTGATTTGGTTATGGTTTTTACATGCCCTAGAAGTTCTGAAGCAAAGCTACTCTTTTGTGGTGTTACAAAAGTAATTTGAAAATACCACATAATATAATATTTGTTGCACTTCCAGTAAGTGACTCTGGTCTCTTACTCTCCTTCGCTGATACATTTTTACCAAGGGTCTTAGCCGCCAGAAATCCAGACCCAATTAGATCTAACGGGTCATTTTAAGCCCACGGGATAAGGTTTGAGACATTGATACGACGGCGTTTAGCCCCTTCTAACTAGGGTTTAAGGTTTGAGAGCTTTGTCTCTGTTCAGCCGCTGATTTCAGATTCAATCACAGCATCAGAGTACGAAATGGTTAGTTTCTTTATACATTTCTGTAACTTGAAGAACATGGCCGGATGTTGAATATTATGGAATCTCGAATTATGAGCAATCCGCTTTTATCTGTAATTTCCTTATTTTTTTTGTTAAACATGTTCAAAATTGCAGGTGAACGTTCCAAAAACGAAGAAAACATACTGCAAGAACAAGAACAAGGAATGCAGGAAGCACACCTTACACAAGGTGACCCAGTACAAAAAGGGCAAAGACAGCCTCGCTGCTCAAGGTAAGCGGCGTTACGATCGCAAACAATCAGGTTATGGTGGACAAACCAAACCCGTTTTCCACAAGAAGGTAATAAATAAATATAATCCAATCATTGTGCTGTTTTTTTTTTTTTTTTTTAATGATGGCACATAACATCATTATCTTGTGATGTGTTGATTATTTTTTCTCGACAGGCCAAAACTACAAAGAAGATTGTGTTGAGGTTGCAATGCCAGAGCTGCAAGCATGTGTCTCAACATCCTATTAAGGTTTATTAACTCTTCAGTTACCCTGCTTTATCTTATAGTGTTCCTATTGCTTGTTGATTCTTTCTATGGTTTATGCAGAGGTGCAAGCATTTTGAGATTGGTGGAGACAAGAAGGGCAAGGGGACATCACTTTTCTAAGTCCATGTCTTATTTTTGTTAATTTCATATTTGTATTAGAACCTCAATCTCCTTTATTTGGAAAATTCGGAACATCATTTTGCTTGACAATGTTTAAGCTATCAATTCCGGTTCGATTTTCAAATTTAGTGACATCCTTGAGCAGTAGTTTATTTTCTTTCTTCTATTTATGTGATCGACTTCAGAATTTGATATGATCTAAAAATATCAAATCAAAGTCCATGGCAATTACTTGGAGCAAAAGTTGCATAGCATTAGCTTTTCTTTCTGTTCGCATGTATTTTGTACAAATTATGAACCTTTGCAACTAGTTTTTTTTTCTTCAATCGTAATGGATTTCAGAAGGTATTTATGTATTTGCAACTTCAATTTGCAAATGATCTTCACGTTGACCAAAAGCTCGTCTTGTATGTCTACGGTATGTCATATTTGTTTACTTCCAATTTGATTGTTTATATTATATCCCCGTCTGCTCATCTCCAGTTCCTACACTTTTGGTCCTGGAATACTGGTTTAGCTTTAATCATTGAAAGCAACTGATAGTAGCTTAGGTTGTTACTCTTTTGTCTGTTTTAACAAATGTGTTCAGCCCCATGGGTGAAGGCTTCAAGTCTCAAAATTAGTATACTATTCTGGCTCTTTTGTCTCTATATCCTTGGTACAGAAACAAGTGATGTCGTTGGACAAGCTTTTGCATCACATAGACTCTGAAAGAAACAGGCAAGTACAATGTCCAGATTCCTTTATGTCAAGGGACCAACACCAACTTAATCAACGCCCGACCAAGTCCGACCAACCAAAAGTAGTCAATTATATGAATATTTTGATAAGCTTTTTGGATGTGTAAGCATGATTAGAAGAGAGCTTAAATAAGATTATTTGAGGTCTAAAAGTGATTATAGATGGGTTTTAAGTGATAGACTTAACAAGATTAGAAGTCGGTTTTTTAAGTGATAGACTTGACAAGATATGAAATCCTTATCTAATACTCCATTTGATTCATAATAAGTGTCGTTTTAGGTACATTTTAATTATTGAAAATAAGTGTCATTCTTGACTTTGTATGCATGTTTATAATTTTACTTTCAAAATTAACCTTTAATTTCTCTAACATCTTAATTACACAGATTATATAGATTATATTTTCAAGGTACTTTAACATATAATTAATAAGGGTATATTAGACATTTCATTAACTTTTTTAATAAGTGTGCATTCTTCTAAAATGACACTTATTATGAATCGGAGGGAGTAGATGTTTGTATAGAATTTGTCAAAATTTGAGTTAGAAGCTCGAGAAAAGATGAAAAAACTGAGATTCTTTTAAGAGTACAGTTCTGTTTTTACTTAGAAATAAAGGTTAAATTGCCTTTTAATGGCTTTGAGCGTTGATCGCAATAACAAGTTGGGAAATCCTACTTTAAGTTGGATTTTCTTATAGAGAAAATAATAGTATTTGGGTCACAATAAAAATATAAACTCAATTGAGACAAGTCCCCCACTATCGAGCCTAAACTCACAAGACAACAGCGAAGAAAACTTAGAAAGTAATCATCATGCATGTCTAAAAAATTGCACATGTTCAAAGGGTCGAATAATTAAGATTAGAGATTGAGAGATTGAAAGCAATTACATAGATTGCCCCTCTTCTTTTGATTTATTTGTTTTATTTCCATATTTAATGATGACTAAGACTTGACATGATTATTATTTATGGGTTGGAAGTGGTTTTGCAGAACAAAATACCATCCTTGCAAACTTCGAACAATAAAGAACATGTTTGAAGCTATCCTTTAGTTCACTTTCTCTTGATATTTTAACACCTTTTTCCAAGAGAACTTGCACTTTGGCTTTCTAAGGAAAAGCGGAGAGAGTTGTCATTGCATGTTGATTTTGTATAAGAGCAACTTGACCATTCCAATTATCAAACTATAAAAAGGCCTTGTCTCATTTCCCTACTTTACAGGATACATTTGCTTCTATTAAGCTTCTTAACTTCAGCAGTTGGTTGAAGAACCAAGAATGTGAGGCTTTTGAAACCATACACCCCAGAAGGCTATTTCCCTTAATTATATAGATGTATAACCACTTAATCCACAACGATTCCTTGTCCATTAGGATTCTCTATGTCATCTTTACCATTGGAATTTTATTGTTGTTATTTATAGCTTCCAATCTTAGTCTACCCCCTTCTTTTTTTCCTGTATACTTTTGATCTTACTTCTGCAACTCTTCCACCTCCTACCACTTTTCCACATAAAAATTACTTTATCATCCTTTCCATAGTCTTGACGAGGCTTTTTGAAAGGAAAATATGGGAGCATCAATATATATGCATTGAATTAATAAATAAAAATAAAATAAATAATCTTAAAATTAATATCATAATTATTTTTATAATTAA
>JANIHZ010000210.1:34374933-34388627 GCA_027478365.1 Erythroxylum rufum | reverse complement strand
AATAATCTCTTGTTATAATGAAAATTATAGCAATGAAGGACTAGTGTTTCTTAAGGAATTATAAATTCTTATAATTTTCCTCGTTGATCTTGGTTTCTAAAATGTCTATCAGAAAAGACTTTGTCTCTTATAAATAATCCACAATCATTTTCTATTTATTTGGGATATTAAGCCCTTTTATATTTAAAACTAGGATAGTGATTTAGAGGGGGATATTGAGACTTTTTTTTCTTCCTCTTAGAGCTACTCTTTATGACTCTTTAAAAGCTATAATCTAATTATGAGTCATTTATAGGATTCAAGTCAAATTACAAGGAGTTCTATATAAGCTTCTTTTGAATTATGTTCAGCTATCTCTCTCTAGTTATTCAGTTTAATAATATCAATATCCTTTATTTATGAGGCCTAAATTCCTTCAACTTCTAAGTTATACTTTCACCATTATTAATAGTACTATAATGTCCTTCTTTTGAGAGCATGTTTATGGAACTCTTATCTCCTTTAATGTTAGAAGAGTTGGTCTAATGATCTTCTAAAAAGGATTAGTTTCTTTCTCTACAAAATTGATGATAGTGTTATTATTACCTTCCTCATTGTTAGCCTCATCATCTATGATTTCCATACTTCCTCTAACTTATAAAGCTTCCTAGTTGGCTTCCAAACCTGCTCGAGTTAAATTTTATATGGCCTCCTATTATATGTAACTATAAATTGATCTTCAAAATTTTGATTTGCTTCATCTTGTCTGAACAGAGGAATGTTTTCTAAAACCTCTTTAGAAATGTCAATTAGCATACAAACTTGACCATAGCTGACCCTCTTCAAGCTATTTGTTGCTTTATTAATGCATAAAGGCTTGCCCATATAGTTGGAAAAGTGACTTAGTCATTTCATAGTATAATTCTCAAGAGGTATGTAATGAATATTCAACGAAATAGGGATCTGCTTCTACCTTAAATCTTGGAGCTTAATTCCTAGTTTCATAAATTAATGGAGGATAAGCTTAAAATTGAAAGCTAAGGGCCCAGATCTAATTTTTTAGCTTTGTTAGAGGAGTAGAGCTTGAATAGAAATAAATTATCATCATTAATAAGTGCTTCTTACAATCCAATATGCTTCCACTAGTCATTTGCCCAAGTTTTAAAGCTAATAATGAAAGCTAAATATCCATAAAGAAACCTAACATAGCTGCTTACCATTTTGCTATTACCTCTTTAAGAATATTAATTTGTGGAGCTAAAACTTCCTTAGTCGAGCTGGGGGGATAATAGTAAAGGTTAAGGAATGGTAAAGGACTTATTTTTAGGACTTCTTAGTATTGGCATTAACTAGTGGTATCTCTATAGTGACCTAAGGTTATATACTTATTATATAGAATAAAGACCTAAAACGTAAGTTGGAGTGTCAGCCCATAAGGAGACATATGGCTTTTAGGACCTAAAACACTAGTTGGAGTGTCAGCCCATAAGGAGACACGTGGGTTTTAGGATCTATAATTTGGTCTGAAAGGGTGCCAGGAATAGGTTTCAAGTTATAAAAAGGAGGAAATTCCTCTAAAGATAGTGGTAAGGTACTTAAAATTTAGTTAAAAAGGAAAGAAGAAGGTGTGGAACTAGAAACACCATAAGAAGAACATAATAGGAACTAGGAAAAGAAACATTAGTGGAAGGGTTATCTAAGCCATATGAAGAGGAAAGAAACAAAGGAAATTGTGAAGTGAAAGGAAGGATAACACTAGGAAGAAGAATTTGTAGACAAAGGATTAGATAAGGAAAAAAGCACTAACAAAGGATGGTGAGAAGATAAACAAGGGAGAGCTTAGGAGAGAAGAGCTCAAAGTGGAGTTCAGGCTCACAATAAAAGGCTAGTTTGAAGAGAGGTAATGACTAAGGTAGAATATTCAAGAAGAACACACTAAGGAGATAGCTCAAGATTCTAGCAACAACATTAAGTTTAATGCAACTCTTAGAGAAAAACTATAGCTTCACGTATTTAAGAAATATTAAATATTGAATTTTTTGCAATGCAATTGAGGCTTAATATGCATATCTTGTGATATTAACTGTTAAGCTAACTAATGATTGTAGGTTAATGTTTACTGTTATCATTTTACTAAACTATCAAGAGACTATAACTCTTTCACTAGGAACACCTAATGGTTTAGAGGCTTATGGCATATATTAAATGCCAACATAAACTTATAGAAGTGGAACTAATTCTTATTTTACTTGGTAGGGTTAGTTAATTAGGTTTACTTGTTGTTAATTACTTAAAGGTAAGCAATTGTTTACGTGTCAGGGAATTTGATATTATTATATTTTAATGGATATTATAGACTAAATTATTCATAATTTAGCATATTTACATAATATTTTATATGATTTTTCCTATGTTTGATTCATTTTCCTATAGGTGATAATTTGGGTCAAAACTTTTGCTTGAGTGTAACATTCTCCACAATTGTCCAATTAAGGAGAAAATTAAGTCAATTGGAAGCTAAAATGATGGATAATCTTTTAGAAGGTACCAAAGATTAACTCAGGCTTTAACATATTGGAAAATGGAGGAGAATATGGTGGTAGTGTGAACAATGTTAAACATGCAACAAAATTTGCACCAATCTTATTTGATAAAACATTTTTATTCCAAAAGCTAGCTAACACTTTTTTGAAAATGTAACAATCATCAGACTTAAAATTTGAAATCAATGGATGAAAATTTTGTGAAGTTTAATCACCTTGGAACTCTTTTATTTGACCTAATCTATAAATAATTTTATTACAAGACTTTTTTTGGTGATTTTGGAGTCTTGTAACAACATCCTTTTTCACTAAGTTTTTAGTTTTAGTTTTTCTTAACATTAAGGATGGATCGAGACCAAGATTAGAGGAGAACAATGAGAACTCCTAGAGTTCTTTCTTTCTCTTCTTTATCTTAAGTTAAGATTGATTGTTTTTGTTTTGTTTTCATTGTGTTTAGTAACTAAACCTTATCTAGGGATAACGGCGTAGCTTATGATGGATTCTTTATTTTTTTTAAAAATGAAGGAATTTCATTAATTAGGACCAATTAATGTCCAAATAAGGGAAAATAATAAACACTTCTAGCCTTTCATACAAATAATGAGGTACATATAAATTATATATCCTTTTATCAAAATGCAGATTATCAATGGAGAAGATACTTGGTTCTGGTTTGATAACTGAGCTTCTCAATGTCCACTGATCAAGAGAGGAGACCTGTTAACACTAACTCCTAGAATGTCAATTCACACTAGAGTTTCAGAATATATTACACAAAATGTTTGGCTAGCTATAAGAAGGGGAGTTGATAAACTGTTGAACTATTATCTCAGCTACTTGCCTAACTCCTCTATTATAAACAAAGCCATCTGGATTATCAGCAAGAATGGTTATTTCTCCAACTCTTCTTGGTTAAAACCTATTAGACCCCAAGTTTCTACCATACCTTGGTATAACATTGTATGGAAAGGCTTATTAATACCAAAAGCATCCTTTGTCAACGAGTTGTCTGCTAGAGGTAGATTGAAAACCAAAGATAGACTTAATGGCATCAGTGATCAGATCTGTGTATTATGCAACATAATGCCTGAACTATAAGTCATTTTTTCTTCCAATGCAACTTCATAACTATAATATAGGCCAAAATTCAACACAACATGAACTTGGTTTGTCCAGTAACTGATTGAGAAAGTACTTTAGTCTGAATTGAAAATTAATATAAAAAGAATGGGAAAAGGTGAAAATTTCTTAAGCCTTAGCTTAAACCGCTCTGTTTATTCTAAATGGAATGAAAGAAACCAAAAAATGTTTAATAATACTCAAACTTAGAAGCATACAATCACTCATGAAACCTGCTTTTGTATTAAAGTAACACTTGTTGAACACCAAGTCACTAAAGACTTAAGCTATACTCTCAGAATAAGATGGAACCTGAAGTAACCTCTGCTATTATATTTCTAGCAGCCGTAAAAATGATATGTTATAATTTTAATTGTCTTTTATCTCATCTTTGCTAATTTATCCTTTAAAACTACTTTTTGTTACCTTTCAAGACTTATCAATTAATGCATTATCTTTTTAGAAAACAATGTACATTATCTTACAAGAGAACCTACTTACTTCTTGACTAACTTTAGAAGTATATCTAATTTAAGTTAAGGTTTCATCAATTCTAAGGACTTTTTAGTTATGATCCTTTAAGCTAGAGCTGTCAATCTAAGATTGGCGCAGAAATTGCTTAAGTTAGAATTGATTTCCACTCTTGTATCACTAAAAATCTTTCCATTCCTTTCCTTCCATAGATGACCGATACACAATCCAACACTAATCCTAAAGGGCTTTTTTTCACCCATTCCTTTTATATTGACATTTGAGACATGGGTGAGAAAGGTAAGCCATTCCTATTTAAGCATTAGAGACCAAAAAGTGTGAGTAGTTTGTTCCACAATCTTGAGGAGAAATCACATTTGAAGAACAAATGATTATGTGATTTTTGGCCATCTCCACACAGGGCACAGTCTAGGGTATCCATCTGGAATTTTGGTCTATCTTTGATACCTAATCTTTTATAATAAACTAGCCAAAACATAAAATGGTGTGTGAGAGGAATGTTACTATCCCATACAAATCCATAGCAAGAACTTCTTTCATGGTTTCCTAATAATATCTTCTTACATGAGGCAGTAAAAAGAACCAGTGATTTGTCTAGACACCATTACACACTATCAAGAGTGGAGAGATAAAGTATGTACCTTGGCATATTTTGAATTATAACATAGAAACCTCTTATTGACAATAATGGCCAACACTGGTCCCTGTTAATTATAAGTGAATATGCTTTCACATTAATAGGGACTATGAATTTTAGTACATGACAATATCTAAGCATATATATATAATGAACCAAAATAGTTTCAATTATAAAACCAAAAGTTAGTGTTTACCCCATTACCAATTTTTTGTTTGATCTATGCTTACATGAAATTTTTAATGTGCAAGATATACTAAAAATTACAAGGCTGAGTTGGTTTAGTTTTGACTATCTATATACTCTCACTCTTTAATCATACATATGGATCCACTTCACCTATAGGTTTTCTTTCTCCACACATATAATCTATAGCCTCTTTACTGTTAAGATCTTGGACATTTTGTAAGTTACAACTAATTGGAGCCCTCTATGTTATTTTGGGAGGCATATTTTACTTTATCTAACACTTGGGTTTTCCTTCTATTGTTAAGCCACTTTATACAAATTTCATAATTAACCTAACAATTTTATTTAACATACTCCTTGATAGAGCAAGGAGTGAGCACCAATCATGTTGGCCCCCGAATTTTTTCTTGATGAATAAGCATGATTTAAATTAATTTTCAGGTCTTGATAGATTATTTATTTTTGGAGTAATTAGCATGTCAATTTTAGTAGGATTTTATTGCTTGGGTTGGAAAAATTAAAGTGTTAAGAGTGTATAACCTAAAGGGCAAAATTGGCAAGTCACTTAAGAATGAGGATTATAAGGCATAAATGGAAGGGAAAAAGGGTCATCTTACAATCATTATGTATAAATAATAAGAAGAAGACATGTCATCTTGTATCTGAGAGGGAAGAAAACGTGGATGAGAGAGTGGAATAGAGAAAAAGAAGAGAAGTAGAGAAAAGAAGAAAAACAAGCTAGGGTTTTAGAGATTCTTGAAGAACTTGAAGACTTTGAGCCTAAAACAAGTAAGTATAAGCATTAACCCTTCTTGATTATTGGAAGAAGCATATTTAATGATAGTTAGAAGAGAAAATGAAGTTGAATATATGTAGGAAGTTGTTGATGAATGGTTTATGTGAATGTTTTATTGTTTGGTTAATGATCAAATATATATTATGAATTGATATGTGAATGATATTGAGTTGAAAATGAAGCAGAAGAGATGGTTTAGGTTTAGGATGGGTTATATGTGAAAGGTGGAAGTTAAAAACAAGAAAATGTACCAAAACATGTTCTCGGAGTAGGTTTTTGGACAAGTTCACCGTGGCAAACTCAATTTTTCCTGCATGAACATGCTTTGGTATTTTGGGCATAACGTTTTCTATAGATGTCCAAATAGAGTTACTTTTGATTTGGTGTAAACGAGAGACATAGGGCTACAAATTGTATAATGCAATCAGTTTTAATTCACTCTCTAAGGATATCAATTTTTAGATGGAATGTGAGCACATAATTTTTGTTTTAGTATAAGAACAATTTGAAATTGTTGAGGTATAACTTTTAGATTTATGTACCAAATTGAATGATCTGAGTGTCATTAGAAACCTAAGACAATGGGGAACACTTTTTTAGAAGAAAGTGTTATCAAATTTCTAGACTCAAAGGTTTGGATTTATGGACAGGTTTTGGTTCATGAAGCTTAGGAAATGCATGGGTTTAAATACTCTAAGATCATTTTAGTGAATGTATTTTCTTAGGGTTATTAAATTAGAATTCCTATTGAATTGGGATTTTGTTATTGTTAAAGGAATTCAGGAAGGGGATCAAGAGAGACAAGAGGAGCAAGATGAAAGACATCCTTAAGCCAATTTCTTAAGCAAGGAATTCAAGGTGGGTACATGTTTATAATAGAGTAAATAAGCCATTAAATGTTTTCTTTAAATCAAGAAATTTTAATGATTTCAATTTCATCATAAGTGTTGCATTTATTGCTTCGTGAATGAATTGAGAAATTGTTATATGTTTGTTACATAAATTATGTTGATGATTTATGAAAAGACTTTGAAAATGATTCTTTTTGAAAAGATACAAGTTTATGAAATCAGGTTTTCGGAAGTGGTTTTCGAAATATCTCATGTTCATGAAAAACAAGTTTCCCAAATATGCCATTTGGGAAAACTGTTTTCAATCCATGAATTACATGCTATGTGGGTTTAGTTTAATCCATTTAAGAATATTACATGTACATTGACAAAGTTAAAGGCTTCTCCCGCCTACCTGCTAGTGGCATGGAGCTCCTTCATGGACTCCCTCATGTTTATGTCCACGCAAAACCGTTATGTGGGATTGCGATAGTACGTCAAGTTTATGACTACACATGACCATTATGTGAAATGTGTAGTTCTTCATGTTCATAGATCTCTAACCAAACTATTTTGATGTGCTTATGTGCTTATGACATGTTAAGAAGTCTGATGCATACATGATTTCTAGTTTGTGAATTTTGGTTAAGAATTTGAGAACGATACGTTTATGAATTCAATTAGAACTTTGTATTGGCAAATGGACATTTGAAAGGTTTTGCTTATTTTTCCATTATAAAATATTACCCACGAGTTTTAAGCTCACCTCCATTCTCCTCCACTTATTTAGGTGATGAGGAAGAGATCGGGTAGTCAAGAGTTACGACATCACTCTGAATTGGCATACTTTTGTATTTTTAAGTTAGATTTTTGGGATTTCAAGGCTTTAGCCGCATTTCAAGTTCTACTAGTTCAACTATATTTTGTATTTTTAGTTCTCAAACCCAACTGATGTATTGTGGCTTGAAATGCCATTAAAGCTTTGTAAAACTTTTGTCTTTTTATATCAATGAAATATATTTGGGTTGTTTATGACTTTCTTGTTTTCGCAATGTATTTGGTTTTAGAGATAGGAAGAAGACATTGAGAATTGGTTTGCATTTATATTCATGTTCATTTGGTTTTTAAGCTAAATTGATGAGGGTAGTTGAAAGAATTTATGTTTTCATTTAATAAGGTAGGTTGTTCATGGGTTTCTGGTTTTTGTTCTGGGGTTTTCGCCGTGGCGAAGCTAAGAATTTGCCACGGCGTAATTCATCCAAAGGTAATTTTACTGTTCTCGTGGTGATTTCACCGTGATGAAGCCAGATGTTTGCCGTAGTGTAGTTAGTCTTCCAAGGTTACCATGGCAAAGTTTTAATCGTCGCCTCGGAGAAATTGATCAGAAGGTTTAGGCGAGTTTCCCTTATATGTTTGCTGCAGCGAAGCCCGCCATTGCTTCCGAAGGATTTTTCTTTTTAACTTCCAAATTCAAAGTCTTCCTCCACGCCCAAGCTTTATGATCCCATGTATGATGTTGGGCTCCAAAAATGGGGTCCAACATATCACATGTAAATGCATTTCTACCACAACAAGACTTAATTAGGCAATATGCATAAGAAACAGCTATTTCATGCTAAAATATAGCATAAGAAATTCATATAGCATTCAATTACAAATATTTCAACATGCTTTCATCGTTTCACAAAACATGCTCTCAATAAAGACTTCAATTTAGTAGCATGGCAACTATCACACATAGAGCATATAGCAACAAATATGTTCACATGCCATTATCGTGATTGCACTAAAAAATATATACCAACATATTAGTATGTCAATTTTATGATCATAAAATCATTTAAAATCATGCTTTTAACCTAAAACTCTGATACCATTTGATGATTTTAGATAATAACTTAAATAAGAAATCTCATGATTTCATAAGCATACAAGATCCTAAGCATGTCACTAAGAGGGTTAGGATGATATACTAACTTGAAACGTAGAGGAATAACTCCTTGTATGCTTGATGTTTTGCCTCCCTTGTGGAGATCCATTATGGCTTCTCCTTCTTCTCTAACTCGTCGTGGTTGGAATAGATGGAGTAGACCGATCTCGTGACAATGCATTAAGGTCAGAAGAGTTGCTAACTTGTGAAAGTAGCAGTTCTTATGGTTCACCCACAATGCTCTTAATAAGCTTAACAACTATTTTATGGGAGAGTGCTTCAACGCATGAAGACTTGAAGGAAGGGAGGGTTTTTGGCTCAAAGATGGGGAGAAGAGTTTAGTATTCAACCAAAGAAAAAAAAACACTCTCAAAGGAACTACAAAATTCCCTTTTATAGGCCACCAAAAGGTGCCTTTGAAGAGTCATGACTCTTCCAAGAGTTATGACTCTCGGCGAAATATCATTACTCTTCCAAAGTTATGTCTCTTGGCAAAATATCATGACTCTAGGCTAAAGGACACATCCTTTGGCAAAGAGTCATGTATCTTCACTTAAAGTCACGATGGTACACTCATGACCATTCATTCTTAGACATGAACCCCTTTTTTGGCCAAATGGTCACAACCATTGACTGAAACAACACATCCTTTCATCCAAAGTACATATAACTTGGTGAAAGGGTGTTATGTATGTTCATTCTAAGGCAAGGTACATGATGAATCTTCCCTATTGGCCGAGTTCAACCTTTTAGCTGAATCATCCTTTCTTGGCCAAATTCATGTATCTATGTGGAGACAATGAACTTGCACTCTAAGTGCATGCAAGGGAAGATGTATTATGACGTGCTACAAGTCATAGTACACCCTAGTGTCCATTATGCACTCAAGCACACTAGATTCCTTCATCTAACACCACCAATTTTTCCCATTAAGCTTTAGGTTTCAACTCCAACTCATGCTCCTTAATTAGCTTTTCTATCTTACCTAGTATGAACATATTTATAACTAGCTTCAATTCCCAAAAACCAAAGATGAGTTGGGATAATCTCAATTGAGTCCAATTAAGCTTACTTTCTAGCTATTAACTAGTTTTAATGAGCTCCCACAAGCACACTTTAAGCTAGCTTTAGACACTTGAGCTAAGGGAAAGTCATGTCAAGCCACTTATAGCTTGCATAAGCTCCATTGAGCTGAGAGTTAGCTCCTTACATAAAACCCAAGAACTTTCAAATATATCTTGGTGTGTCAAATGGAATTTGTAGCACTTAAGCTATAAAATTCCAACAAGAAGAAGGACCAATATGTAATTTATCTAAAGTTAATACATAGACCAATTGGATTAAGGCATGTGTAACCAATAATACTAAAACATGCGTATCCAATAGGAATTAAGCATACGTGTGTCCAATAAGTTCTAGAATAGGGATATGAATAGGGAAGATGCATAAAATTTTGGGGGTTCTAAGTTCAGATTTTTTTCCTCTCCATTTGACCTTCTTCATCCCATCATTTTTCATGTAAGAAATCAAGCCAATCTTAGGTGGAAATCAAGGTAAAAGTTAGGGATTTTCTCTTTAACTTTATCTCTTTTTACTTTGCTTATAAAGGAATGAAATTATAAGGATTGAAGTGGGATTGAGAGGTATATTTTTGGTGTTTCTAGTTGGTGAGTCAAGCCAAGCCAAAGAGGAAGGGAAGGAAAGGCAACAAAAGACCTACTATGTCAATTTTTAGGCTTGGGGCTTCACTTAGTTGATTTCCATATTTTTGTATGATTAAAAGGATATAAAGATTCATTTGGATGTGAAATGGTTGCTAGGATTTTTCTTTGGTGCTATTTTAGTGCTATCTTACTTAGAATTGGTTGAATATGACAAGAGAGTATTGTGTAGTGGAATTCAATCTAGGGTTTGATTGACTCAGTCACATTGTTTAAGTAATAAATCAGCCTAAAAATCTCCAAATTGTGTGATTTTAGTTTCATATAAAACCTAATACATAAAGCTAAATATCTCTAGAAGGGACTCTGACTTATTTCTAGCTCTATCACCTTGGAAATTGATATCGAAAAAGGTAACCTGATGCTGCCTCTGTTTTGAAGTAGCTTATGATATTTTGCCTATATATTATAATTTACAAGTGAAAATGATCTAATTATTAATGCTATAGAAAATATATACATAGAGGAAACAATTTCTAGAAGACCTTGAAACCCAATTCTGACTTTTTCTATATGAATATTAAGGAACAAGTAGTGGTATAAATGGAGAGAGTGTCTGTCATGACCATGGCATTGTTTTTATTTCTCATTTCTATCGTATCTTATCCGAACCTTTATAAATGAGTATGAAAATTTTCAAACAACAAGGAATAAATGAAATAGGACTTACAATATGTGAATTGGGAGATATGAACATTGGAATATAAGATTGAGCATAATACATTCCAAAGAAAATTTATATGTACATAAATGATTTATACGCATATTCATTACTCATATGTCTATATTATAATTATACAAGTCTGATTTTGATACCCTTCTAAAGGTGGTAAGCTATGAATTGTATGTATGAATGCAAATATAGATTTTATGACTTGAAATGTATATCATATGATTTGTTAATATATGAATTGTGAAATTTGCAATTATTAAAGGAAATGTTATAATGCCTACTTTATTGTCTTAGTTGCGGATAGATAGGCATGCCTATAAGATTACAGTGCAGCTGCTACAGTTTAACAATACCTGTGTCCACATTTCGATACCTTTGGGTATCCACAATTCAATACCTTCTGGTATCCACAGTTTGATATCTTCATATATCCACGGCACCCATTATCTACACCCACAGAAAATGTGCAAGCCTAACGCAGAAAGTAAAGTAAAGAGATATAAATAAGAAATACAATATGACAACATAAATAACCAGTATATGAATGAGCATTTGCATTTATATTATGGAAGGTGTTTTTAGCTAAAGATGATTTTATATGTAAAGGTTAAAGGAAATTGTATGTTTTCTTTTGGATTACCATATAAATGTAAAAATGTGTTATTACCATTAAATGATAATGTTAAGCATTAGGGAGTTTTGTAATATGTATATGTATAGCATTGGACCAAAATGTATGTCATGAATATATGTACAGGAAATTGGTTGCCTTATATGTGGATGGTTGTAGGGTCCATATAGGGGGTGTTATAACCATATTTCTTGGAAATAATTATCTCGCTCCATTTAATCTTTGCTTTTTTGAAATTTTCAAGTTTCCCACTCTATAGAAAAGCTTTCATAATTCTATCAATCTCTTTAAGAACCTTCTTCAGCAAAACAACATAATTTGACTAATGTATATGTAAATTGCTAATAATAGAAATGATAAGGGTGAGTTGGGCTGCGTAAGATAGAAATCTATTTTTCCATATGTTCATTCTAGATTTTATCTTTTTAAGGAGAGGAAGATGATCTAAATATTTAGGCTTTGAGGTAGGGATAGGAACTTTGAGGTATTTGAATAATGGGGGTTGAATTAGCAAATCCATGGTTCTGCTAAGCTCTTACTTATTTCGCACATTTGAAGACACATACAAATTGCTTTTATCTTAGTTGATTTTTAAGCCAAATTAGTTTTAAAAAAATATTCAAAGATTAAAGGACAATATTGATCAAGTAATTGTCTACGACACAAAGAAGAATGAGCTCATATTTAAAAATTAAATGAGTTAGCATACATTATAAGCATTTGAGTGGAATTTGAAATTTCCATTGGAGGAAGAGAACTTGTTTAGTAGTCAAGAAGTCCTTCAATTACTATAATAAAGAGATAAAGGAATAAGGGATCCCTTTGTCTTATTCCCAGTGCATTTTTTAGAGGTATTGATGGAATGCCATTAACAAGCACACTAAGAGATGTTGATTTGAAGCTAGTCATGATCCACTTAACAAACTAATAAGGAAGATCTATAGCTTTTAAGCAGGGTTGTATAAAATTCCAATTGACTATGCCGAAGGCCTTGTAAAAGTAAATTTTCAATAAGCAACTACTTATTCTCCTCCCCGATGAATAATCTTTCAATATCTCTTAAAGGAGCAGAATGTTGTCACCTATATTCCTGTCCTGAATGAAGGCTCTTTAAGAGGCATCTATAAGTTCCTTAAGCACATTTTGTAGTCTTCCAGCTAGGAGCTTGACGATGACTTTATAAATAGTGTTACAACATAAAATTGGTCTAAAGTCCACCATTCTCAAAGGATGAAGCTTCTTTGGCACTAAAATGATATAGGTGTGGTTTATTTTTTAGAGCATCTTCTAAGAAGTGAAGAACTCCAATATAATTGTTTTAAACAACTCGCTAGTAGTATTTTAAGTGTGCTAAAAGAACCAGGCTAAAAATCCATTGGGTCCTAGTGCTTTGGAGGGGTGCAAGCTAAATACTGTTCTTCTTACTACCTCTTCTGAAAACGGTAATACCAACGAATCCTTTAACTCTTGTTGAACTGAACCTTCCATAATTCTTGTCATGTTGTAGGTTGGTAGCTCATTATGCTCTGATCCCATCAGTTGAACAAAAAAACTCCTTGCTAGCTCAAGAAGGTTTTCCTAATTTGAATACACGTTACCCCTACTGTCATGTAATTCAACTATTCTATTTTTTTTTCGAATAGAAGTTAGTATAGAGTGGAAGAATTTTGTATTCAAGTCCCCATCGTTCAACCAATTAAGTCTTGCCTTTTGCTTGAGGACCAAGTTGTCAATGTTCAGAACCTCTTAATATTTGATAAACAATTTCAGTTCTGTGCATTTCAAATCTGAGTCATGAGGTGACTTGTAACAATTTTCTTGGGCTAGTTTTAGCTTCTTCTTAAGCACAGTGAGGTCATGAGATTTTTGATGAGTGAGTCCTTTAAGAGTAGCATTGATAATTTTTAGTTTTCGTATGAGTTAATACTGTAGTACCCCACTCTTGCAAGACACGTACTCGACATCTTGGGTGATGTCCGAGTGTGAATCCCACCAAAGTGGCATACTAGAAGCAGTCAAACTCTCAAACTCTCTTTATATTTTTTTTTGAAAAACAATATATGCATATGCAAAAATCAGTAATCAAATTTGGGCCCATTCTTTTCTTTCATAACATCAAAATCACATTTATTATTACTACACTCAAGATCATTC
>JANIHZ010000210.1:34273410-34283725 GCA_027478365.1 Erythroxylum rufum | reverse complement strand
TTAATCCATCGCACATAACATAAAACATTCCAATATTCATGTTGTTCCATTTTTATTCACAAACATATACAGTCTCAGATGTCGTTACATTTTCAAAATTCATATGTACAATAAACAACAGTTGAAAGATACAATCTTTAATAAGACATAACTAAGACATTTGTAGGTACAACTGATCCCGACACTGACCTATATCCAAATGCAGAAGTTACTTCAACTAGACTAGCTAGGTCCCCTCTGAACTTGAAAGTCAACATTGTAATTTTGATCAGTTTGCGAATTTAGTGAGTAAACCATCATCGATGTGCTCACTCAAACAGACATAAACATCATAAGTATACAACATAGTTCAATCAGTATCTCACATCATTCATAATCAAATCCTAAATATCATATCGTTCAGAATTTAGTACCTGATTGCAGTATTCATCATATTTCAACAAGCCTATTATGAATACAAACATTTCATATAATCATTTTAGGATAATCTAATCATTCATTTCATCTCATTCATTACGTGGGCATTTATCCCAATATATGTCAAGGTACATGCATCTTGAACATGTTATAGCACGCAGTGACAACTGATCCTCAGTCTTAGTTGCATTTAAATAAGTCACATGCGTGAACATTTGTTAAGAGTCTGGACTGTTAGAAACAATGAGAAAAAGGGTGATCTGTTAGAGTGTGAGAAAATGAAAAGTTGTTAATACCGTGACATAACAGATTTAGTAAAGATTGAAAATGGGATGGAAAACAAAAGGAGGCAGTAAAAGTGTTGTATCGATCATGTGATTGAATATTTATTACATAGGTATGGGAGATCTTATATGGATTGGGATGTTAGACCTAGATTCAATGAATTTGTATTTGTGGATATATTATCGAATATGACATCAGTCTTAAGTTGTGGTTGTATATATTTAAATTGATGTAAATGTGAATACATTTTCGTGAATTTGACTGAGAAAACTAGAGATGCAGGTAGAAACGATAAGATTTAAAGTGTACAAATAAAGTTAAAAGAAAACCAAAATTTCTATTACTTTGAGAGGATGAACTTGGAACTGAAATGGTTGTTTAACTATCGTGTTAAGAGCTTATGATTTAATATAAGGTTATATCATTGGATTTGATATCAGAGTTTTATGATGGTTACGTATCTTATATTTTTTAATTGATTGAATGTTACATATGTAAGATGACATAAATGATAGTGATATATGTAGAAGTCCTTAAGGTTAAGTTAGCCAGTTATTGTGAGTCTACATCCGATAATGTGGTTACCTTGACGAATGATGCTACTGAGCACATATGTATTACATGCTTGGATATTATACAGGGAGTGATCTATGACATATTGAATGCTCTTAAGCCCTAGTTCCCATAGAAAAAAATTCTGAGATGAATCAAAGTAGCGCAGTGGAAGCGTGGATTTATATGGATATATTGAAATGGTAACCACTAAGGATAGGTAACTTTTGTATAGTTATAGGATACCCAAATGTTATCCAGAATCAATTGAGATCCAGGTATCATCAGCCTGAGATATTAATTGGTGACCTTTTGAAAATAAATCTCTAGATAAGATGTAATGGTCTTAATGGTACATACCAAGGCATAAGAGTAAATGTGCATGCTTACTGCATCACCAAGCTTTAGTATATAGAATATTCTGATTATGTAAGATATGAGAGAAATTGGTTTTGTTGAAATATTATGAATGGTTGAAAAGCAATGATGAATATAGTTGACTGAGAAATATTTCATGAACAATATAAGTAACTTTGGAGACAAATCTTCTTTTTATAAAGACTTTCACCAAATTATATCATGTAGACCAAATGTTCCATTTTTAGGAATTGGTGAATATTAAACGGATCAAAGGTGAATGTTGGAGTTGGATAATTACAATATTCAAGGATGAGGAGCTGAACATAATATAGAGATTGTATATAAATTTTTGTTATTGTAAAGTATTCGAATTACCTTACCGAGTCCTTGAATTCAAGATGATGTTATTGTTATTGCTTGAAGGACTTGAAAACCTTGTATAGAGGATCAAACATATTAATAGTTGTTGATTTTTGCGGGTTAAGTTGTTGGTTAATTCAAAATCCAAGACTGAGAAATGCTAGAAAATATTCTCATTATATGTCATATGAAATGTATTACTAGAAATGAAATAGATGTGATCTTTGATTTTGTCAAATTGGAAATATGAGCTATGAACATTGATATATTGTCTTGCTTGGTGCTATTATTAGATATTGATTGTATTTTATGAATGGATATATCCTGCTTAATGATGAGATCTTTAAGTGCATGAATTGGATGGTATTATCCTACAAAGATAGAGTGTTAAGTTGTTATTGCACAATGATACCTTTACATGTGATGAGCAACTATATCTACCTGCTATAGATGATCGGAGACCAGAATTGAGATACTTGTCATACTTGATATTATGAAATATTTAATAATTAGCAGATGTAATTGAGGTAGCTCGTGTTACAAAAATCAAGGTATGAGAAATATAATGTAGTTGTATAGAAATTGCTTATTAAAAACATTTACGTTAGATTTACAATTTACAGATTACTTTTCTTATAATTGACTACTTTATGACAGAAATTAGTGGACACTTGCAAAGTTTAGTTTGAGACTTGCAAAATATAGCTTGAGCTTTATTTTGAAGAAGAGAATAAGTCCAGAATGTGTGGTTACTGTATGTGTAGTAGAACTTCTGAAAATGTTGGCAATGATATAGAACAAGAGAATATGTTTATGAAATTAAATGGTAGAAGATGTCGAACACCCTTGTATTAGGATGAAGAGGGCCTGAGGAATATTGATGACCCATAATTGAATTCAAGATACGATTGATAAGGTGAAAATGACTTGCAGTGGGATTAAGGTAGCTAAGGACTGACAAAAATAGTTACGCAGAACAACATAGGAGTGATATAGAGTGCCAGGTGGGAGAAAGTATTTTTGAAAGTGTCACACTATAGAGAGGAGTGATGAGGTTCGATAATAGGGCAAGAGGAACCTTAGGTATATTGGCCCTTATGAGATTATTAGAAAAGTGAATCTATTGGCTTATAGATTAGCGCTACCACTAGGAAGAACTTATATCCATATTGTATTTCATGTTAGTATGCTTAGAAAGTACAGGTCAAATCCGAAGCATAATGCATTCCAAAGAAAATGTTATAGTGCCTACTCTACTGTCTTGGTTGTGGATAGATGGGCATGCCTATAAGGTAACAGTGCCGCTAATATAGTTTGACACTACCAGTGTCCACAATTTGATATCGTCAGATATCTATAGCACCATTATCCATACCCACAGAAAATGTGCAGGCTTAACACATAAAGGAAACTTAACATTCATAAATACAAAATACAACATGACAACTTGAATAATTGGTATTGATGAGCATATATATTGGTTATAGTGATGAATTGTACTAATGTGCAATTGCATTGATAATTTGTATAAATGAGCATTGAATATCTATATTTGGCTTATAAATGTGCATTTTGGTTATATGGATAATATATTGAGGCACATATTACTAGCTCAGAAAGTTGAGATTTCGAGTAATTTGAGTTATATGGAAAAACCGGTAAAAATAGTTGGTTATCAGACTAAGTAGTTGAAGAATTGAGTAATTCCTCTAGTAAAAGTTATTGAAGAAATCACTCAAGAGAAGAAGCTACTTGAGAGACTAAGGAAAGCATGAGATACCATTACCTCCATCTGTTTGATCAGTCAAGTAAGAATTTTGAGGATGAAATTTCTTAAGGGGGGAGAGTTGTAATATCCTACCTCATTGTTAAGAGGTTAAACTGTTAAATTGAGTCACATGAGTTATTTCATTTAAGAATTTACGAGATGTATTTCATTCACGTGCATAATATTCGTATACACATATGAATCATGATTTAAAAAACATTACAGGATAGTGTATATGTACTCAATTGACATATTCTGGGGTATGAAAGAATTTTATTGAACATGATGTAATTGTGTGTTGATTTTGTCTTGAATTTTTTTTGATGGACTATAATTAGTAAATTGAGAATTTATCATTACAATTGAGTAATTGATGAGGTAATATGTGCATCTAGTCTAAGAAAAGTGTTAAAATAGCAAGACAAATTGATACATGGAATTAAGGTTGATTAGGCCTATGAAGTGATGACATGTGGCATTGGAAATAAGTGAAAAATGACTTAGTTAATTGGATGACAAGTGGCTTGAGTATATGAGGGACAAGTAGCCCTTTAAATTTGTGACAAATGACACTTCAGAATTGTGACATGTGGAGCTTTAGAATGGTGACATATATAGCTTTACAAATGATGACATATGTAGCCTTATAATTAGTGACATGTGTAGCCTTACAAGTAGTGACATATGTAAGCTTAAATAAGTGACATGTGGAGCCTAAAGTAAGTGACACATGGACCAATAGAATAGTGATATATGGAACAATAGAAGGATAACATATGTACCAATAGAAGGGTGACACATGGACCAATAGAATGGTAACATATAGATTAGTTTGACCATCTTGAATTTTCTAGAGAAAATGGATGCAAAAGGCAATAGAAGTGAGAGTGGAGGTCGATCATAAGGTTAGAAGAGAGAGAATAAGAAAATGAGAAGAGAAGGAAAGAAAAAAGGGAAGAGAAGAGCATAATGAAAAAAGTTATCAAGGTAAGTTGAAATTCTGGTTTCAATTTTATCTTTCTCTTTTGATCTATCTTTCATATCTTTAGAGCACGAATTTGAAGAAACTCAAAGAATGAAAGTTGTAGATATAGGTCTTACCTTAACCTCTATGAACGTGGCTTGACAAAATAGTGGCTACAACTCAAGTTATGATTGTTTCCCTAATACTACCAGTGATAGACCCTGTGCAAGAACCTTGTATTATTTCTTGATTGTTGAGGACTTTAGAGTCTGAATTAGTGAAAGTATAAAACATGAAAAATGATTATTGATGTCTTATTAATGCTTCTATGAAACAGTTTTGTTAGGAGATGTATTGATAATGATTTATTGAGGTTTGAGTATTGGTTACCAGTCTGTTTCTTACTAAAAACAAGACATAATTTGGATGGAGATTATATTTTAAAGGGAGATACTGTTTGTGTAATTTTTGCACATATTAAGACTAATGGAAGTCTAGTTTCAGGGGGCACAAAAATCATGGCATTTTGGATTTTGAGTTTTGTAAAGAGAGTTATGATTAAAAGAAGACAACTTGATCATAAAGAAACATTAGGAACAAAAGGATGTAAACATTGCACATAAGGTTAGGTTAGCTTGATGGTTGAGGAGACATTGAGCTGAATTAGTAAGTGAGATAATTGATTAGGGATGAATTTGGTTGTGGTGGTGTATGAATATAAGATACATATTTGAGTAGTAAATACATTGTATATTTGTATGTATAAAGGCTCGGGAGTTATGGATCAAGGAGCTCGTACCGAGGATTGTTGAAGTTAATGGAGTGTACACCTTCTTTTGATGTGAGTTGGGAAAATCATATTTCTCAAATAGGATTAGAACACCTAAGACATACATGATGACTTGTATATGAATTTTGAACCTAGTTAATGCATAGTATAATTGAATCTCAAATAGATGTTAGTATACTTATGTATTTAATAAACAATATTATTTTGAATAACCATTTACTTGTGTATTTAATAAACAATATTATTTTGAATAACTATTTGCACTTTGAGTGCAATTGATGTTTTTATTACGTATTTTGAGAAATGATATTGTTTTCAACAAACCTGCACTTGAAGTGTAAAGGACAATGTTTTATTTTCTGAAATTACATTTTTGAACAACTTTGTACTTGAAGTGCAAAAGATGACTTTTATTGCATGAAATAATGTTTTGAAATTTACATATGTGTAATCGAGTCATGTATGCTGCGTGTTTGTGTTCTCTTTTGGCTTAGAGCTATGGCAAGATTCCATTTTATCAGTTGTACCGATAAATAAAAACATGGTGCCTTACTTGATTTTTATACTTAATATTTGTATATGATTTTGTGATTGGTGAGGTAACGATTAGCCAATCGTGTACTAGGAACAATAGATTAAGCGACCCCCGTACCCTTGATGCTGGTACATAAAAGTCGAGTCCTCGTATAGACACCTTCTAAGGGACTTGCAGGTGATTCCATACCTAGGGTCTGGTCACTGACGAGGTCATCACTTAGGATCATGACGCTCTTGTCGACTGTAGTTCGGACTCACCACGGATGAAAGTTGAGCCAACACTGGGAATCGGTGAGTGTGCACACTAGTTTGGTCGACTAGTGGCGACACACATGATTGTTTTGGCCTATTTTGAAATTTGTTTTCTGACGAGATTTGGTTTATACATATGATGCTTTTCTGCTTTTGTGTACTAGAACTGGAACCTATGTTCATCGGATGAGTGATTAATAGGCTAGGCTTATGTGGTCCCTAACTAGTATATGTTGAGTCATAGGCTAGGCCTATGTGTCTCTATATCATGTATTTTCACTTCATAGATGGTTATGTGCATGCTAGATGCGTGAAAAACCTGTCCTTAGGTTATCTAGATCGTCTTTGTGTGTATCGAGTTCTGTTTGCGATATATGTTTTTCCTGCTCACTGAGTATATATTGTACTCACCCCATCCGCTTTCCAACCATGTAGGTTAATTTGACAAGCTTGAAGCTCTGAGTGCATTGTGCGATTTTTTGATATTTTTGGGGAATTACCGTACGTGGGTAGTCTTTGTTTTGTACTTTTGTTGTATAGTAGCTCATGAACTATTTTTATTAAGTTGGTTATGTTGATATGCTTTATGATTTTGTAAATTAACTTTTGACTGTTTTGTGGTTTGTAAATGACCTTATGTATAAACCTTTTGTACTATTGTTGAGATTATTCTTGAGTAGACTTAAAAGTCCAGAAGTTGTGGTAGAGTTTTAAATGTGAATATAGAAGTACATTTAAAATTGATTTACAGATATTTTAATTGAGTTTTGGGATTTTCAAAATATAGTCGTTGTACTGTCCAAATGTTTTCAAAAGATATTCAGTTAGCCTTGCATAGTCGGATTAAGGGTACCGTAAGTGTCCTTAGCTTAGGTATGAGGTGGTTGTTATGTGCCCGATGTGGTACTGGGTCGTGACACCATTTGCTTAGAAATACATTTAATATCAACTCTCCCCAAAACCTATTAGGCAACCATAACCGCAATCGTAACCGCAACAGTAATAACCCAAGCCTTATCTAAACACCCACCTTTCACTCTCCGTCATCTTCTTCATCATCTTCCTTTCCTAGGTAATTGTTCAACTCTGTTTACTTCTCTAGTTTCTGCTTGTACTTCATCTTCTGAGGATTGAATTAACTATTAAAGCTTTTTCATTTAATGCTACCAATGTTGGTGATGGTGATATACATTCATATTCTTTTTTGAAGGCTCATTGAGATTATATGTTTTTTCTGTTTCTTACTCATATAACTTTTATCATATGAAGTTGACTCAGTTAGTAGATCATAAATTTAACATTGCTAGAATGTTAGAACAAATTTTTGGGGAATTGGGATAATTGTGTACGTGAATGATTATCTAAGATCTCCAAAGTCATTTCCTCAGTATTTCTTCTTATTTACAATGTTTCTATTGTTTGCTTTAAGTTCAGGTTTAAGATGCTCTCTCTTGTTTATGTATGGGATTTTTGGCTAGTTAAAAAATTAAGTTTCAATGATCTTTGCTTCTTCTATGAATATATTGTTAATTGCTTATAAATTCATATAACTTTTAGTTTCCCACCTTGCTTCTATATTGATTATATCTATGAATTGTTTTTGTTTTCATTGCCTTTTCAGAATAAAACCATTATATAAATTCATAGCAAAATGTTGTCGTCACAGATAATTTCCGATTGCAGAAATGAGCTCCAATGAGAGGTATCTGACAAAATTCTCCCTACTGAAGAACAAATCGATTTACAACAAATATGCTCACCAAAGTCTAATCACCAATTGCCATCAATGGTTGATCTTCTTCAAGGTTTTAGGTATCATTCTAATTTTCTCTCTTTCTTGATTATCTATATCTCATTTTCTATTAAGAAGTTATTAGATGAACATGTTATATACTAAGTGTTGTGGAAAGCTTCCTCAAATCTTCAAGAGAATGTCGATAAAAGTGGAGGCCATGGTGATGTCCCAATACTCTGTATAGAATTAGGCAAATTGGACGTTCTGAAAAAGTAGGCAAATTGGACGTTCTGAAAAAGTTGTCTATTTTGAAAATATGCCTGTTCATTGTGACAATAATGGAGTCATTTAATTGGGTATGCATGTATTCGAATTTGGGTTCTTTATACCATTTGATTTAGCTGTTTTAGCTTTTAGGATTTAATTTTTCAAAGGATTGTGAATCAATTAAGGTGATTGTTTTATACTTTTTGTTCATTAAGTGAAATACATAGTATGTGTGGTTCATCTAATTCACTTTTCCATACTGTATTTGGGAAATCGTTCAATGTATTTTATGCTAATTTAGCTAAAGCCAAGAAGTTATTAAAAGAGGGTGTCAATAAACCAACTACTGGGGGAAGATCATTGTTTGTTTCAATTGATGCCTTCAAACATGCAAGGAGCCTTCTTGAGAATCCAAACATAAGGAACCCTTTTACCTTATCTATCGAGTTTCGTGTCACTTGAAATTTAAAAAAATAATTATATCTTTTTCTCTTCGATAGAATAGGTGTGAAATTTATTATCATTTTCTCTTTATTTATTGTTTTGTATCTAAGAATTATTAAAATTCTAATTAAAATCTTGTATTACTTACCATATATCACTATATAATATTACTATCATATATCATTATTTATTTGTTTTCTTGGTAAGAATCATATATCATTATATTACTAAACTCCATGTTAAAACTATTTGAAAATTTTGTGACACTATATAAAATTTTCAAAACATATAATTTAAAAGAGAAAAATAAAAATTATGAATCTATGTAATATTAATTAATTTTGAATTTATAGTTTCATAAATTATTAAAATGAATTGACATTGTTATTAGCTAAATTTATTTTTAGACTTAGAATCAATTGTCAATAATGTTCAATTTGATTTTTATCAATATAAGGTTCAGTCTCAAAATGATCAAGTCAAAGTTAGTGAATTCATAATTATAAATAAGAGAGTTATTTGATTATTTAAGCATTTAACAACGATTTAAAAAATGTCTCCAAAAGTCATACATTTCCCAATGATTTATGAAATCATCATAAATCATCACCAAAGGATCCACCTTTTGATAACGATACTATTAAACCGTCGCTAAAGGATAAGTTTTTTGCGACCATTTTGAAAAAGCATCGCCAAAGGCTTACCATTTGGCAATGATGTTACTTAACCGTCGTTAAAGGCTCGCCAAAGTCGCAGCTTGAAATTGTCGTAAAAGAAACGTAATCAAAGGGCTATCTTGTTGTAGTGTCAAGAAGATATTAACACGCTTACTTAATTTTGTTCAAATTATCATTCAATTAACCACTCTTTTTAGGTGTAATTGCGGATTAACAAAAAGTATTTTTATTTTATACATATTTTTAACTAACTGAAGTATAAGCTAATGTCTATAAGATAAATGTATATTACAAATAAAATCATAATGAGATTTGTATTTATAAATTATTTCTAGTATTATTTTATTGACATCAAATATTAATAAATTGTAAATAGTAATACATATTATGTAACTAGGGCAGAGATGCTTGTCCTAACAGCTACAATGCTATTTATGCTATGATTGAAAGCAACATGCGCAGCTGATGGTCATCAAAAGTGTTCATCTTTCAACCAAGACCGAAGCGATTGTTTCAACACTTGCATGGTGGATTGCCACCAATCTCCATCTTTGTCCGACTACTTCATCAGCTCCGCCCATATCTCTATTTTCACCTCCTCTTCCAGAACTGCCTCTTCCTCCCCTTCCTCCCCGGCCTATCCGCTCGTCTCAGTGTCTGTGCATCTTGAATGTGCTCTAAGATCAAACATGGTATGAAGCCACTTGTCCTTGTTTTGCTTATTATGGGGTTGGAATTTCTTAGTTAGGTTCTCTTTTGGATTATAGGTGCATAGGTGCTTGGGTTTTATTTGGCTGTGTTTCTTTGTGATTCTGTTGTTGAAAGGCAGTAATGGAGGAAAACCCTAATTTGTCGCTTGGCTTGCAAGCTTCCTTAGCGCTTACACCTGAGGCTGTTCGACAACTGC
>JANIHZ010000210.1:34168061-34181925 GCA_027478365.1 Erythroxylum rufum | reverse complement strand
GTTTAAATTATTGATTTCAATGGAATTTAATTAGTTTAGTTTGAATTTAAGAATTAAATTGAATTATTATATTATTCAATTAGTTAAGTTAAATTATAGTATTTGTGGTATATGATTAGTTTACCTCATTTATTATTAATAAATCTAAGAGAAAAGAATTTTTAAAAATAAAAAACAATTTGAAAAAAAAACTATCTCAAATTAAAAAAATTAAAACAATACAGATCAGAAAACGACACGTAACGAATCATTATAGCCACGAAAGTGTGATCACGACTGATGCTTGCTCCTGGCGGTGCCGGCAACGGGCCCGCTCTCCATATCTCTCCACGTGGCATGTTCTTAGGCACCGTTTGCGAAGATCCTTTTTCACACGTCATCGGGTATGGCTGGTGAGGGCTCCAGCCTCCAGGCGAAGAAGAAGCAATCAGTCATAATCATAGAATGTCCCGTCGTGACAATTATTATGAATATTCTAATCCCCCATAATACGGAAAATGAAGAAGTTTTTATCCATCCATTCATCTTGGCATATCTTTTCTCCCTGTCAATATTCGCGAAATAATTTTAATTACGCACATATTTAATTACGAGTAATTTGAAAGAGTTAGAATTCCAAAATGAAACTTTTGTTTACTACGGAGAAAACAGCCGGCTGAGACGAGGAGCGTAGATTTTTTTTATCTAATATTATAATATTTTATTATGTCTAATAAATTTTAGTTATTTATTTACGTGAATTTTGTATGAGTTTTGCGTGAGTGCTGTAAAATAAATAACTGATATTTTATAAAACAAAATAAAACAGAATAATATTGGACTAATAATTTAGGCTCAAGATTGAGATATGAGGTAGTTAGTAGTTCCCACTTGCCTGGGAATGACGATTTATTAGAAATATAGGACTTTAGGAAATGTCAAAGATCGAAGGAGGAATGAATAGGACGCTTCTCAATTTTCTTAATTTAAGAAAAAGAATGCTTAATCTGAACTGGCGAATATTAGGTCAAACAAAATCCACCTACCAAATTGAATTGTTAGAAACGGAGAAAAACAATGTATTTTGACAATTACGACAAGAGAGAGTCGTCGTTTGGAATTTTGTAACGACAATTGAGAGGCAGAAGAGATTAAAACATAAATGGTCTTCAACCTCTATCTCTCCTACCTTTCCCATACGCCCAACCATTTCTTCTTCTTTCATAAGAAAAACAACCTCCCTGCTTCCATGGCCCTTGTTGTGTTTCCTCCTTGTCAATTCCTTCACTTCACTTGACTCGGTCTGCTTATTCATTATCTTCCCCTCTACTTGTTTCTCAATTATCGACCTCTTTCTTTGTAATTCATTCATCTGGGTCTCTCTTCTTTTCCTGTAATTCTTTAACCTTTTTCTTTTTTTTTTGTGTGGATCTTATCTTATTTAGGTTCCAATTTTCTCATACTGCTCTGCTCACGACTGTATCTGAAGCGGCCCAATTTTCTCAGCTAATAATTTTTGGAGCTCTGTTGAAAGAGTAATTAAGGCCGCTCACATGGTTTTAACAGGGGGCTCAAAATCTGAATTGGTGAGTCAACTTGCAGACTCGGTGAAGGAGATATCGGGATTGCCCGAGTGTAAGAATGTATGCAAGAAGATGCATGGGAATTTGTTGCGTAGAATCAAGCTCTTGAGCCCTTTGTTTGAGGAGTTGAAAGACAGCAGTGAAGAACTAAACGAAGAAGAAGTTAAAGGCCTTGAGTCACTTGAATTTGCTCTAGATTCCGCTGTGGATCTTCTCAAGTCGGTGAACCAAGGTAGCAAGCTGTATAAGGTATTGTTCTTTGCTCTTTCTCTTCGATTGTAAATTAAAGATTTTAGCTTATTAATTTCAAAACAAGATTTTAGCTTATAGTATCTGGCTATTGGAAACTTATTGGGGATTTTGATTTCTTAGAAATGGAACGTAACGAAATATTTGGAGCCACTGGATTTGTTTATACAGTTTCCATTGTCCCATAGGAGTCGAGTCTCTCAAAGTTTGAGCTTGATAATTGAGGACTAAACCATTTACCGTTACGAAATTTTTGTGATAAAGCTAATGAATAATGCAAACGAAAGTATGCGGTCATTTAATCTTCCAACTCTTATTTGGTAGATTTATCATCTTATTTTTCTTTTCTCACGCCACAGGCCTTGGAAAGGGATAGGCTAGCATGTAAATTTCATGAGGTTACAGAAAATATTGAAGCAGCATTAAGTGAGATCCCTTATGACAGGCTTGACATATCAGAGGAAGTTAGAGAACAGGTACTTTGACGACCCCATTGATATCTCAGAATAATGGCGCTTCACCATTGGAGCTGTTTCACAGTTGTAATTCAATCTTGTTCGCTATTGTGTTCCGATGCAACTTTGGTGTTGTAAAGTGTTTCTCATCTTATGAGATTTTTCTCGCCCATATGTAGATTGAACTTGTGCATGCTCAATTCAGGAGAGCCAAAGGCAGACCAGACTCCCCTGATTTGCAACTAGAACTTGACTTAGCAATAGCAGAGAGGGAAAGAGACCCTGATCCTGTAGTACTGAAAAGGCTCTCAGACAGGTTGCACCTGAAGACTATTGATGATATGAAGAAAGAGTCCCTTGCTTTTCATGAATTGGTCATTTCATGTGATGTCGATCCAGGAGAGTGGTTTGAAAAGATGTCATGCCTCCTTAAGAAGTTAAAGGACTACGTCCAAATGGATATTCCTGAAGCTGACACTTCTGATGCCGAAAAGGGATTGATCAAACATAGATCTCCTGTTATCCCAGATGATTTTCGGTGCCCAATTTCTCTTGAACTGATGAAAGATCCAGTGATAGTGTCTACTGGACAGGTACCAGAGCATGCCTTCATATTTTCTGGAATTTTGTTGTGTGATACCTGTTGTTTATTTCTTTTAACTTACAATTGCAGACATATGAAAGATCCTGTATACAAAAATGGCTAGATGCAGGACACAAGACATGTCCCAAAACACAACATACACTGTTGCACACCGCGCTAACACCTAACTACGTATTGAAAAGTTTAATTGCTTTGTGGTGTGAGAGCAATGGAGTTGAGCTGCCTAAACAACAAGGAGCATGTAGAACTAAAAGGGTCGGAAGCAGTGTGTCAGACTGTGATCGTACTGCTATTGTAGCTTTATTAGACAAATTAGCAAATGGAACTCCAGAACAACAAAGAGCAGCAGCTGGAGAGCTTCGTTTACTGGCAAAAAGGAATGCAGATAATAGAGTATGCATCGCAGAAGCTGGTGCAATTCCACTCCTTGTGGAGCTGTTATCCTCCACTGATCCAAGGACCCAGGAGCATGCTGTTACAGCACTGTTAAACCTTTCTATTAATGATGGTAACAAGGAAACCATTGTCAATGCTGGAGCCATACCAGATATAGTGGATGTTTTGAAAAATGGCAGCATGGAAGCAAGGGAAAATGCAGCTGCAACTCTTTTCAGCTTATCTGTAATTGATGGGAATAAAGTGGCAATAGGAGCTGCAGGGGCCCTCCCGGCTCTTATAAAACTGCTTTGTGAGGGGACTCCAAGAGGAAAAAAAGATGCTGCCACAGCAATTTTTAATCTTTCAATCTATCAGGGAAACAAAGCCAGGGCTGTGAGGGCTGGCATTGTGCAACCCCTGATGAGATTGTTGAAGGATGCTGGAGGTGGAATGGTGGATGAAGCATTGGCAATTCTTGCCATTCTTGCTAGCCATCAAGAAGGAAAGACAGCTATTGGTCAGGCTGAGCCAATTCCTGTCCTAATGGAGGTCATCGAGACAGGTTCTCCAAGGAACAGAGAGAATGCTTCAGCTGTCTTGTGGTCGCTATGCGCCAGTGATTCACAACAGTTGAAGTTGGCAAGGGATTTTGGCGCTGAAGAGGGATTGAAGGAACTGTCAGAGAATGGCACCGACAGGGCCAAGAGAAAAGCTGCAAATATTTTGGAACTTTTTCAGCGTGCAGATGTGGCTGCTGATCAAAGTTGCCTTTGATTATGCCCCATTACTTGAAGAAATTTGCATGGGGTTAAGTTTGTGTGAATTTGATACTTGTATCATCTTGTGTTACAAAGGGAAACGTGTTTGTACAATTGGGGCCGATATGTATATAGGATTGGAACATGCTCTTGTATTCGAGATAACATATTTTTGTCCATCGGAGTCTCCAGCAAAAAATGCCAAAGAAAATCAATGTCTGACCTTGCCATTTTCAACTAGAGATTTATGATGTTCAGATGCAGAAAATGTTGGTAACTACCATTTCGTGGAAAACCGTCCCGCAGCTCGATAAATACAAAATTCTCGCTTGTAGAAATGTTGGGTATTTCAGTGTTTGTAATTTTGGTCTTTCATGTATATATAGTTTTCCTCTTTAACAATTATGACGCAGTTGCCAAATCACGTGAACCTTGTTATATTGCTTTAAGCATTCAAAACTTCTTTATTTCTTATACAAAAAGAAAATGGAAGGTTCAAGCTTTACGATTTCAACAAGACCTAGGGACAAAAAATCAAGAACACAATCTAACTAAATAGAAAATAAAAGAGAAGGCAAATTACACCAGAAGAGAAGACTTCTTATAACTCCCCACCACAGTTTTCAGCTGGACTCATTTGACCTCAAAACTTTTTCAGTTCAAACAAATGTGGAATCTACATGGTTAGATGATCAGGAATATCCAGTACAAAATGAAATATATTGACAGTGAGATTAGTTTTATTCAGATTATTTTCAATTGTCTCGCATTCTGAGGACTGGACTATGTCACAACACTCATAAGTCACAACACATTCTGACGATTGGACTATGTCACACACTCAAAAGTCACAAATATCATCTTTCTGAAAGACACTGGATCCTCTATGCATAAAATTCATAATACTTTCGTATTCAAACCAAATAATTCTTATATACCAAAGTTCCAATCAAAATCAATTTCACTCGAGAAAGAAAAAATAACTTAGCCTCTTTCCATGTACCATTAAGGAAGACCTTTCCCCAGCTTTGTTAGCCAATAACTCATGAATCCTTTAACAGAAATATTCACAGCGACACGGTCAACCCCATTTCTCCATGTAGGTCTCAGCCAAAGTATTGCCGTTGACTATTTTGGTGGTCATAATAATAGGATCATATGCCATTCCTTCCTGCAGGACATTCCATAAAACACCATGAACATGAAAATTGAGCAATACGCACCACCAGTGAGGTTAATTCCAGTGCTAATAATTTAGTGTCAAAAATCACATAATTGAACCCCAGTTACTGTCATTTTCATCAAGGAAATGCTGGGCACAAATATTGAAGGAGAACCGTCTGACCAGCCCCAAGTGTAGCTGATTTATGTGGGTCCCATTTTTAGATATAACACGATGGTGAAATGTAGCATAACAAATAAGTCAAGGATTCTCAACTTTTCATACAGTCATAAATATAATGAAGAAAATGACATACCTGCGCACTAAGAAATCGTAAAGCAGAAATTTCTGCAAAAGTCACGCCACCAACAAAAACAACAAGCACTATTGAGCGTCTCCCATTGGTCAGTCTGAAACATGTTTAAGTAATGTTACACCACAAGAAATTAACTGAAAATCAACACGTCAGCCAATGCAGATTGTAAAGCTATAGGCTTCTATGATCAGGAACCTGGGGTTGATACAGAGAGTACAGTTTGAATACTTCTCTTTAGAATCATGAAGATAGATGTACGTCTTGGAAAAGGTACTCTAACTACTTTGGATATTTAATGATAATACGAAAAAGGTGAACACCATCGATTGCAAAATACGAACTTCTACACACATATGTGGATTTTTATAATGGACGTTAACCAGTGAATGATGGCTGACAATCTTGGCAAAGAACATCTTAATTAGCATACCAAAGAGAAGAGTGTCATTAGGCAGAGATACCTGTCGAGAGCTGTCGAATTCCCTCGCAAGGTGTCAAAAGATGGGCTGCTTGAAAACCCGCCCTGCAAATTATGGAAGAAATGCACTTAAAATTTCAGAAACCTAACAGAGGACAGAAATAGTTTCTTTGTGACTCTTCCTTAAACCAAAAAAATTTAGTGTTGATGAAGATAGAAAGCATGTTCACTAACTCTCTTCACTTCAGAGTGAGGTCCAGGCAACAACTTCAAAATTTCTTCAATAGGGCGCCTACAGTTCAAATTACCAATTTTTCATAAAAAATAGAAGATAACCAAGAAAATTTACAAGAATGTTTTTTTATTAAATTCAGTTAGATTTTTTAAGGTAAAATAAATTCAAGCCTAGAGCTATTGATAATCCCAACAAGAGATTCCACTAGAGAAGGAAAAGAAGCAAAAGGGTATGCAGTTGGAGTCTTGGCATGCTTTGAAACATAATTCGTAGCTGACAAGTTCCACAAAAAGGAGAAGCAATAAGTTAAGTTTTTTTAAACTCTTATTAGGAGACCATGACTCTATATGACAACATTGTTTGACTTCTAGTCACAAGTTTGAGTTCTATGTTAAATTGGAGCAACTCACATCCCCAACCATGTTAAAATGAAAGAAAATAGTTTTTCAGTTCCAGAAGTTATTTTTCTATCAAATTAACAGGAAGAAAAAGTGTAAGAAGAAGGAAAGTCAATAAGAAGACACATGGTCAAGAGACATAAAAGAGGTACAGATAGATTAACCTCACCATCCTGATCGCACAGCATTTTGAACCAGGCGAACACTCAGTGGAGCGTATCCAGAAAAGACATAAGCAATGTCATTGGGGCTGGCACAGATATAACAACTTTAAGAATCAGAGAGTAAAAGGAAAGTGAAAGAAATAGAAGAAAAGAAGTATATTCTACATAATGAGGGAAAATATAACCAGTCGTTGTGTCAAGATCACCCAATGGCCCAGAAATAAATTCTCTAACTTTCCCTTGATACTAAACAGCTGCAATACATACCATTTATCATATATGGTATAGGCATTTAGATCGCCTAAAAGTTCTTCAAGTGGTAACTGACTACCCAACTAATATTATTAACTTGGGAATTTTAAGTTTCAAAAAACAAATAAAATTTGGCACGCATCAATTACAATTTCCTTTACTGGCATTTCAAAGAAGAAATTTAGAAGTTTTCTTAATATGTGTTTACTACGTCGTATGGTTGAGAATTATCATACTTTGCAGTGTCGGTATCTGCAACAAGTTGCAGTGCACGTTTAATTGTCAACCAGTTGCTTTTTGCTTCCTGCAAGGTTCATAAGATATGTAATAAGTATGATAATTTAATAGAATTCACTAAACTTCACTAACATGAGATTATCTTCTACGACAAAATGCCAGGATAACACAACCTGTTTCTTCAACAAGCCAGCCTTCTCTAGGTTGTGCAACGTTGCTATGTGCTCAAACCCATAGCTGTGAAGCAGCTCTCTCCTAAATCAAGAGCATATAAGCTTTAATATCCATATTGCAAGATAGCAAGGATTCATGAACCAGAAGGAAGAAAAGTTCAAATCAATAGTATAGGTTAACAACCAAAGTAGGACAGACAATTAGCATGGGTCAAGCCATTCTTGCCTCAAATAGTCAAAATGCTTCTTTGGCAACCCTGAATTGGTAACAGAGAATAAGATAAGCATTCTCAAGACACTGACAAGAGGCTCCTGCTTATGAATCAGTTCTTCAATGTACTCAAAGCATCTGCATACATGAGCATCTATCAGACACTTGACCCTACTCCAGTCATGTCCAAATTGCAAAACCACCATGAAATTTTAACAATTAACATAAAACAAATTCCTCCGGATGTTAATGAGATGGTCAGATAAGGAGACAAAAAAATGTCTTATGGAAAATAATGCCTTTATCAATATTTTGAGAATTACAGCAACCAGTCATGGCATGAGACAGCATAAAAGAAACATGACATATATTGACCTATCTATACTTTGCTGAAAACATGGAGGTAAAGTAATACTGGAACCAACTTACATGTCATAACTCTGAGCCTCAACAATTGTGTGTTCCATGTCAAGTCGGGCAAGAAATGTTTGTTTCGATGTGAAAGTTGATAGATGTTGAGCAAGATTTATGTGCCTCTGAAAGAATTATCATCAACAGTATAAATCTAGCTCCTACAAGGGCCATATCCACAGTAATTACAGAAAGATCATGAGAGATAAGCTGACTTACAGTCATCTCTGGCAATGAGTTAAGCTTTTTAACAAAATCCTTTAACTCAGAAACAGTCTGATTCTGCATCCATCACATCTATGTTGTTAATAAAAGCAGCTTCATAGGCCACCAGTGGTAGCAATAAATCACATCACTAACTGACTTTGGTTACGTTCATTAGGTCTACAAGCAACTTTAGAGTACAGTCTATGGATTGCAGATAAGACATGTTTCAATTGAGACACTTCTCCTCTGTTGCAACAGAAGAATCAATCAACCAGGAATTAATTACATAAAGTAGCTGACGTAAGTACCCAGATGCCACAAGATTTACTTACAGTAGTGGTCATCTCTGTGTAGTCCTGCTTCATAGAAGTCGCTTTTTGCCTTAAAACCTGCAATCAAATGTTAGCTAACAACTAAGGTCCATAAAAGAGAAAATACAAAGTAAAAAAAAAAAAGAAATCAAATAATTTGATTAAAAGCTAATGAAAGTACAAATTTCATATCTTAAAAAAAAAAAAAAACCCCAACCTGCACGACAACTTCAAAGTTGAGATCTCGAATCTCCTTAAACAGCTTGTCACTGAAATTTAGCCAATACACAGTTAGGCAAAAATATGTTTAAGTGAAAGAATTGGCGAAGAAGCTAGATAGCTTAAGAAGGCATTGCATCATTGAGAGCACAACATGTTTTTAAAACTTCAAGTTAAAGATAAAGTTCAACTTATCCATTCAACAGAAGCAATCACAACAACAATGAAAGGTATTCATCATTAAAATTCAGGAGATGCATTTCAGTTCTGTCTCATGCAGCAAAATTCTTCTGACCTTATATCTAAGATGCGAATAGATCAATCAAGATGTGGATGAAGAAAACAATATTGCCAGGCAAAGGCCTCAACTAGAGGTACACATCACCTTGAGTTAAGTGGAACTTTCATCTTTTTACCCTCTTGTTGAGCACCCATGATTGATGCATCAAGCTCCACGGAACCACTACTGACATGCAGAAACTGCACTCGTTTTAAAAGAGTAGCTATCAAGAAATCAAAATTATAAAACTAACCAGAAAAGAAAAAACAGAATTTTCTCATGTCCAGATAGTCATAGAGATATCTTCCTCTAAGATAATTCAGCTTCGAAAGAGCAGAAACCATGATGAATAGATGCTTGCATGAAAAGCCACTCAACAAATTAATGTGATAGCTGAAATTTTCTGTGCAAGTATTTGTTAATTTTATCTCCCTCTCACACTCACACATATACACAATAAAGGAGTAAAATGATCAACTTGAAGTATCTAGGCAATCAGGTAGACAAATCTCTCATAAGAAACTTCCCGTTCCACATATTTCCTTGACAAACAGATCACTACTCTTAAAATCTTTTACAGCATAAAATGTAATGATATCACTGTAGAAAAGTTCCTCTTGCTTGTGACCCAGTACCTCGTCCAGCAGTCCTTCATATGTTAGCTGAGAGCACATGGGAGTTACCATGTCTATCTGTATGCAAGAAGAAGTATAAGAAGAATGAATACTAATAGACTATGCACTATAGTTACAAAGGGATACATCATAAGACAAATAGTTACCTCTCTGTCTATAAGGATCAGTGTATTTATCTCTGACACAGCAATCTAAATGAATGAAAAAGCAATGAGTGGCAAGTCATAATGCATTTGTGGAGGAACATAGGAAAGACAATAAGTTGATAAAAAGTGCCCAAGTCAAAATATAATTACATCAGGTGAGTTGACTGGTTCTTCTACTTGCATGTGATTGAGAATATCAGCAACACGAACTGATGCTTTGCCTTTTGCTCTCACATTTGGTATCACTCCAAAAAGAGACTGCTAGCCAGAAATTTCTCAAATGGATTAATGTACATGAGGAGATTCAAAGTATGCTAACGCTTTTGGAAGAGTATTTTGATTGCAAAAAGTCACACACCTCAAGCTTATGAATCCCTTTTGCAATATGCCAAAGTGAGCTTGTGTCACCGTCAACTTGGCATTCCTGCCATGTGATAGGAAGAAAAAGAATGAGGAAAAAAAAATATGTAATTTCGCAATTGAAAAGTATAACAGAACCTGAAAACCTTTATTGCTAGCCATACTTTGTTAGCAAAATCAAGTTCAAATGATAACACGTCCTCATCCAGAGGAACCATGTACAAGGGGTACTCCCCTATTGTTATCAAGTGATGAATTTTTTCCTCCTCAAGAACCTGCATGGCCCAAAAAGTACCCACAACTTCACCATAAGCAATGGATTGTCTAAAACTTAAAATAATACTTCACAAGAGTGAATCAACTACCAATGAAAAGGAGTACCTTCTCACAAACAACCTCACGACGTGGTACAAAATAAAGATAATACTCCCTTTGAATCCCTTTCGAAATATCATTATGAACATTGGAACATATGAATCTCATCAAGTTAAACCGAGAACGAACAAGGTAAATCACTTTGGTGCAATCAGTCTGAATAACTTCTGCTTCAAGATGCCGCAATTCAACCCCATTATCCTGTTATTCCAAATTTGACAAGAAATCCTTCAATCATCACTTAAAAAGCCACATTCCAGTTTCCTTATTTAAGCGTACAAATCCAGGTTTGGGGTAACAACCAAATACTAACAATCTACAACAAACATTTTCCACTAAATCAAACAAAGTTGGAAAAAAAAAATTCTTTCAGCATTATTTCCTATTTGAAAAAAAAAAGGTTCATAGTAAATATGCAAAATAGAAGAAACTTTCTTACCTTGAGAATTGACGTTGGGACGATCAGTGAAAGGGAGCCACTAAGCTGCGGATCAATGACCAAACACTTCTTCCCACGAATCTTTTAAATTCAACATCATTCAAAATTATGTTAATAACTCATAAATTTAACTTAAAAGGCTTTAAAACCACAAGAATTTCGATGAAATTGAATAAAGAGAGTAAAAAAGAACAACGGAATAATTTTGACGGGAAACTTAATACAACTTTAAAAGTATTTTCTTTGAAAATGAAAACCCAGAAGATAAAATTAAAAAAGACAGAGCAATGTAATGGACTACAGAAGAAAATTACACTCTTGAGGATGTTTACGAGTTCTCTCTGCGACTGCTCCCTGAGTGTGCATAACCAAGAGGAAGCAATATTAGTGAACTAAGAACCAGTCAATTCCTAATCAGACTATGAAAGCGATCAATTGTATGCACCTGACGTATTTGAGATTTAGTGAAGAATTATCCAAGCTTGGGATCTGCGCCATTGCAAGCAGCAAAACGAACTCTTTACAAGGTACGAGTGGAAAATAGAGGAAAATCTTCCACTGGGCCGACCCTTACGGCCTTACCTGAGCATGTTATGCGATTTGTGTTGCCGAAGGCATAACAAGCGGTAATCTTATCACCCAAACTCCGATTTTGTTTAATAAAGTACATATAATATAATTTATTTTTGATATAAAATCAATATTATAAATAAAGTATTCTAGTACGGCATATCGATCAATAACATATATCATTTATGTTAATTTTTAAAGGATATCATATCTCAACTTTTTAAAAAAATTTCAATCAAATGCACAATTTTTAATTTTTTAATTAAGTGATCCACTTTTTAAAATATTAACAGTTCAAAAAATTAGTTCTATTAGTAATTTGCTAATTTGGTTAAGAAAATATTTGTTATTTATGACATGAAAATGTCCACCTAAAAAATAGTAGTCATGATTAGACTAAAGTAAAGAATTTTTTTTCGAGTGAACACTTATATATCATAAATAATAAAGATTTTGTTAGTCAAATCAACAAATTATTAACATAACTAACATTAAACTATTACGGTTTTAAATGGTTGGTTACTCAATTGAAAATTTTAAAAATTTGAACACTAAATTTAAAAAATCCTAAAAGTTGAGCATTTTACATTGTTTATCTCCTTTTTTAAAATTATAAAATAGACCCTAAATTTTATAAAATTGCAAAATAATCTCTCTTTTAATTGAATGGGAGTGGAAAGTGATCCTTGCGTGTAGTGGCATTTAACTTCCTATACTCAATACATACTTGCCATCCATTTGGAATTCTTATATGGACAAACTCATTATTCTCATTTTTCACCACTGCAATCCCAGTCATCTTCGGTACTACTTAGATTGGACTCACCTATTTACTATCCAAAATTGGGTAGATTATAACAACATCAAAGAATGACTTCCAACTCATCTTTACCATTCATATCAAAAACTTCTTGAGACAAACAATCAATGACATCAATTGACAAAACATAATGAACATCACTAAGGTACCTCTTAGCTTCAAAAATATTAAAGCGAACAATTTCACCATTAAACTCTATAGTTAATGTTCCAGCATCCACGTCAATCTTTGTCTTTAATGTCTTCAAAAACGATCGACCCAAAATGATAGGAACAGAATTAGAAGAAGGTTCTCCCTCTGTGTTCAACACATAAAAGTCAGCTGGGAAAACCAATTCATTAATTTACATTAAGACATCCTCTACAACCCCTACTGGATAAGCATTAGAGCATTAGATATATCAGCCAATTGAATTATAACACACGTTTCTTTTAAAGATCCCAAATTCAACAAAGTGTAAAAGGAATATGGCATGACATTAATTGAAGCTCCCAGATTTAACATTACCCTTTCAAATCTATTATCACAAATTTTGCAAGGAATTGTAAACATACCTAGATCCTTACACTTTGGGGAAAGCTTTCTTTAAATGACTGCGGATACATTTTTTCCCACACTCACTTTCTCGTCTCCTCTTAGTTTCCTTTTTGACGTGCATAATTCCTTGAAGATTTCGACATATCGTGGAACTTGCTTTATGGCATCAATTAAAGATAAGTTCGCCTCTACTTTTTTGAACATTTCCAAAATCTCCTTATCTTACTCCTTTTTCTTCGATTTAGTAAGCCTGTTAGGAAAATAAGGAAAAGTTTTAGTAGAATTTTTAATCACAGGAGATTGAGAATTTACCTTAGTTCTCTTTTCAACTTCTTTTGGAGACACTTCAAGTTCACTTTCAGATTCTTAATCATCTTCAAAAACAAGAGTCTTATGTGATGCCACTATTTCTTGACCACTTCTTAAGGTGATAGCACTTGCATTTTCTTTTGAGTTTACAATTTTTTGAGAAGAAGGCTTACCCAAACTCTAATTCTCCAATCAGCTCACCGTAGTAGCTATATGACTTAGTTGATTCTCCAGATTCTGAATGCTAGCTTTTATTTGTTGTTAAAATTGTATTTTATTCTGAGCCAAAGTTTTCATCATTTCTTCCGATGAGGTCCAGAGCTCGATGGTTAAGCTTGTCTTTGATATGGTTATTGGTAGGAGCCTTGTTGTTATCCTTGTTGCCCATAAGTATTTGATAGGAGTCTTTGATATGGTTATTTGTAACATCCCGCCCCCATATTAAGGGTAAGAACTTGAAATTTTAGTACCTGTGAGCTCAAAGAGAGATTAAGACAATGCATTTTCTTGCTCATGTATCATGTTAGCATATATGCACATTAAATAATGAATGTTTCCGTATAAAAACTGATACATGCATTCACTGACAACTTCTGGGTATAAATAATACTAAATGTGATCTTATTGAAAATGAGGAGTAGAAGGAGTAGAAAGAGTGATCTTGGTATGAGTT
>JANIHZ010000210.1:34150551-34160605 GCA_027478365.1 Erythroxylum rufum | reverse complement strand
ATTGTTTAGTATACTTTAAATATTATTTAGCATAAATAATTTTATTATAAAATAAAATATAGTTAAAATTAACAAAAATGTTTTATTTTTATGTTGCCAGACAGTCTACTGTATGAAGTTCTTTTAAAAAATTTATTTTTTTAAATTGACAGTTAAATAGTTAACTGATTTTTAAAAAAAAAAACTCTACTGAAAAAAAACTCTGATGATAAAAGGTGAACCAAGCTCTAAGTCTGCTACACGCTCCGCTTGAATGCTTACACGGAGACAACAGAGCATTCAACGGTTAGCAGAGCATTTCACCAACCACGCCTCACGGATTTACGTTGTCAGTCACGGAAATTATAAAATATATTTTACGTACATCGTAATAACTATGGAAGTTTTATTTCCGCTTTTCCGAAACACGCCTCACCAAAATCCAATCCACTGCAAATTTAGGAGAAAACTAGGGGCAGTATAGTAATCTAGTGGGTGTAACATTGAATGATTCCCAACGCAAACTTCGCGGCTTTCCCCTATAACGGAATCCTCTGTCACTGGGACTCCCATTCCCTCTGCCACTCATCATGCCCTCTGCCTCCCGATTTCGCCTCCTCACCGTCGCCGCGATTGCCACTGCTACCGCCGTCGGTGGATCTGTCGCCCTCTCCCCCACTCTCTCCACCAACGACCGCGCCGTTGAGGACGTCAGGCAGAAGATTAACGATCCCACTGCCATTGTTCCGTCTAGAGCCGCTCAAGAGTCCGCGTTGATCTGCACTAGTCCCGCCAGTCCCTTGGATATTCTGGTGGTTGGAGGTGGCGCTACCGGCTGTGGGGTGGCGTTGGATGCAGTCACTAGAGGACTTCGCGTTGGGCTCGTTGAGAGAGAGGACTTCTCTTCCGGCACGTCCTCTAGGTCCACCAAGTTGATTCATGGAGGTAAGTGATGATAAGTCACTCTCTATGTAACTGAGGAAATATATACGTGGATATGAATGAAATGTTTTCGGATTAACTTAAATTAGGTGTTCGCTACTTGGAGAAAGCTGTCTTTAATCTTGATTATGGCCAAGTGAAGCTGGTGTTTCATGCTCTCGAGGAGCGCAAACAGGTCATTGAGAACGCACCACACCTGTGCCATGCTTTGCCATGCATGACACCCTGTTTTGACTTGTTTGAGGTAATCTATTACTGGATGGGCTTGAAAATGTATGATTTGGTCGCAGGACCACGCTTGTTACATTTTTCCAGATATTTCTCATCTCAAGAGTCTCTTGAACTGTTTCCCACTCTCGCAAAAAATGGGAAAGATAGAAGCCTGAGAGGCACAGTCGTGTATTATGATGGGCAGATGAATGACTCTCGACTTAATGTTGGCTTAGCATGTACTGCTGCACTAGCTGGTGCAGCAGTGCTCAACCATGCAGAAGTTATATCCTTTCTGAAAGACGATAGTAATGAGCGGATCATTGGTGCAAGGATTCGGGACAATCTGTCAGGTATTGCAAGCCCATTTCTTAGAAGTGCATCGCCCCTAAACTTCTCATACTTCTTACCTGCTAAAATCCAGTCATTTCAATTCATTATACTGGATTCATTTCACTGCTTTTCTTGTCCATTCAACCTTTTCTCAGGAGCAAAAAACACGTGAACATTCCTCCACCTACTTGTGTTCAGGCTTATGCTAATCTGTTCTCTTTGTTAAAAGAAGATATGTATTGAAACCACCTATTATACTCTTAAAATTGTCTTAAAGGATTCTATTTCATGCTGTCAGGTAAAGAGTTTGATACCTACGCAAAAATTGTTGTGAATGCTGCCGGTCCTTTTTGTGATTCTGTAAGAAAAATGGCTAAGAAAGATGCACAGCCAATCATCTGCCCGAGCAGTGGTGTACATGTTGTTCTCCCTGATTATTATTCTCCCGAGGGAATGGGCTTGATCGTTCCAAAAACTAAGGATGGACGTGTAGTCTTCATGCTTCCATGGTTGGGACGAACAGTTGCTGGAACTACAGATTCTAACACTACCTTAACTCTGCTTCCAGAACCACACGAGGATGAGATACAATTCATACTTGATGCCATCTCGGATTATCTTAGTGTTAAGGCATGCGATTTTGCTTATCACCTCCCTTTTGCAGACAATATTTCATTTCGTAGAATGTCTGGAGTGGGTTGGCTTATTTGTGACATACAAGTAAAGTGGACTACGAATTTATTTTTCTGCTTCAGGACAAATCATAAAACCTTTTAACGTAGCTAATGATTTGGTTTTGTTATCCTCATTTCACTATTGAGCTAGTTAGGTGACATTTTGGGTTACATATTTGGTAATTTACATGTGATGAGCATTGGTTCAAAAAAGTTGTCTAGGCAAGTAGTCTTGGATCATTTGCCTAACTTTCAATGTTAAGTTATTCTCGTTCAGTTCAGATTGAGAACATGAATTCAATGAATATAGGTACGCCGAACAGATGTTCTTTCAGCTTGGAGTGGAATTCGCCCCTTGGCTGTGGATCCATCAGCAAAGAATACTGAGAGCATCTCTAGAGATCATGTTCTGCTTGAAGATTATCCTGGCTTGGTCACCATAACCGGTGGAAAATGGACCACCTATAGAGGGTAAATTGGCTTGAGCATGATTTATGTAAACAATGTCATATCAAGGACTGCAGTATACAATTTGTGTTTTATTTATCACCCATTTCTGATTTTTTTTTTAATCATATGCTGTCCTTACTAAGATTCTCTTTTTCAGCATGGCAGAAGATGCTGTTAATGAAGCCATAAAATCAGCGAATCTTTGTCCGAAGAATGGATGTTTAACACAAAATCTGAGACTGATTGGTGGAGATGGCTGGCAGCCTTCAAATTTCACGGTTCTTGCCCAACAGTATGTGCGCATGAAAAAGACATATGGCGGCAAAGTTGTCCCTGGGGTCATGGACACTGCTGCAGCTAAACACTTATCTCATGCATATGGTACTTTGGCTGAACGAGTAGCTACCATAGCTCAGGTTGGTTTGATCTGTGGTCATTCACTGAAGGTCCACAACTTTGGGCCAATTTAATTTCCAATCCTCCGACTGAAAGGAAATATAAAAAGGGAAAAGGGAGAAAAAGAAAACTTTTACCCGTCAATCATGGTGTTTGAGATGATAGTGGTGCTATTTAGTAATCAAGTTTCTTCAAATATATTCGGCATTTTCCTGATGCTAATTAGAAGATGACATTTATTGTTTTCAAGTTTCTCAAATATTACAACTGTCTGAATTTTTTTAAAAAATAAAATTCACAAACGTTTTAAAGCCTAAAGTCCTTTTCTCTTATTCGATGAGCTCAGTCAATTATGTTTGCGTTATAGTTTAGTACAACCATGTGAAGGATGGTAGTTTGACTAAATTGTGGATTATCCGTGAACATTTTGCATTTTAACACTGATTTTCCTAATAAATATAGGATGAAGGTCTTGGAAAACGACTTGCGCATGGCTATCCTTTTCTAGAGGCCGAGGTTGCTTATTGTGCCCGCCACGAGTACTGTGAATCAGCTGTTGATTTCATTGCTAGACGATCTAGGCTTGCTTTCTTGGATACGGATGCGGCTGGCCGTGCATTACCTCGCGTCATCGACATATTGGCTACTGAACACAAATGGGATAAGCTAAGACAGAAGCAGGAATTAGAGAGAGCTAAAGAATTCTTGGAAACTTTCAGGTCATCAAAAAATGCTCAGTTCCATGACAGGAAACACGATCAAATACCGACTTTGTAATCTTGTTGTAGTTGTCCCATTATTTATACTACTGTTGTCTCATCATCACACCAGCCAGGGTACAAGAGCTGGAATTTTAAGAATTTCATCTTTTATGGTCTGCTTAGTTGGTCGAGATTTTCTTAGCACAGGTTCTTGCAGAAGGTTTTGAGTGCTCCATTGGCACATCGTCAGAACATGTAATTTTCTGGGGGAGACATTTTTACTGACAACAGGTGATATTTGGGATTGGCATCTCTCAAGGTGAATGGCGACATCTTCTGGAGGATTTACAAAATATTTATGATTCAAGATTACACTGAGTTTGCAATTTGTTATTAGTTTAGTTCAAAGTTGATCGGGCTATACAATTCATTCAATCAACTATATTTATTAAAAATTTCATTCTTTATGTTTATCTACTTTTTGATCCGTTCATCAAATGTTCTGAATAGGGGCATTACAAATTTCAGCCTACAGGCTACAGATAGATTTGATTTGCCCTTTCGTATTCATCCAAATCCCACTTTGCGTCCGCCTCTTGGTAGAATAGAATCCGAAAGTCTAGTTCACTGACAAATTATTTTCACTATGGTCAAGAGATGCTGAATTGATATGGCCCCACTAGAATTATGTAAATTTGGGCAAATTTGGTCCCTTAATTTTCATTCGACTGATCATGCTCTGGATAACCATTATTACCCAAGCACTAGCTAACCATCAAAGTAATATCAATTTCATAGGTATTTTCATTTCCATTATGTCATTATCTCTAATAGCTATATTTTAATGTAATAATTGTATAGAAAGATCCAAATTTCTTAATTAATATGAAAATAAAACAAGTTTTTACATAAATTCTCTCTTTAAAGTCTCTAAACTCTAGTCAAATCCTTAAATTTTCCTTTAACTACCAACGAATGCTATAATTTATCCCACTTAAAACATAATTCTATTAGTTACTATTTTTGGTAACTAACCATATGTGAGACTTTCAAACCTTTAACTCCCTTATTAGCCCCCTCCTTTTTTAGCACCTTCACCTCATTCCTTAATACTTTTGATTCTTCATCTTTGCCAACCTCCACTGACTTTTCCACTTTAAGTTTACTACTCCCTATCACAAGGCTTCTTCTTTTACTATTACTAAAGCTTCTCTTGCTCCCTCTAGGCTAGGTTCCCTCTTTGGCTTAGTTGTCTAACCTACTCTTTCTTTCGAAACTTCCAAGGGTATTCATCTAATAAGAATAAGAGATTATGGAATATGAAGTGAGAGAGAGTGCTGCTAACCTCATGTTTAAATATATTCCTCCATTGAGTAATACTCTAGTAGTCTCTCCTCTTATCAACACCTTACAAAAAGAAGCAAGAAAATGGTCTTTTGCTTGTTGATTTTTTTTACAAAAAAAAGGTTGGCATTCTCTCTTGTTTATAACTGAGCACTTGCTTACTTCTTAGGGACTTGAACAGGTCTTGATTAATGAATATGAAATGTTCATTTTCATATTTAATAATAAAGTTATTATTAACAAAGTCTTAGAGTCTAGTCCTTGGCATGTTAATGATAAACTTATTCTGCTTTAAAAATAGAGGCCATGTTCGGAAAAAAGATTTTATAAAGATGGATAACCTTCCCATTTAGGCGACCTTTCACAAAGTGCCTCTTGAATACTAGTTAACAGAAAGCTTAAGTCATTTAGCTAGCTCCATTAGACATCCCATTTGCTTAGATAAACCTACAACCACTGTAAAGTGAAGAGGGTATACAAAAATTTGTGTTAAAATTCCCTTGACTAAGGAGCTCCCCAATTCAATTAGAATTATGAAGCTCAACAAAGATGGGTTACTTATTGAATTTGAAATGAAAGTATCATAAAAATGGAGGCATAGTAAAGAGAAAATAGCTAAAATTTAGGTCTTTATCGATAAAAAATTTATCACAGAAAAAAGTGTTGAACTTTTAGAAGCTTAAGGGGAGTAATATTCAAAAGAGAATCTAGGACTTTGGTGGTTGGAAAAATTTTGATGTAGTAGGTGAATTCTCCAAAAATAAGGATAATGGTATTTCGTTAACTTCCCCTTTGACATATCCTCTTGCATTGGTTAATAAAGTTACCTTAGAATAGATGGTTAATCTTCCTCAACCACCTACTAATGTACTAGAGACCTAAGGACAAAACTCCATTTCCAATCTTCCCTATATTAGCTCAAGAGACTAAATCCAATAACGCTTCATTAATAAACCTCTTTTAAACCCTATCAAAGGTTAAGTTGATTTGATCAAATCCCCAATTATAAGTATACCTCTTACCAAAAAAGGCCCTAATCACAAATTGATGGGAAAGAACTAAACTTTTCCTATCAATACTTAATGATGTTACTTACTTGGAATCTTAGGGGCCTTAATAGCCCTAAAAAGCAATAGAAGTTCCATGAGCTATTGGTATTTAATAAAATAATTCCTATTTGCCTCTTAAAGACGTTAATAAAATCTCCTTAATATTAGAAAGGATTACCTTTTTTATCTATAAGGGTTGGTATACTGTTAACAATCATTTTAACTACTATAATGGTATAATCATTATTGCTTTTGATCGTAAGCATAATAAATTACTTTGCACCTCTCATACAGATTAATTCATTCATTGTTATACCACTTTCTTAACATGGATATCAAAATAGTTTATACTACGAACTTAGACTCTTAGAGAAAAGTCCTATGGAAAGATTTGGATAAAATTCAAGATATGTGCACCACTCCCTATATCCTCTTAGGTGACTTCAACTGTATCCTATCATCATTGAGGTAAAAGGATTGTCTATTAATATGAGAAGTTGTAATAAGGAGCTATGAATTGTCTTGGCCAATTAAACCTATATCCTCTTAGGTGACTTCAACTATATCCTATCATCATTGAGGTAAAAGGATTGTTTGTTTATATGAGAAGTTGTAATGAGAAGCTATGAATTTTCTTAGCCAATTAAAAGTATCTAACTTCAGGTTCAAATGCAACTTGTTCACTTAGACTAACAACTATAGTAGGGTGTGGTTACTTAGGAAGAAGTTGGATAACTCTTTGATAAATCCTTCCTGGCTCTCTTGCTTTCCTAAAAATTTTTCTCATTTTGGTAATTTCTTATGTTCAGATCATTCTTTTATATAAATCAAATTAAGCCCCCTTTTGTAAAAGAAGAGCTCATTTTAGATTTAATAATTACCTGATCATTTACTAGGCTTTGAGGAAGCTATAAAAAGGGGTTGGAAAAAGCATGTTGAAGGCTTTGAAGCCTACAAACATATGTTCCATTTGAGAGATATAAAAAAGGACCTAAAATTCATAAATAGAACCTCCTATAGTAATAATGTGATTGCCAAAAGTGAAGACTTGGCGAAGTTTAGTCGGATTTAAGAGCTACTTAGACTTAATCTTAAAGATACTAACTTAAAGCAAAACAAAAGATTTGCTCTTAATAAACATATAGAGGCTCTTGAGTTACAGTACTATCTCACTAAACAAAAAGTTAGAATAAATTGGATGAAAGAAGGCAATGGAAAGGCCAAAATTTTATATAATAAGATTATGGTAAGAAGGAAATGTAATACCATTGTCTCCTTACTGTCATCTGAAGGCTTTCTTGCCATTTAACAACATGAGGTTAAAAGTGAAGCCTTGAGATATTTTAGAGAGATTATAGGATCTAAGCCTTTACAAGGTGCTCTCCTTAGGTCTTGGAAAAATGGATCACCTAAATTATTAATGTTGAACTTGCTAGCTCTTTAACTAAACCACTTTCCAAATTAGAGATTAATAATGCCCTATTTAGCATTAATCCTGATAAGGCCCGATGGCTTCATTGCAAACTTCTTTCAAGAAAACCTATTCCCTCTTTATTAACTCCATCATCAATACACTTTATGATTTCTTTGACAATGGTACTTAATTGATATATTTTATAGTAAGTATACAGTGTAGCTATAGCTAGCACTAGCAAGTATGGGTTGATCCTATAAGGACTAGGAATCATTAATATATATCATCTTTCTATTATCTAGTCTAAAAAATTATGATGATGATAATTAATTAAATTCAAAATTTACATAATAAACTAAAATAAATTAACACAATTGATTAACTAGAACGAATATTGAACTCGGAATCAAGAAAAGAAAATAATGGTACTTGGACTTCGAATCCCTATAAGACTTCTTATGTAATTACGATTTTTACTCAATTTAGTCTATAGTTTATTGGACTATGGAAATTCCTATCTTATGTTAATATCATTGTTCTATAATATTAACACCTAACCCTCAGTTAATTAACTGAAATCTCTTTCTAGTTAAAATCCCTAAGATTACATTAATCGATTCATGAATTTTACTATTAGGTTTGACCCTAATATAGAGGATTCACGTCGACCTATCTCTAGGTTTACATGTAACTCTTTTCAATTATGGTAGATCTATTAATACAAAAGAATTTCTCAATCTTAATTACATGGAATCATACCTAAAATAATATGCTAGTAATATTAATTCAAGGATATTATGTATGATTCCACGCAATTAAGATATACATAATTGAATCTTAATTAAACACAAGATTGAATTAAGTTAAAAATAAAAATACTACAAGGTCTATACCAGGGTCTTCTAACATAACATCAAGACTAAAAAGAAAACACAAAACTAAAAGAACCATGATGAGAACCCTTTTAATCTGATGAAATCCACTTTAGATTGATGGTTTCATTACTTGTTCTTTGTTTTCTTTATCATCCTAGGCCATCAATTTGTATTTCCCTGAGCCTCCCTTGAGCCCCTTATGTACCACTTTAGACCTCCTCCCTTTTTCTTTTAATTTTTCCCTTTTATAACTTAAAAATTAAGGTTTATAAAGTGGACATATTCACACACATGGTCGAGTGCATGACCGTGCCCCTCAATTTCGCTTCAATTCTTTGATAATTGTGCATGGTCTTAAAAAGCTACACAATCATATAGTCATGTCCATATCCTATATAGTTGTCCCTTAAGGATAACTTAAATCTTTCACTTTTCTGCCTTAATTCCACCCAAATTTTGCTCCTTTTGAACCATGAAGGCAATTAAGATCTAAAAACATAGTAGGAATAAATTAAGTAAAAAATAGTAAAAAATTCTCAAAGAAACAAACAAAATGCACTAAACATGGGATTAAGCATTTATCATACTCCTCTTTTTGAACTTAATAATACTCATATTTGCTTTATCCTCAAAATTCCAAATCTTTCATGTTTAGCTAATTATTAACCCATCTCTTATTGTAATGTCATATACAAGGTTATCTCTAAGCTCTTCATATTTGATATTTCCGATCCAAGATGCATTAATACCAAGAAGATCCATATTAGATAATGTCCTAATAGCTTAAGAGTTGTTTAAGAACAATCAAATACGTTTTATAATTAGAAGTTGTGCACTTAAGGTGGACTTCAGTAAGGCTTTTGACTATATTAGTTAGGATTTTCTATTCTCTATATTAGAGGCTTGGGGATTTCCTTTTAAGTTTATTTGATGGATCCTAATGCATTACTATTATGTCGTACTCTATACTTATCAATAGAGAACCTGCTCATTAATTCAAGGTAGCTAAAGGCTTGAGGCAAGTAGATCCTCTATCCTTATATTTGCTCACCACATAGAAATTCTAAAAATGCTTATAGACTCAAAGAGTGTTAGATCCTGCTTGAATCCGAAATCTAACTCTTGCAAAATCATGAAACGTGAGCGTATTCCGGTGAAATCTCCTTAACCAATATCAATTCATCTTCTTTCTTTGATACCATAACTGTTGGACCTCGATTCTGGAGCCCAATGCTCGGAGTCGCGAGAACGTGAGCGGGTTCTTTGTAGGATTATTTCCATGTACCCCCATTAGCCATCATCCCACAAGGGTGGCATACCCCACTAGTCAAACACCAAATCACAAATTTTACTTCTCAGAAACTCCTAGCTCTATGTCTCTAGTTTATTTTGAAATGAGAACCATCTCATTCGGAGCTCTATAGCTCAAGATATGCTTGAAAATCCAAAGCGTGTTCATAACCCTGTCATGCTCTTTTAACCGATCCCTCACTTTCTTTCCATCAATCTTTTTCAAATGAACCCTAAAAGATACCAATATTTTTTGAGAGATAGGAAAATGTGTTAGGAATCCATTGCTTCAAGAATCACTTTGTTTGGAGGTTGGATGATGAAGTTATGGCCAAAAGAATCCAACATGTTTATGTCCTTAATCATTTTGTACCTGCCTTGGCGCAATTGCTATAAC